>MUZC01004806.1:73188-113793 GCA_002072015.1 Radix auricularia | reverse complement strand
TATTATAATTATAAATAATGCTATTTCAATAGCGACTATAAGTTCTTTTCACTGTTTATTTTCCATTGTGGTACTTCATGGGAGTAATCGTCCAACTAATGCGCAAGAGCTCATTTCTTCTAAAATGAATCAAAAAGTAAAACATTCTCTGAAAAAATCATTGGAGATTGATCTTCTCATTAACAGTTTTTTAAGTCACATTCCATGACTTCCCGTTATCTTTTATTCAAGCACCAATGCAGATCGCATCGGCAGAAACTTGTGTTCATAAAATTAACGGAATTTTTCATAATCCAGTGCATACTTTAACTATACATAAAAGATTACGTGGTAACGTCTTTTCAATATTTAATTTCACTTAAGCAATCTATGAAACAAATCGTTATTTCACAACTAATACAAACACACAGTCACACGCACACACAGACGCACAACCACATAAACACACTCACACACATGCATATTCACACACTCAGATTATAATCAAGATAAAAAGTAACATCAAATAAATTAATATAATAAACGCTTCATGACGCCACTTAATTGTTTTTTACATCGCGCAAAACCACACCCTCTGTTAATCTCAAACCCAAAATCATTATGATTTTACGTCTATATTTTTTTAATTAAAAAAAAAAGTTAGCAAGAGTTGCGTGGTATAGGGGCTTCACACACACTGACGGACGGAAATGTGCTTAGGCGCATTATTATATAGATAAACAATCCCAAGTGCTGATGCTTAAAACTTTTTTTTATACAAAATCGAAGATCATGAACAGTTGAAACAAGCTGGGCATATTATACTGTACTGTTATTAAAACTCTTCTCTATGACTGAATGCACGGTCAATTCTGCTGGAAGCATTACTTACACTTGACTCCAGTTAACCTACAGGTTAAGACCTGGCCCAGAAGGTTCAGCTCTGGAGAATAAGCGGAGCTAACATGCATATTTTCATAGCCTGATCTGACAGGACTTATTGAACTTCCCGCTGCTATCCCCTGATAGATATTTTATTGACTTATATTCGTTAAATAGAATTCCCAATCCTAATTGTTTTCAGCATACTAACCGAACTGATGTAACCTCTATCCCAGAGGTTCTCAAACATTAATAACTATTATTGACCATATATATATATGTGTGTGTATAAATGCCACAAGACGCATTTAAAATGACTAGAACTGACATTAATTAATTTTTAAAATCGTTTTATTCACACGTACAGACAACTGAATATAATGTTGTTTTCTATTAGTAAATGATCCACCACACCGTGGTGGACCCTCAACTCTCATTGTTACAATGTGATTTATAAAATATATCGTTGCCCCTTAATCATGATATGATTGACGTCATTTGATTAGACCTTTAAAAGAATAAACTTAAATGTATAATTTGTTATTTATTAGAGTTAATAAAACGATCGCCTGTCTTACGGGGGAAAACTTTTATTCATCCCTTAATGGTTAATTAAATAGAGAAATACAAAAAATTGCATGTTCCCGTGGTGACCAAATTATTTGTATTATAACAATTCTAATATTGATTTATTAACTAAAAATATGTATATGAAATTTTGATAAACAGCTTGATTCTCATTAACTTATCGCATTTTGTTTCAGGAGAAGCCAGTCACCATCATGGATGCTTCAATAATTCATCAAGTGAAGAATACTTCCAATCAATATGTATATGATGTTAAAATTCTAGTTATTCTTTGGTTATTGAGTTGTTGTGAATGATTGAGGTAGTGATATTTTTTAAGAGTGGAAATATAAAATGTTAAGTTTTGTCCAGGTGAACAGTACTGCAGCGAATGAAATGTTGACTCTAATGTCACTGTGGAGGAAGATTACGTGACATTGTAAGACCGAAAATTTCAAACTGAAATTATATTCTGGCCGATTAATTAAAGTATGGGAGGCCGTATTAAATATCCCGCACACAAAAAATATTCTATATAAAAAAATTAAGAAAGTACAAGGTGTAAATAGATTATGTCACTACTGTGTTGCTGTATGGACTGTTGAGCAGCGCGTCATTGGAAGAAATTTACGACGGAACACGTATCTCTAAAATGGTCTGAAATGTCCCGGAGAAGATGGCCACAGGAGGAAGACCGTTGACGTGAGTTTTCTGTAAAATTGGGCTACAGTCCTATGAATTTTTCGAATTATGTAGCAACAAAGACACATTAAAAAATTTGAAGATATTTCTTTTTAATTTGCGAGGGTTTTTAGTCATCAAAGCGCAACTAAGAGTCTAGGCTGGAATGGATATAATGTTAGCGCTACAGAAGAAAGTCATTAAAATCATCAAATGTGCTCTGAATGTATTTATGGCTTTAAGAACTGTAGTCATTATCAAGAATGAAGTCTTCTGATTCCTCAAACTAAATGTTTTTAGACAGAAGGGAATTACTTCTATACGTCAGAGTGAGTAGGCAACCAACACCCTTATTATGGCTTCAAGAGGCGCATCAGTAAATTATACAACTGCTTCGTGGTGGAGAAATGTTCACCTTAAAGTGTTCAACCAGAAATCACACGATTCGATTGAAGATCTTGAAAATCACAATGAAGCTAGAAAGGATTTATTTTTTGTCATACATCGAACCCCAAAAGGTTTTTCTCCATCTGTTTTTACATTGTAAATGTTTGTTATTAATTGGGTGACATTTAGTATTATTTAGGTCAAGTGTTTAAAAAAAAAGACAAGTGCCGTCATAGTTCTTGCGCACAATAGCTGTATTTTTTCACGAATTCAGTTGTGTGACTGCATTTGGAAGTACAGAACCTGTGCATTCACAGCAGAAAAATACTACGATAATATGATCAGCTAAGTTCATCACTTGACAGTGTTATCGACCAACCCATGATGTCAGGCCGTGACGAGCTGATTGCCATATCCCTTTACCCCTGTTGTGATTCAAAATCAATAGCAGTAGCCCAAATTAGAAACCTGTTTCTGTCTATTTTTAATATCCCCAAGTACAGACTATAGGACGAGACCCCCTAAAATCATATTCAATTTGTATTGTCTTTATGATCCTAGAAAAGATCGGGTTTGTAGCCAGTATTTTTTGAGACACGTCATTTTCCAGCTACATAAATGTGTTGTGAGTGTGTGTTATGTGCGCGTGCATGTGTGTGTGTGTGTGTGTGTGTGTGTGTGTGTGTGTGTGTGTGTGTGTCTCTGTGTGTGTGTATAAGTGTGTCTATACGGTGCAGAAGTTTTTCCCAGCAAGATACCCTAACACCGATAAGTGACTTAGATGTATCTAGTGTTACAGACAGGTAGACGAAAGTGGACAGAAAAAAAAGAGCAACTTACGTAGAATCCCCCACAGTACAAAGACATGTCGTCATGATTAACGGGCGTCTTAAATCCAAACCTCCACATGCTTGACCTGGCCGGTGGATCAATGAGACGGCCATGACCTTCTGCCAGTGCCAGTATGTACAGCAAGCTGAACCAGGCGCACATGTTCTGTTTCGTCATTGTTTCTGTCTTTTATCTAGTTGTAAGAGTAAAGAAAAGAAACCTTTTCTACCACGTCAACACGCTTGGGCCGAGCACTAAAACAATATGACGCACTTGTTTTGTTTAGAGATGGCAATGTCATTATAAGACCGTAGCGCGGTTTTCTCTTGGTGTTGTTTGAATGAAACACAAGTTGAAAAAAATATCGTTTATTTACAACAGGGGCAGATAGGAAAGCTTCAGGACATTTGCTGTTAAAATTTTTTTTACTAAAGTTTACGCTAATAACAATGCATTTGTATCGCGAAACTATGATATGCTTAAGGTTTTTTTCCAACATAAATGCTTTTCCATTCACACGGAACTCTTTATTAATTTGAAGCCGTTTCTTCGCTTCGTGTCGTTCTTTTACTCTCTGTAACAATCTAACATTCCAGAAACTATTCCTAACAGCTTAAAGAATTGGGAAAAAATTAAGCCACAAAAAAAACTCCATTTCAATTTATCCCATATTTTACCCACCTTTATGTCTGCACTGTGGAATGAAAAAACACAATGCCTGATAACATGTTGGGGGCCAACTTTTATAACCAGTGCCATCGTTCTCTTTCGTATCCTGCAACGACAGGAAATGACGTCAGTAGCTTAACCTTGGAGTTCATGTTACTTCAGGAAGTCATTTCCCTTCATATTGAAAATTTAGATGTAAGCGGTACTAACAGTTAATTTATGATGTCCCCTGTTATAAGCTAAATATATATTTTTTTTCAATTTTTACATACAAATTTAAAGATATGTTTTATGTTTATTTGTTATTGACATTATTTTAAAATTACTTGATTATATATATATATATTTTTTTTTATTATTATTATTGTGATTAGTAGTAGTAGTAGCAATGGCAGTGGCAGAAGAATCAGCAATAGAAGTAGTATAGTTAGCATTTTGTATTTGTACACGTTATTGTTCATTTAAATATTACTACATATTGTTAAGTTATATTCAATGGTGAAATTTTAAATTAAACTTTTCTTATACTTACACATTTAAAATATAATTATGTTTAATAATGACGTTTTAAAATGCATAAATTCCAAAGATGATGTCGTCAGCTGGAATAGACCCGAGACTTTCAAGAATCATTGTATAAAATGAGATCCACTGTTGTAAATAAGAACATGACCAGAGACCAAGTTGAGTTTCATCGCTATATTATCTTACACGGATATGTTGCAAAAGGAGTGGTTGGCTCCAAGACTTCTACATGGATCCATTGACCTCGAAAAAGCTTACTATGCACATTATCAAATATCATATTAAATGTGCTGTGAACTTTACATAATGGGCTTTTTTTTGGACTCTTGGTCCAAGTGTTGATTTATAAGTTAAAAGTACATTCTTTTGTGTATTTTGCTTTTTATATCTCTGATAACGCCGGGTATATTTGCTAGTAATGACCATTTAAGTTATAAACTTATTTTTAAAAAAAAAATATTAATCATTTATCATGTCTGTCATAAAAGCTCTTTATTGTGTTCTCTTTTTTAACTCGAATTAGCACCATAAGGTGTTTGGGGTGAAGAAATGAATACTGTACGGTATTATGTCCTCTGTATTAGCTCCAATTGGCACCATAAGGTCTTTGTTTGGGGTGAAGCTATGAATACTGTACATAGGATAAATTATAGAGAAAAGGTGCAAATTATTTTAAATGATTGCTCAATAAATTGAGTACTATATTTCTATAATTTACTTACTCCGTGAATAACAATCTATTTATATGATTTCTTTAATGCTTTGGGAATTAACCCTGACTTTATCTGTAGGATTAGCCAAGTTATTATTGCATAAATTGCTAATGCATCATTGTTAAGTGGGCAGTCAGCTCTTTTTATTTAAAGATTCTGTTTGCGTTTCTTTATGTTATATTTACTTTTCTGTCGTCACCTTCATTCCGTTACTGCCGCCCCCACCACCTCGAGCCAGCAGTTTTTATTATTTTGTACCTGAACACACCTTCACCTCTCAACCTAGCAACTTGTCAGGCACGATAGTGGGAGGCTCACGTGTCAAGTGTGTCGTAGAGATGTCATGTCTCATTTTACAGGATATATTAATATATCTTGTGTACAGCTCTGGCACAAAACACTTTGATAATGATAGCTCTCTCCTATATTACTAAGTCTTTCCGTACTAACCCAGCATGCTGGCTGCTCTCTGATATTCAAAAACTTTCTCAGATTTAAAAAAACAACAACAAATTTTTGTTAAATTTGCCTATGTGGTCAGATGTTTAACCAAAACAAATGTAAAAAAAAAAATAAAAAAATCGGAAATTTGTTTCTCGATTTTGGTGCCGTCTATGCAAGGGAGCCCACGCCATGGGGCTTTCTCTTTTACCTATGCACTCCGGCGAATACTTGGAACAAAATTTTAGACACATATCCTCCCATGTTAACGCCTTCATATAACTGCTGCCCTGATCCGTTCATACACTCATAAGATTTCCCCAAGTCTTAGATCTCATGACCATTTCACATAGAATCATTATGTCAAAATGTCTCAAGACTTTTTATCAAAACCTCAGGAAACATTATTTTATATTTTTATAGGGGGAATTTTTCTATACAAGTAATGTCGTCAGAAGATTGTTTATTATAATGATTCTAAAAAACACAACATAAAACCAGCTGGAAGTAATACAAGCTTAATTAAATTGAAAATAGAAATCCAACTAGGCTAACTCATTTTATTTTTATTAAAAAGTGTAACTTTAGTAAGTCTTAGCATTCTGTGGTCTTTAAAATAAGGTAAAAGGACTCAATTTGTGCAGCAAAACATTTTCACACTATTAGTCTTTAATTATTAATGAAACGGGTCAAATGTTTTAAAACTATTTTTTGGTTCTAAGGTAAAGATGTTATATTGGTGATGGTGTCTGTAGTTCTGTATGAATTATGTTTGAATTATATAAATATAAGAACACGTCTTATTTCTTATATAGTCTTACATTCATATGTTTGTTTTTTTTACTCATGAATGTGGCGTTTTCTACATTCTGGAGTTATTTAGGAAAGTTGACCAGTTAAAAATATCAGAGCGAATATTCAAGAGTTTAGGGGCCGTCCATTAAGTACCTCACGCTCCAGGGGGGGTGAGTAGGTGTAAGAAAGTGTGACAGTTTGTGACAGGTGGGAGAGGGGTGTCCGGCCATGTGTGACGTCACAGTGTTTTATGTTAAATTTTAATTATTTAATAAAAATATTTTTGTACAAAAGTGTGACGTACTTAAGTTCCGAGGTTTGTGACAATTTGTGACAGGGGAGGGGGGAGTTAAAAATGGTCAAAAATAGCGTGACGTACTTTATGGATGGCCCATTACAAAAAAAAACAGCTATTGTTTTGTTTTTTGTTTTTTTTACTTATAATCATAATTATTATTGTATAAAATTACATTGAAAATAATAAAGACAAGGGTGGGGTAATTTGAAAATGTGTGAGACCATAATAAAAATCAAAGAGAATAAAAATGACCTTTCATTTTAACCTTTAATTCTACTTGCAAAAGACATTCGAGAAACTATCGACCCTGAGAGTTTTCAGTGTCTATAAAAGTAATTTAAATAGCAAGTGTAATTAAAGCAGGATTTATCGATTTAAAGTGCAATAATTTTCAAAAATAATATGATTTTAAAAAGCTAACACATGCAATCATGCAATCATTCCTTTGTTTTTATATCTGAAAGGATTCGTTCCAAGAAAATCAATCGCACAAGGAAGTATTAAATCAATAGTGAATTTTTTGTTGGATGGGATATCGTCATTGTAAGACGCCTGCAAAATTATTGTATTTCAAATAAACCTATTTCTTTCCTAGCGATTACTCCAGATGTTGCTAACAAGTATCGACTGAATTCGAGAGGAAAATGCCCCCATAATCACAAGGCAATCGCTGAGTTCCCTAAATATACACATAGCTAGATTTATTATTTTAACGTTTGTTAAACAATAAAAAGATTGTGAAAACATTTCAAAATTTAATGAAGGTTTCCATATTACAAGGGACACTATAAATATTTCAGCAAAATTTTATTTTAGCTCAGTTCTATCCCTTTTATTTTGTTTAGGTAAATATGTAGCAGGGAAATTCTTAAAATCTAAATTAATAAGTAAAACAATCGCTTCTAGAGGGATTGAAAGATGTCATGTATTCTGTTTCATGAACCTCTGTGAGTGTGAATGTATATTAATACAGGCGACCTTAGACATTTGACATGATTCGTCATGATGGTGGTTCTAATCTTTTGTAGTATCATACTGTAAAAAAAAATTTTTAAAACAACGAAGAAAAACAAAAAAAACCCCACAAGTTTTTTTACTTTAAATCCTTTATATACGAGGCATAACTATAAGGATGCTCATTATCCTACGCAGCGGAAGACAATCCAAAAATACACAATTTTAGTTACGTCCCATAAAACAGGTTTAAAATAATGCGCACCGATCGTTAATATATTTTAAAAAAGTATTGTCATTATAATGCACACCATATTGCGCGACAGGAAAGGTTGTTGAACATAATACCCACCACGAAAATCTATCTAAAAAATTAACATGATGCATAGAGATAAATAAAATAATTTAAAAATTCAATAATTCAATTACAGTACATTCGATCGATCTCAAATTTTAATACATCATTTTCATCATCGGCACGAGACTGCCTGCAAAATTTCAGCTCGCTAGCCTACGAGGAAAAGGATTAAAAATTGATCCAAAGTTTTTTTCGGCAAGCAAGCACGTACAGGCTCAGACACCACAAGTTAATATAGATCTAAAGCAGTGGTTCCCAAACTTTTTTTTACCCGTGGACCCCTTTCATAGTCAAAATTTTCCCACGGACCCCCAAGTGAAAACGCTACATAAATTAATAGTATACAAATTTACTAAATTAAAAAATAACATTTTGTGGAAGAATTATTTATTTAAATTTAACTTTTAATTAATTTTAAAAAATAAATTAATGACTTGGATAAACTTGATGAGATTTATCATAATTTATGACCGGCTCAATGTTTGTTAGTAGCAAACGCAAATGCCCACGAGTACTAGCCATTTTCTTTTGTTTGTGATGAGGTTTATAACTGCACTGAGTTATGATCTACCAAATCGGAAGACAACTTTTGTACAATAACCCATAGTGCAGGATATAAAATTAGGATCTCTTTTTGTAACCCAGATTTGTGGTACCCTTGTTCAAACATTCGTTAAAGTTTAAAGTTCCTCATTTGTGGATAATTCAATAAGTTGCTCCTGTATTAGTATTAACTCATCTACATCTGAGTATGTCCCTGAGCAAATGGGTTTAACGCTCAGTCGGGAATATCAAAGTGAATAGTGTCTCCAAATCTTTAGTTCAGGTCTGAATAAAGAGCCATTAAGTGTTCACAGTAGACAAGCAAGTCTTCATCTCTATTTTGCTCTTTTGAAATATTTTGAATCTGAGAACGTTCTCCTTTTCCTAACTTTTGTTTGTACAGAAAAAGTTTTGAAACAAACACATTATTACGCTTTTAGTTTTGATTTAATTTAATTGGTCAACTTTTAGATTCAATTTAGATTCGTTAAATTTGGAAAACAAATCTGGCATGTAGTCTATGTCATTTTTCAAGTTAACTTAATTTTGTCTCAAATCATTGTCTTTGCCTTCCAGGAATTCCAGTACTGAATTAAAGTGAGCATAAAATCAATTTAGACATGCACTTTCAGATAACCAACGTACTTCTGTGTGAAGTTGTAGACAATAATAGTCTTCATGATTTTCCAAACACTTTTGATCAAATAATCTCTCAATGAAGGCATTCATTTTGATTTTATTAACTGCTCTAATTACATAATGTAGTCATCCATGCAAACGTTCAGTAAGATTTTTGCAACTTAATAATGTCGATGAATGACACAATGCACTGAACATACATTTGGTTCAGCTTGTTTTAAGTATGCCAGAAAGCCTTAGCATCTTCCTACCATTGCCGGAGCACCGTCAGTAGCAACAGAAATGATAGTAGTCAGGAGCATAGCTTTTCCATCGAAAAATCTATTTCGTTCAGTAAATAACGTTTCCCGTTTCGTTTCGTCTCATTTAACGAACAACAGTTCTTTTCAAAATTGTTCTTCTTTTACAAATTTTACATAAGCTTAAAGTAAAGTCTCGTTTCCTGGTAAAGTGGACTCGTCAAGCTATAGAGAAAATTCAGATGTTTTTAAAGTATTCACATGAAGAATTTTCAACACACTGAGCCATTTCGCTAATCCTTCTATGGACTAAATTATTACTCAGTGGAACCCAGAGCTTATCACCTCACTTACAGCTTATATATTGTCCCCATGAGTTGTTGAAGTGATGGCGTTTTCAAATATGTTTCTCGCACTGCTTCAAAAAACGTTACATCTCAATCTGCTTTATCATTATAGATTTTTATAAAATGTTCTTTAAGCTTGAAAGGTTTCATAGAATCATTCGACCATGTTTATAAAAAAGAAGAAACATTAGTAAAAATACTTATTCCTGGTGATGAAAAAAGCTATACTTCAAATACACACTTTACTGTACACATTTTTTCTATGGATCACTCAATTTTTAAAAAGGGGAAACATATATAAAAACAATTGTATATAAAATGTTTTATTTGAAACGGTTAATTAACTATTAATTAACAACTTTTTTAAAGGAATGGTGCAGTAAAACCCTGTAGAATTATTTCTCGTAAGACGTAAGGATACAATTCTATTAATTTTTTTTTTAAACTTACGATCCCTTTGTGAGTTTTAATTTTTTTTAATTAACCTTAATGTACTACTGTATTGAAAATATGAAACATGTTGTTTTCAAAAGATATCAATTGTATTCAAATATTTAACATACTGTCATTCAAAAGTAAACTGTCTGGATAACAATACAAAATTCAACTATATCAAAACTTCCAACTATCAATACTAAACTTCTTTTAGCCTCAGAGTGCGAAAATTTGTTTATTCACTTCGTACCAGCATTACTTAAAAATAAATTGTTGATAACAGGTACTACTTTTCAAAGACTTTATATTGTAGGCATGATATGCATGTAGCAGCATAAATGTGTTGCTGTATAAAACTAGTTTTGGTAGTATGTCTCACACTGAGCCATCTACAAAAAAGTGTGAGTGGGAGGGGGGTGAGAATTCTATGTTTGAATATATTAGGTTTCTAAAGCAATTTTTTAATGTTAATTACATTTAAAACTTTTTTTATCAGAATATATATTAGATATTATTTTAAAATATTAATTTGCTAAACATATAGAAAGATGTTTGGTCAAATTTGAATTTAAAAAGTCTTTTTGCTGACTTGATTTATCTATTTTTAATCGTTCAATCAAATAAAATGTGTTATCAATGGAAAGCCGGTTTCTTCCTGTTTTAGGTAAATATGAATTACCGATGCGTCAAATTTTACCCAACCCTGTAATCATCGTCATTTCAGTTAAAAGATTGTATTTTATGACCTACTTATAGCGTCTCCGCCTTTCTCACGATTCAAACTTGACATACTTTCAATTAACCAAGCATTTTGAACTGTTACAGTTCTGGGAATATCGTAGTTCTTTTTCTGTTTCTAGGTTAAACAACTTTATTTTACTCATGACCTAAAAATCTCTACTACAGAATTCACTGTTATTTATTTTTATTTTCGTAATAATAAAAAAAAAAAAACCTATAAGTTTATTATTTTTTGGATAAACATTCTGCGGACCCCCTGACGTTGTTCAGGGACCCCCAAAGCAATTTTAACTTTCCACGGACCCCCTGAACGGTTCCGTGGACCCCCGGGGGTCCGTAGGGACCACTTTGGGAACCACTGATCTAAAGGATTTTAAAAAGCCTTTGTGCTCTACGCAGCCACAGTGGACTTTCGGGGGAAAAAACACTCGCCGAGTATTTACGCTCTTTTTTACATACAAACATACTAGAAATATTTGTGTAAATTATTCATTCATTGGTAATACCTTTTCTGATCCAACCCGATCATCTTCAACTTAACGATACAATCCTGCTTAAAGTGAAATTTCCGGAGTCTTGGTAAAAATATATTTTTCTGGCAAAATCTCAAACATTGGTTAAGAAAACTCTCAAAATAAAAATATGTAACTATATGATGAACCTATGTATTTTCTTTATATCATTTTTTTTGTTTTGTTTTTTTTTATTGTTTTTTTTTTTTAATTTATTAATTAATTAATTTATTTTTTGCTATCTGTGAAACATGTGAGCAAACTTAAGAAAACTAAATTCATGGAAACTTTGATTTTTATTGCAACTTAAAGAAGAAATAAAAAATACTATACTTAAAGAAAATATGCTTAAAGAAAATATAAAGAAATTAACCCTCTATAAAAATTGATAAATATGGACGACAAAGATATTAAAAATATTTTTAAACATTATTTGTACTTTTAAAATGCTTATAATAGGATGGTATTCAAGGGAAATAAGAAAGATAATATAATGAGATAAATACAGAAAAACAAATTAAATATGGTTTCGTCCCTTATAATCAATAAACACAAAAAATACAAACGAAAAGAATTATTGTTAAAGATTAAAAAACACAAAAATTTCTAAAATTTGCTTGAATTAACTATTATTTATGGGCACGGTTTTAAAATGCGACTGTTATCCTACATGTGGAAGAAAACCAGCAGTCCCGAGCCTGCGCTCTTCATGGGGCTTCCTGGAAAACCCTTTCAGCCCTCTGGCCCCCTAAGGGACGTAAAGACTGAGAAGCCCCCCGGAGCGGTCGCTGCTACAAGCGGCCGCCTGGGCGTCCAGGACACTAGGTCGCAAACGCATCCCACTAAAGTGTGCCTCCCGAGGGAGGTGTGGAATTTCCTACTGTGACTCGCTATCAACAAAGTATCACTCCGGCGCCACCACGGCAAAGCTTACGAGTCTCAATTATTTAGATCGCCGCAAAGCGTGGGATCATCACTGACCTGCCTAGGGTTTAACCCCCACCGGAAGGTTTCCTCAGAGCTGGCGACCAAAAGCGTTTCCTAGCGGTACCTTTTGCTATTCCCTGCTGGCGCTCCTGGCCCTAAACCGGCACCGCTCAACAGCGTTGCTAGTTAATTGAGGGGGACGAAACGGTCGCTTCAGAGTAACCCGACCCTCAACGGGTACTTTGGTTTTCATCATCGGCATTACATCTAAATGCTTTGCCTAAGATCCGTGCAGCGACTGTAATCATATATGACTAGCACCTAACACCTAACAACGGTCTTCGGCTGTCCAAGCCAGGGGTTTGTCGGTTTCAGATCGTAGGTCTGCTCCACGACCCTACTCGTCTGTCGAACCGCGTAGAGGTCACCCCTTCTCGACAGTTATAAATGGCTTGATCAAAAGAAAATGTAACATCAAAATTATAGTTGAGATAAGAAAGTATTGATGATATGTGTTATGTTAAAAGTATTCAATAGAAATAGGAATGTTTCTATCATAGCAATGGTGATAATTGTTGATTACGTTTTCAGGATGAGCCCACCAAGAAATTAAATTTACAATTTTTTAAAAATAAATTTTGAATGCATAATATTTAATAATAAACTGATATCCTCTATAGATCTAGATATGTTTATATAATAATAACTATAATAATATAAATATTTTAATTATAAAAGACATTTTGGACCCTATACCTCTTCAGCTAATCACTGATGCTAACCCCAGTATACTTAATACTCATCCCTTATCACATTTATAAATAGAAATTTAAAACATTATATAATAACAAACAATTAGTAAAATTAAATGTATCCTAAAGTATTCATATACAAAAATACAAAGATAATTGTTAAACATGAACTTGATATTTGCACGTACTAGAAATCTATATATATAAGACGCATTTGTTGTCTGTCTGTTCCCTAATAACTCAAGATCCAGACAACCCAGTCAAGTGAAATTTGGTAAACTTACACATAATCATATGGGGAAGGTTCTTAAATAGGTTTCGTTCCATACATTCACACTCAGGGGCGCCGGGGGCCCAACAACTTTTTTTTCCTTATTTGAGCTTTATAAAAAATGAAAATCAACAATTTTTCTATTTCTCGAGGAGGCAGAAGCATTAAATTTTAGGAAATTGTTTAGTACACTTCCGCAGTGGTAACAGGTGAAAAAAATATTTAAATTATCACTTACTGGGAGCCGGGGGCCCAAATGTAGTTTTTTCCCTTATATGAACTATATATAAAAACTGCAAATCACTAATTATCTTATTTTACGGATAGGTAGAAGTATGAAACTTTGGCAAGTTGTTAAGTACCCTACCCCAACGATATTTTGCGAGAAAGAATTTTAAACTTCCCACTCATGGGGAGCCGGGGGCCCATATGTAGTTTTTTTTTTTGGGGTACTAATATACGCTATATAAATACTGAAAATCCCCCATTCGACTATTTCCCGTGTAGGTAGAAGAATGAAACTTTGGGAAGTTGTTAAGTACACTCTCCTAACGCTAATTTGCGGGGGTTCAAATATAGTTTTTTCTTATATTAAAAACTCACTCATCACTAATTCTCAAATTTACTGTGTAGGTGAAACCATGAAACTTTTGGAAATTCTTGAGCATACTCTCCCGACAATAATGGCAATGGTTCCCTAAATTCCCACTCATGGGGCCCGGGGGCCCAAAAACATTTTCCCCCCGTTAGTTGAGGTAGATAAAATTGACAATAACTAATTCTCCTATTTCCCGAGTAGGCAGAAGCATGAAATTTTAGGATTATTGTTTAGTACATTTCCCAAATTATCGCAAGCGAAAATATATTTCATTTATCACTTTCTGGGGTCCAGGGGCCCACATTTTTTTTATATGAGCTATATACAAATTTTAAATCACTAATTCTCCTATTTCTCGTGTAGGTAGAAGTAAGTATCTTTGGCAAGTTGTTGTACGCTAGCCCGACGATATTTTGCGAGAAAGAATTTTAAACTTCCAACTCATGGGGATCCGGGGGCCCAAATGTATTTTTTGTGTGCTAATATACGCTATATAAATACTGAAAATCCCCCATTCGACTATTTCCCGTGTAGGTACAAGAATGAAACTTTAGGAAATTGTTAAGTACACTCTCCTAACGCTAATTCGCAAATAATAATTTTCAAATTCCCACTCTTGGGGGCTAGTAGCCCAAATGTAGTTTTTTCTTACATTAAAAACCGTATTATTTGTAATTCTCAAGTTTACCGTATACGTAAAGACGTGAAACTTTTGGAAGTTTTTGAGCACTCTCTCCCCAAAAAATTGATAAAAATTCTTTTAAAATTCTCACTCAGGGTGGGACTTGTGTGCCCAAATGTATTTTTTCCTTAAATGAACTGTATTTCACATCTCCAATGGTAACAGGTAAAACATATTTAAATTATCTTTCTAAGGGGCCCGGGCCTAATGTAGTTTTCTTCTTTATATGAGCAAAAATTACTTATTCTCCTATTTCCCGTTTAGGTAGAAGCATGATACTTTGGAAAGTTGAGCAATACATATTCGCCATGGTAAGAGGAGTAAAAAGAAATCACCCCCCTGTGGGCCGGGGCCCAAATGTATTTGTTCTGACATAAAAAAACAGACTCATCACGTATTCTCTAATTTTCGGTGACGGTAGAAGCATACAAGTTTGGAAATTTGTTGAGGAGGCACTCACGACGAAAATTAACAAAGAAAATATTTAAACTACTGCTCATGTGGGGCCGGCGGCCCAAATACGTTTTTTCCTTACATTGGCTATGTAAAATAACCACTAATGAAATTTTCGAAAGTTGTTGAGTACACTTCTGCGATGGTAAAAGGGGAAAAATATTTATAACACTTATTGGAAGCCTGTTGCCACAAAATAATGTTGTTTTTTTTACACATATAAGTTATATAAAAATTGAAAATCTTTAATTCTACTATTTGGAATAATGGGATTTCGGAAAGTTGTTAATTATACTATCACGATAGTGCAGTCTTAACTGGTGTCTTCGGATTGCTGGTATAGAATCGCAGACACTATGCTTTTCGGATAGGCAATTGTTTTGACGTGCTTTAAGATAAATGTACCTTTTAATTTTTACTTCAGGTAAATAAAAAGTTTAGTATGCTTCTACAGAAAACCTCATTTAAAACCCGTGCGAAGCCGGGTACTTGCCTCTAGTAGGTCTATAACCCTCGATCTTCTGATTCGAACATAAGATTAAACCCCAATGACATTGAGGTAATTTGATAATCTTTAGTCTGTATCAAAATAATCCTTTAACAAAATATACTTAATAAGAATATAAAACAAAGCTGTTACCTTATATGGCTCAGACCTACATTCGAATATACAACTTCTTCATAAGTCTCATTTACAATAAACATAGATAAACTAGATCAAATTGAAAAAAGAACCGCCAAATTACCGGAAAGTAATCACATTTAAAAAGGGGAACTCCCGCATTGCTTCTGAAAAAAAACAACTAATAATGAAAGCTATAAATTCTATTTTGGAAATAGAAAAGTACAATAACCTCGGACAAAGTAGTTTTTTTTCAAACGCAAAAACAAACACATTGAAATTCTCGATCTTCCCGTCTGGAAGAAACCTGCGGAATACCATCACACTAATATTTTAAAAATCTACTAACAATGCAAGACTACACATAAACCATGGATAAGCGTATGGCGCAAAATCTTTTTTATATGTAAGAACTATAAGGATAATTTAATATAAAATAAGATAAAAATAATTTAAATGACTCTATGTTAAGATATAATGATAAAATAAGATGATCAAATAAGGTGACAAATTAATAATATGGGCGGTAAACGATCAACACACTTAAGCTCTTTGTAAAAAGAGGGGCCAGGAAACGTCTTCTGTTTGAGATCCTTCGTGCACAGCTGATCCAGGCCCAGCAGAGGCAAATTCAGACTGCACGGCGCCCCTGGCTGATTTTGAAATGGAGCCCTATCCAGCCAGCGTCCTTTTACAGAAACTGATTGCTAGCAGCTAATATAAGACTGTTCCTAAATAGTCCATTTGGTTCATTGCTTTTACTTTTCTGTACTACGGGCTTCACAGCTAAAATTATTATTCATGAAAATAAAAAATGAGCACGGAAAAATAACTGTTTCAAGTGTTTGCCGGTATACAAAATTGAGTGTAAAAAGACATGAAGTGTCAATTTAAAAGATATAAACAATATTCTTTAATATTTCTCTTTTTGGGCCTATCAAATCAGGGTTTTCGATTATTAAGACTACGGGGTCTAAATAGCAATCAGATTGATGCATAAGATTTTAATAATTTATTTAATTTATGATATTTTCAAGAATTCATGCAAACATTTGTCCACTTTTATTATAAAATATACTAAGTTTTGGGACCCCTAAATCATCGGGGGCCCATGGCTTTAGACTGTTCAGCCCCCCTCCCCCCCCACACTTAATCCGCCTCAGAGGCCTAGCACATGCTCAACATTCGTTACATTTCAAGACATTTCAAGGATTCATACATGGGATTAGAAGATGTCAAAATTCTAAGACATTGGAGTATTAGTGAATGGAATGAAACAAGGAATTTTCAAAAGAGATGAAGTGTTTCACAATGCAGCAATTGAATTGCTAGTTAGGAGCCGACAATATTCAATGACAAATATATACATAAACAATATTTTTAATGGTTTTCAGCCGAGGAATAGTACCAAAGGAATTTTTTTCATTTTTTTTTATATATCTTTACATTTATTACTTGTGCATAACTGAAACACTTTAAACAAATTGTTTACCTAAATAGAACAGCTTTAAAAATTTTTAAAAATTTAATGCTCAGTTAAAGTTAAAGCATTCATAATTTTCATTGTTTGAAGAACAGTTATTTCGGGAAGTGCGGCATTCATTTTTAGCAAGCCTTGCAACTCATTCTGGACCATTTCATTGTTCATTTCATGGAAGAATCTGTCAACTTGCCGTCAAACGACATGAAAATAACATCCAGAATTTCGTCCAAACTGAGATTATTTGGATGAAAGACGCAATTGTGGATCAAAGTGGGTTGAGTTCTTGTAAATTGAGAACGACAAATATTTTTCTTCGGTTAGCTCCCTGTGAGTGGGTAAACAAGAATTTGTCATAATTTTCACTTTGCCTGGAGTTTGGATTTTCAATGCAAGTGTCCCGTGCCACATCCCGCTTTTCTCACCTCCCCGTTTATGTGGCAGGGCTGATAATGACGGGGTAATTATTTCTCGACAGCTACCGATAAAGCTCCCCACGGTGATCGATTGTCCCCCTTAGGCCGTTGATGAGGCGTTTTGCTCTTATGGAAATAACTTGCCCCTGATTCATTGTTGGCGCTGAACGGATTGTTATTTCTGGAAATTCCCCTTGCGTTTAAGGCCATTCACGGGGTAAATATTTCATCGAAACGAAAACATCCGCTTGATTGTCAAATTGTTATGCATTTCGTATGCATCGGACAAACGGCATGTGTGTTTGGCTGTGAGGAAAAGGTTCGATCGCTGTGAAGGCAATGGGTTGTATCGTTAGCAAGGGGTGTCCCCGAGTCCAACAGGCTCCGAATCAAAGGCGGCTGGGAATTGTGCCAAGCAATTTACTCATATGCGTGGCATGCGTTACTTTCTAACAGGTCAACATTGTGGTTGCATCCATCTTACTATAACGCAATAATTTCCTGTTCAGAAAAAACGTGTGTAAAAATTAAAGTTATATACAAAATACTATTATTGATTTCTGAAACATTTTTTTTAAAAAAATATAATCATATAATATAATGTTGATGAAAATGTAATATCTGACTTTTTCCGACTTTTATAAAAATTATTAAAGCCTGCTTCGTTAATTATGAAGATATAGTATGCGCAATATAAGGTTTTAAAAAATAAACAACTTTAGATTAAAGGTTCAATAAGACGCTTAATTCATAATCCTAAACTACAGTTGTTAATTTATTTGTTTGACGTTCCATCCCTGTAAAACCAAAATTTAGTTAAAAAGGTGCGTAACTTTCGTATGATTTCTAATCTTATTATATAGATACGCCGCAGACTTGCTCGTAGATAGTGCAAAGAAATAAGGAAAGAACGGGCACAAACTACAGCACGGACAAATCAAAACAGGGCGAGTCAACGTCGGGGAGGAACTGCCGACGCACGTTTGGTCTCGAGACCTGTGCACTGCGGTTAGCTGCCTGCCCCCCCCCCCTAAAACCGCAAACTACTATTGGCCGACCCCAGGGAGGGTCATTCGTCATGCTTATTTGCACTTGTCTTGTGCTTGGTCTGATGATATACAATAGATAGATAGATAGATAGATAGATAGATAGATAGATAGATAGATAGATAGATAGATAAATAGGTAGATAGATAGATAGGTAGATAGATAGATACTGTTAAAACAGTTCAGTATAATATACACGTATTTTATATTATATTACACGTCTTTTAACAGAGCCAGATAACCTCCAGTTAAAATTTAAAATTATGTATTTATAATTCATGATGAAATATTAAAAATACTGCTTTAGTGTTACTTAATCTACTTCTTTAAATGTTTGAAAGACAATTTTTTTTCCTTATAATACAATTTATTATTGTGATGAAAATTTATTGATTAATATGTATTTTTTTATAAATGATTAATGAATAGTTATTTTAAATCGATATCCTTGTTAAATTTCAGCTCAATCCTACCACATAATTTAATTAACTCTGTATTTCAAGATTTAGATCTAGCTAAATAAAGGAACAGCACTAATTGATATAAGTATGCAATTAAAATCAGACATTCTCTTGATTTTAAAAATTTATTTTCATTTTTTAATTATTTTTTTTAAAATCCTCCTTTCTGGTTGCAGCACTGGCAATAAACATTTCCAGAGAGATCTCGTGGACAATGAGGGCTAAATTTATAGTATGAGAATGTGTCATGGAAATACAGCAGCTCGGCGTGAATGTTTTAGGCATACGTTAAGTTCCACGTGCTCCACCATTGCCCCGTCACAATTACCGGTGGAATTCCATTGTGTACGCATTTTATGGCTTCTTATTTGAGGGCGGATAGGGCGCCTAACGCCGTGGAGAACAAGTCTTCTGTCGCCAGAAGGTGAGAAGTCGGGACGCCAAGGCAACCAACAAACGTCCCAATCGTACTGGTGTGAACCTTGTGGGTTGTCGGCCAGCCCTCGTTACCAGGCTCGGGAAAAGAAGAGCAATTTCAAGGAAAGGCAGCTCCCACGAGCCGATCAGGTTTTACCACTGTAAACCCCGGTGAATGGCCAATCTGCAATCTAATGTCTGGATTATGTACACGACACTATTTAGAAAAGGGGTGGGGGTACACAAGGACAATGCCCCAAGTTCTAGTCCACGAGCCTTGCTCGAGTTGCCGCACTTCCCATTTTATCCATTTGGAATGAGGAGGAAAAAAGGAAATAACAAACTCATGTCTTTCCCAACTTGTCACCAAACGTTTTAAAAGAGTGGTGGGTTGACACTCCTGCAGTCATGGATGGGACTGGGCTAACAGTCTAAACCAGGGGTTGACCAACTTTTATGCCCATTACCCCAAAAAATCGTTTTTAAAAAAATAAAAAATATTGCGTTCCCTTAAGTCGCGAGGTCCTTCACACATGACTCGGGGTTGTAGGGTAAGTTGTACCATGAGTCTCGATGACGATGAATCCCGTTGTGTCGTTAATTTCTTTCCTTTACAGATTTCCACGACCACTCGATTCTTTGGGTGTAACAACGGTATGAGGAGCGACTGAGTGAAGATGTGATTCACGTGTTCGTGGGTGTAACCCATGCCCATGGCCATGGGCCATGCCAGCTGCAGCAGCTATTCCGTTGTGGACTCGCCGCTGATCTGACATTGTTTGTTGTTTCCGAAAGATTCATTAATTAAAGGCATCAGAGTGGCAGCAGTTCTTTGTTTAACGGTTGTAATTCAATTTTATAAATAAAAATAATCAGGAGGTCTTCTTAAATATGAAGTATTATACGGATGTTTTACGTGGTGTTACCGACAGTTAATACCAAAAAATTAACTGTTTAGTTTTTAAAATCATTTCCCTTATACTTATAAAAACAGCTTATGTTAAAGTTTACACTTAAAATCTTTTTTTTTTAAATCCCGCAGTTTGTACTTTAAAAAAAACAAACTATTATTAATGATTAATAAATAATTATTTATTAATAAATCTAGAATACGCCAGAAGTATCATTTATCATTTTAATTGCTATTTTATCGATTAAAATAATTTTAATCGACAAAATTTTTTACCGATTAATCGAGAAATTAATAGTTAATTTCCGCAGCCCTAATATATATATTTATATAACATAAAATAAAATAGATTTAAATTGCAAGCTGTATCACTCAGAATCACTGATACTGATATTCTTTTTCACGTCCATGTAATACATTCAGGTGAGCTATTTTATTTAATATAGACTATATAGTGTAGAGAGTAGATATGTGTAGAGAAATCCTAAATCTCTTTTTCTCTTTATCTTGTTCACTTAAACAGATAGCATTACGAGAAGTTTTTATTCATGCGTTGGTCTACTTCTAACTAGCAGCCTTGGGCCTGGTATAGTTCTTTGTCTATGAATTATGGCTATAACTATAATTATTATGAATCTGAACATGTATAAAGTAGTATAAAAATTGTATTAAATTACTATTATTATTCTTAGTTTTTTTTTTAGCAATCTTTATTATTAGACTTGCAATGTGAGACATTAATTTTATTTAATATTTAAAATAGTTTTATCAAATTGAAATAGTATTTATAAAATCAAAGTTAAATCTAAGTTTCCATTTTAAAGAATAAATGTCCAATGTATTAAATATGTTAAGCCTGTGTGGATGTCAAATGCTTTGAAAAAATAGTTTAATATTGTTTTATCGGTACCAGCCTTCGTGGCCAAGTGGTAAGGCGTCGGTCTCGTAAACCGAAGATCCAGGGTTCAATCCCCTGCGCAGGCATTACAAAACATTAACTTTTATTTTCTTCTTGAATAATAGTAGATATACAGATGAAGTGAGAATTTTTACTGAATTCCAAAAAGACCCAATGAAACATCTTTACATCAGTAATCATAGCTCTTCATGGCTTTTCACCAATGCAACACTCAGCGACTAATTTTTCAATAAAGTAGTAGATATAGAAAGTGTATAACAGTCATTTGCTGAAAAAAAAGATTCGTAAATATAATTGATGTCCCTACATCGCGGAAATTCACTTACACTTACTGCATACCACCGTAGACCATATCCCATGCGATAAATGAGAGAATCGAAAACCGATTATTTATTCCGTTTGGAGCACTATGAGCAGAGTAGCGATATTTTATTAACAAACATTTTGAATCCGTTCTGTATATGACACTGATAATATTTTATAAAAACTGAACTTTATATTATTATTCTATAAACATATTTTTTTTAACTCGTGTAATCGCCAAGTTTAACGAGGCAGCTAGCCACACCATGTGCTCCATCCAGTTTGGAAGATAACAGATCAGTTTAAAATGGCGTGCCCGACATTTGCCCCACACATGGTCTATATGCTCCTTGTCTCATAGAATTCCTACGATAGGGGCATTTCAAGTTTTAGCGCCACCCAATACCATTGACCTAGTACAGCAAGACCATGCCGTGACACGTCACGTGTAACAGTATAGTGCTGAGCTACTAATCGCGATAACCAATTCTCGTTCATTTCGCGTG
The DNA here is from genome assembly GCA_002072015.1 of Radix auricularia. Lineage (NCBI taxonomy): Eukaryota > Metazoa > Mollusca > Gastropoda > Lymnaeidae > Radix > Radix auricularia. The sequence continues at coordinate 91,493 of MUZC01004806.1, read as the reverse complement.
TTTTACGATCCTCGGCCAACGTGGTGATCTAATCAGCGAGTGTTAAATATCAAATGGCTGACCAGCCAAAAGTTCAACAAAAAAGACACGATGCAAGGGAAGGTAACCCGACACACTTTCACGACATGGTCACCAAACGACAAGTCTTTAATGGCCCCCGAACTTACATATTTCTAGCATACTTTCGTTTCATTTCTTTATGTATGTAGCTTGAAGGCGTCAAAAAGGCTTAAAGTTAAGTGCTGCATGCGTTGTTTGATCAGCTGATACGGTGTCCATCGGTGTCATGGTGTTTTCAAGAAATGTGTTGAACAGCTTTGTTGGTAACTACGTGATAGATTCCAGCGGTGAACATCAAATGTTCATATCGTCTGTACACGCAATCTTTCAATGTAACACAGGGTTGTACTTAATTAAATACAGATATGGACAGTGGTGAGCGAAGCTTTCTAATACAAAACAAAATACTCTAACGATTTGTAGGAATAAACAAAATATGTACAGTTTATTAATAGACGAATACACATCTAGACATTTCAGCAAATGACTGCATCAGTTTAGACCAAATTAGGCACAAGTTTTGAGATTAATTTTTAGTCAGATATTACCTACAATATGATCCGTAGCGTAGCATACGCCGCAGAATTGCTCATCATAGATAGTGAAAAAAATGGGGGTGGGGGTCGAGAGAACGAACACAAACATCAGCACAAGGTAATGAAAAAGAAAGCGAGTAAACGTGGAGACATGTGCACAGTGGTTGTTTTTACCTGCCCCCCATCCTTTACTACCATCCTTTACTACCATCATTTACCAACCATAAACTGTGTTTTTCCAACTCCAGGTTAGTCATGTATGCAAGAAATTTGGAAAAGGCAGAGAAAAACATTAATTTTGTTTTCAAACTGTTTGAACCCAGTACTTCCCGCGTGCAGGGCGGACGTGATAAACCTTAATCTACGAATCATACGTTATTTTGTGAATGAACAACGCAAGTGAACGCAAGAAGCATTGTTGCCACAACCGCCCCCCCCCCGGATGGATGGGCGAATGGACGGACGGATGTATGGAAGGATGGACGGACGGATGGATTGATTGTTGAAAGGATGTACAGAATTTTACGGTACTCATTATTGTGTTGACTAGTGATTAATTCCCTAAAATGTGAAATAGTTTAGAATCTCTAGACAGTATTTTTTTACTCAACGATTATTATATCGTTAATACCCTAAATCTAGGAAGTATTCATCATCACTATTGCAAACATTTGTGACTGAACTATAAGATATGTACTCGGTGTTTATCTAAGCACACTTTCCTCTGTCTTCGTTGATAGTCTCTTTTAAATCAAAACGTGACATAAATCAAAGTTTATCTCTTGATCCTGTCAAAGAATGACAATAATTTTATAATGACTTCGCAGAATACTGCCCCCCCCCACACTCTTCTTCGTTCTTCAGACATAAAGTTCCCTAAGATTTTACACTACCACAACATCACACGAGACGTGGTAAAAAAGAAGGGGTGGGTGAGTAGAGGTGGATGTTATTTCCCCTAAGTGACTGACGCCAAATCGTCATCTCATATTTATATATCACAGAGTCGCCAAAAATCTCAGAGTTCACACTTGTGGCAGGCCCTCACCCCTGCCTTGTCACAACGAGACGGTCGTAAATTACTTCCAAGTTTTTAATGACCCTTCTCATGAGTTTTGATAACAACGCCCCCACCCCCGCACCCTTTACCCCGCACATCAACGATAAGAAGTAATCAGGTCAACAGGCCTATGGTTTTGTTTTTCCCCCACCCGTTCCCCCACCCACATCCACCCGGTAACCCGAGTCAGTCGATGTGAACATTGGGCTCATCATAAGTCATAACTGTGCGGTCAGGAACCGCGATTTTATGGCTGGAGTCGGGTGGGCCGAAGGATTTGAGTACTGAGCACATTCCTGGGCTAGAGAATGGTTGTGCTGCTTTTAGGTGCCAGGAGGGAAATAAAATGGTGTCACCGACGTTTTCTAAATACGATATGGTTCTCATATCAATCACATAAAGGAATGTCTATTTCGAGTAAAATTATACAGAAAGAAAGAACGTATTCGTCTAGTTAAGATTTTTTCCATAGTTCATGTGTTTGGGGTTTACAATTTTCTGGGGTAGAGTCTGTCGAAAGAGAGAGTATGAGTTAGGCGGACCGCATATTTGGGAATTCCCAGAATATAGACGCATCTTATATTTGAGATAAATTTATTAATAGAGAATCTTTGCGCTTACTGTACCTCATTTGGACCCTGTGGGGCGATGACATCTTAAATCCTCGTGATTTTAAATATATAGGAAATCTTAAGCTAGTTCATGTTTTTTTCTCTACTTTATTACCTGAAGGATTTTAATACTCATACCAAATTAATGTTGATAAATAACTTTGGTAGTTATGTAAAGTTGTCTAATGATGCACATGAGTCTCGTGAAAGTCGGGGGAAAGGACTGTTATATGTCCGCAGACATCAAGTGAAAGGGGAATTAGGTTCATCTTGACCCGGATGCTTGCATTTCACATTGCATTGGACCCTCATGATAAATACAAATAAATATTTCTCACCACAAAAGTATTTCGTGTATGAACGACCACATGTCATAGTTCAATAGTTCGTATGTGCTGTCGCAGAATTGTAACTGGAGAGTTTTCGCTATGATAATAAATTTTATCAATCGAATTCATGTTGAGATGTCTGAAAACATTTTAGAAAATGTCTGTTTGAGCTTGACATTCATGTCATCATCGGTGTATGAGACCATTTCTATGTACATGACTGACACAAGGAGCAGATGCCACGGTGGCTACATGAACAAAGGGAACGGCCACTCTTCGCGGGGAGACGGGTGAGGACGATGTGACCAGAATAGTAATGAGTACATGAAAGTATCAGCAAGGTGTTTTAGCTGGAAGTCTGCTTTGCCTGGCCACATTGTTGGATCAGGTGGGTATATCAGCCCCCTCCCCTCTACCTCCCCACCACAAGGCCATTCGTGGAATTCGTAAAATGCCATAAGCCCGTTAAATTAAACGGAGAAAAGCGGCATGGTAAGGATAGATCGGACAAAGGGGAGTGAATTTTGGGGAATCGCGATGTCAGCTGAGTTAGCTTATACCCTTACTTATTTGGATTTGTTAAGGGTGGAGGGGGTGAGTTAAACATGTTAATGGATTTGTTAGTTTGACAACAACCAACCAAAACACGCCTTCTTTTCCTTTGTATCATCATTCGGATGTGTTACCATTTACAACTGAACACGTTAAAGAACGCAGCATCCCCAAAACACCGTTGCCGCCTTCATGATAACATTATGAAAAGAAACTCAATCCTTTTTCTGAGAGCTAGTACGGGAAAGCGTTGGTTTGACCAAATGCTGCAGATTTCTTTTTGATTTTATTTCAATTGGATTCGATTTTAACAATGTGACCAAACTTAATGTCCAGTAAAGTTGAACATAACGAAAGTACATGTGACCTTTCAACTTCAAATTTAAATTGAATCAATTTCCTTTCAAACTTCACGGCCCTTGAGTCATTCTTGCATGAACACTTTCAAAGACCTTATATAGCAGCTGCATACTGACTGTATACTCTCGAATTTTTCAACTTTCGACCCCCCCCTCTTTCCAAAGCATTATGTTTTGAATCTCATTTTATTGGTTATTACCTAGGAGGACAACTGGACATGGAATGAGCTGTCTGAAAGTCCACAACGCTATGAGCTGCTGTTCACTCTAAAAAATTGATTGAATTACAACATCCCTTTTTTGCGGGGGTTATGGTCCTCCCTCTCACGCACATCCAGAATATCCGCCAATTATTGATGCAGTTTTTCAGATGATTGTGACGTCATGTCGTCTGCAGCCAATCAGTAGAAGGGAGCGACGATGCTTAAACTAACAGTATTGTTTAAATAATGTTAAAGGTAACTACCGTAAAATCTCTTTATTTGAATGTGTTCTTTTATATATTCTCTGAAATCGTTATTGTAAAAGGATTTAACAGATAGAGTGAATGTCACCTTTTTCTGCTTCAAAAATGGATAATGAGATTCACGAAAATTCAGAGATAATGAAACAAAAATGGCACATTGAGAGTGAAATCAGCGAGTATGGTATGCCAAAAACGATGATCAGCAAATTGGTGAAGATAAATTATATTTTACCCCCATTTGAAATTGTAAATCTGAGCGGTTCTAAAGGCAGCATATCAAGACACATACACACCTTCGTCAAGGGATGTCGGGATAAAATCCCAAACATCGATTTGTTTCATATAATTTAAAAGAAAATGACAGCGGATTAAAATTCGGTAACGTAAGTCGAGATAACGCGAGTTAAATTTAGCGGAGATTTGGCCAGGTACAAGAGCTTCAACCAACCACCCCTTTCCCTCACTACCCAGCCCCCCCCCCCCCCGCGCCTTCTCTTCCAGTGACTTATTAGGTTCAAAACAACACCCCATAAAATAAAACTTTTATTCAAGGCATAGCCCCTTGGCGCTAACATCGCCTAAATGTTAACACTTACCTCCGACCCAGGGTTGACATTATAGTTTTAGTCACCAAGACCGTCATCACACTAGCCAGTGAAAACACTTATGGCAAACACTCATTCACGTCCAGTCATTCAGCTCACAGTGTCTCCCGTATCTGCTCTATATCGCCACCCATTGGCGTGTACATTAAACTTCAAGAAGCAACAATAGCACGGTTGTATCAACACGTGCACGATAGCGTCACGGAAAATTTGGTGAACATTCGTAGCCCATCGTTATGATTAAGATATAATCTTATGGTTAAGATATAATCTTTTAACACATTTGGAGAGGAGCAATCCTACAGTTTTTAAGATACACGAAACGCAATGTTTTTCGGATACTCTATTCGACAAAATAATCATTTGACTTCGCTCCGATGACATCTTTCAATTACTTGCGTTGTTTATAAAAAAAAAAGGCCTTCCTCATTTATTGTTCACTTGTTTGAATATCTCCTTGTTAAAAGCTAGCAAAATCTTCGGACTGGTGTTTTAACGCCCACCTCCAGAGGACAATAGTGGATATTGATGTTGACGTGTCAGTGTTATTATTATTATTATATTATTTTAATGACTGTAAAAGGCAGAATTGAGGCTAATCCATAATTTCATTGGCTTCACCAGTCTGTCATTTGACTGCCAGTAATGTATGTCATGCGTCGAGACACTTGTCCATTGAAGAACGTCAAGAAATTATCGTATGTCCCAAGACATCATAATATGAGTGAGTACTTCCTTTGTAAGTCCACTCACTTTCTTTGTACTTGTCATGTAAGATAAATCACGTAGAACAGATCTATCTTGTACCAACATGGACCCGGATTTTTAACAATTAGACCCGGTTTGTGACAACTTGAACTTGGTATGTACAAATTTTGACCCCGATTATAACAACTTTGATCACTCACCTGTAACTTCCGTTTGCGTGTACCAAAGATTCTAAGAATTAATGATAACAAGAATGAGTGCTCATGTGTGAGGTAATTCCATCACATTTTATAGATATGATTCTGTGACACAACCAAGCGGGAAGAAGCAAATTCATAGAGCATGCTTGAGATTTAAGGCCAATAACAAAAATTTTAAAAAACATAAAAACAGACGAAATGCTTACATTGGCATCACCTACCATTTGTTCATTAAGCTGCGGTGCACATTCTGAAAAAGTTGATCTTAAAAGACAACGACGAATAGTAAGTCAATGTTAGGTACCCCTACCCCTCCCCCTGGCGGCACGCGGGTCACCGTGATTTATTACTCTGTCCCACCCACCCCCGCTATTCAAGTCTTGACAGGTCAAGGGTCCATCGCCGAAGCTCCACCCATTCGACCCTGGGTTTGTTTACTTGTATGTCCTTGAATGCTCTAGATCCTGCGTGTTATGAAACAGTCTGTTTTTCTCATTAAAAGTTAAATCCAGAACTTTCGGTAAGATTTACTATATAAAGAGAAAGCAGATGAGAATAGTATAGGAAGGGAATAAGAGAGAAGACAGAGATCAGACAGAGAGATTTTTGCACTCATCGCAGGAGCTATAAGCTGGCCACTGTTTGTTGTACTATAAACGCCAACGCTATAAACCCTTTGTGAGTGTTTACCTTTTTATTCTAGTACTTAAGTTATTGTTCGTTATTGTAATAAGTTAAGATTTAATAAGTTATCATTATACTAATTAATTCTTACCACAGGTATCGTGTGGTAACTTGTTAATATATTTCTTTGTATTAAATTCCATTTTTGTAAAGTCAGTTACTGTGTTCATTCTTTTCTTTTTGTGTTACGTGCCGTGTTAACGAGCCATTTAATCATTACTCTAACATTTATTGTAAGTTAGAGAGTTTAATAACACTTGCAGACATAACATAATTGGTGGCTTCGTCCTGGATTAGGAAATATTTTTCCTATTTTAGCCATAGTTGTTAACTTTTAAATTACTTTGTATTACATTTTACACGTAACTGACTTAGAACTTTATAATAGCACGATACCTATTTATTAACATATTTAGTTATAAGTAATTATTAGAGCTTAAATAACATTATTTTTAGTGTTCATTTGATTTGTAAACTTAGTGTCATAATGGAGTTTGATTTGAATGAACCTTCTGTAGGGGCATTGGACAAATGTACGAGAAAAGAACTGTTTTCCATTGCTAAAAAGTTAGACATAGAAGTTCCTAATTCCGCTCTAAAGAAAACAATAAGAGATCTTATAGTGATACACTTAGTTAACGAAGATCTCTTGTCAGAAGATAACCTTGAAACAGTAGAATCACATAATGACTCTACAACTGAGCTCCAAATAAAGTTAAAACAATTAGAGTTGGAAGCTCAAAGAGAAAGAGAAAAAGAACTTAAGCTGTTAGAATTGAAAAAGGAGGAAGAGCTTAGGTTAAAAGAAATAGAAAAAGAAAAAGAGCTTAAGCTTCTAGAATTAGAAAAAGCAGAAGCTCAAAGAGAAAGAGAAATGCAAAGAGAAAGGGAGCTTAAACTGTTAGAATTGGAGGCGAATAAGGAATTGCAGATACGGTTAAAAGAAATGGAGATCGCAAGTAGTAAAATGGCAATGGAAAATAGATCTTCGACTCCTACTTGTCAGGATTTCGATGCACTAAAATATGCACATATAATCCCAATCTTTAATGAAAAAGAAGTCGACCAATATTTTGTGCAGTTTGAGATGACTGCGACTAATTTTAAAATTCCCGAAAATCTTTGGCCGACCTAATTGCAGCGAGTCCTGACTGGTCGGGCAGTCGAGGTTTTCTCGTCACTAACAGCTGAACAGCGTAATGATTTTAATTTGATAAAGAATATCATCTTAAAAGCTTATGAGTGTGTCCCCGAGGCATATAGGAAAAAATTTAGGGATCTCTCGAAACGCAATGGCCAAACCCACGTAGAGTTCCTCCACGAAAAGGAAAGACTCCTGGAGAAGTGGTTGCACTCGAAGGACATCAACGCTGACTTCGGCAAGTTAAAGAACCTGATCCTCATGGAAGAGTTCAAGAACTGTGTTCCAATAGACATCCGGACACATCTTGCTGACCGTGGCGAAGATGACGTGCATAAGGCAGCAGTGTTAGCCGATGAATACATCATCTCTCACGAATTAGCGAAAATTAGGTCCATATTAGGTCCATATGACACAAGAACTGATAAACACCATAGAACATCGTCCACATTTGGAAGTCAACATCAAACAAAGCCAAGCACTTTTAGCGCCATGCCACAGCTAGCACCAAAATCAGTTTGCTCCTACTGTAAAAAGGATGGTCACTCAAGGGATGATTGTTGGAAGCTGAAGAAGAAAAGTGACAAGCCCACTCATCCAACTACCTCACACAAGATAGTGGCGTGTACAAGCACCTACAGTTCTGTTAACAAATCTCTAAAGGCCAAGAAATTCTGCTCTTCACCAGATTTTGATACAGACTCATCACAAGTTTGTCCTGACTCAGCAATGAGTTTAACCAGGAACAGTAAGGCTAGTTTAACCGACTCCAGCCAAGTTTCAACCTCGACTGGCAGTTTTATGAACTATTCACAGAGATCCTTGTGCTCCGAGAAGAGGTCTGCCTCCAGAGAGTGTCATATTGAGGACTCGAGTGAAAGTTTTTACGACTCTACCAAGAGTTTTTACCCTTCTACCCTAGCCGAATGTTCTCAAGACTCAAGCAAGAGTTCTGCATCTACCAAGGTCCAAACTTCTACATCAGACCAAACTGATGTTAATCAAGATTTCAAGCCTTTCATATCGGAAGGATTCGTGTCACTACCTGGTGATACTTCAAGTCTACGGCCTATCAAGATCTTAAGAGATACAGGAGCTTCACAATCTTTATTACTTGAGGGTGTACTTCCCTTGTCTAAAATTACTGCCACAGGAAGCAGCATCCTGTTGAGAGGCGTAGAATTATGATTTATTGATGTGCCCCTGCATCAGATAAATCTCCAGTCAGACCTAGTCTCCGGACCTGTGGTTGTGGGTGTCCGACCGACATTACCGTTGGAAGGCATCCATTTGTTGCTAGGCAACGACTTAGCTGGTGGGAAGGTGGTTGCCGAACCCATCGTCACTAATGAACCTCCTCTGTCTGAAATTCAAGATAAGGATCCAGACATCTATCCAGCATGTGCTGTTACCAGATCCATGAGCACAAAGATAACTCGGCAAGAGATTACAAGGCCGAAGAAAGCCAATAAAGTCAACCCTGAAGTAGATTTGGGAACGACATTCTTCAAAACCCTAAATGAAGAGGCAGAGACACCAACCCGGCTACAAATAATCGAAGAACAAAAGAATGATCCTGAAATAGCAAAAATTAGAGAGGATGCAGTGACTGAGGAAGAAGCCGAACAGTTACCCACATGCTACTACCTACAGAACGATATGCTGATGAGGAAATGGCGACCTCCAGACGCAGCTGTTGACGAAGAGTGGAGAATAGTTCATCAAATAGTGGTTCCCGCTCCGTTTAGGAATGACATCATAAACTTGGTCCATAGCTCAACACTTTCAGGCCATCTAGGAATACATAAAACCTACCACAGAATCACATCCCATTTTTATTGGCCCAAGATCAAGGCAGACGTCACTCAATTTTGTAATTCCTGCCACACATGCCAAGTAGTAGGGAAACCAAATCAAAAAATCCCAGAAGCACCTCTTCAACCTATTCCGGTATTCGAAGAGCCGTTTAGTCGTGTCATCATAGACTGCGTTGGACCACTGCCTAAAACAAAGTCAGGTCACCAATATTTGTTGACTATTATGTGTTCCTCAACACGTTTCCCTGAAGCTCTACCTCTCAGGAACATCAAGACTAAAAATATCCTAAAAGGTTTAACAAAGTTCTTCACTTTGTTTGGTCTACCCAAAGTACTTCAGTCTGACCAGGGAAGCAACTTTAAAGCAGGACTTTTTAAACAAGTCATTGACCAACTGGGCACTGAACACTGCCTGTCAAGTGCATGTCATTCCGAGTCACTAGGACAGCTTGAAATATTTCTTCAAACGCTGAAGAATATGCTGAGGACCCATTGCCAAGAGCAAGTAAGGAATTGCGACAAAGGAATGGATGTGCCACTGGTAGAATCCAAGTATTCAGCTCAAGACAGTCCTGTATCCTGCATCAAGCAACTGATGTTTGGCTATGCGTTATCTGGACCCCTAAAACTTATTAAATTAATGTTATTGTCACCTGTGTCACTTAGGAACACTTTAAATTATGTGTATCAAAAATATTGGCCAAGCTAAACAAGCTATAATTTATAGATTTCATCAGTTATGATGACATACTTTTGTACTGCTATTTACTGCTATGGTTATTGTTTTCTTAAAAACTTAATGATACACATTTAGGAAAAGACAATGTCATAAAATTTATCACATGCAGTGTCCAGATATTAATTTGAATAGGTGATCATTTCTAAAATATTTAATAACTTTAATTGTATAACAATATGATTGCTTATTGAATGAAAATTTTGTAGAAAAGTTTTGTTCTCTTTACATTAAAAAGGAAGCTGTTTAGAATGGATGTACGTAGAAACGTTTAAAAACAATGTCTTACATCAGATCTCTGTATCTGTTTGTAAGGACCCGAATGGGAAAATAATTCAATTTTAAGAAATGTAAATTCTTTTTCTTTTAAGGGGGGAAGTGTTAGGTACCCCTACCCCTCCCCCTGGCGGCACACGGGTCACCGTGATTTATTACTCTGTCCCACCCACCCCCGCTATTCAAGTCTTGACAGGTCAAGGGTCCATCGCCGAAGCTCCACCCATTCGACCCTGGGTTTGTTTACTTGTATATCCTTGAATGCTCTAGATCCTGTGTGTTATGAAACAGTCTGTTTTTCTCATTAAAAGTTAAATCCAGAACTTTCGGTAAGATTTACTATATAAAGAGAAAGCAGATGAGAATAGTATAGGAAGGGAATAAGAGAGAAGACAGAGATCAGACAGAGACATTTTTGCACTCATCGCAGGAGCTATAAGCTGGCCACTGTTTGTTGTACTATAAACGCCAACGCTATCAACCCTTTTGTGAGTGTTTACCTTTTATTCTAGTACTTTAGTTATTGTTCGTTATTGTAATAAGTTAAGATTTAATAAGTTATTATTATAATAATTAATTCTTACCACAGGTATCGTGTGGTAACTTGTTAATATATTTCTTTGTGTTAAATTCCATTTTTGTAAAGTCAGTTACTGTGTTCATTCTTTTCTTTTTGTGTTACGTGCCGTGTTAACGAGCCATTTAATCATTACTCTAACATTTATTGTAAGTTACAGAGTTTAATAACACTTGCGGACATAACAGTCAAACAATAGGATGCTAGTTGAAATATATTTTAAAGTGTCTTCAAAATCAGACTAAAACAAAAGCGCTCATTTTAAATATTTAATTTCCCATGTAGACCTATGTAATTTTTATACACATCCTTCAACAAAAATGTTCATTTAACGACCAACGGGTTATCAAAATTCTTCTGACTTACTAAGGCGATGTTATTGTTCCGTAAATTAAAGATTTAAACAATATGAAAATATTATCCCCCCCCCCCGCCCGATAAGGTCGCTTCTTCTGTTGTTCACCAGTCCGTATAGCTTCTACAACCATGATTTGACCGCCCCGTTCTAACAACCACGAATGTATTTACAACCATGATTTGACAACCTCGTTCTAACAACCACGAATGATTTGACAACCCCGTTCTAACAACCACGAATGTATCTAGAACCATGATTTGGCAACCTCGTTCTAACAACCACGAATGTATCTACAACCATGATTTGACAACCCCGTTCTAACAACCACGAATGATTTGACAACCCCGTTCTAACGATCACGAATGTATCTACAACCATGATTTGACAACCCCGTTCTAACAACCACGAATGATTTGACAACACCGTTCTAACAACCACGAATGTATCTACAACCATGATTTGACAACCTCGTTCTAACAACCACGAATGTATTTACAACCATGATTTGACAACCCCGTTCTAACCACGAATGTATTTACAACCATGATTTGACAACCCCGTTCTAACAACCACGAATGATTTGACAACACCGTTCTAACAACCACGAATGTATCTACAACCATGATTTTGACAACGCCTTTCTAACAACCACGAAATTTATTTACAACCATGCACATCGTTTGAGAACTGATGGCATCTTATCAAAGAAATGAAAAAAAGGGCAGCTGGGTCTAAGATGAAAACCACGGGCGGCAAGAACTGACATAAAACCACGTCCGATAGAGCGGCAATACCGATCTTATTTCCCGGTACTAGCCGGAGGTGTGAAGTACAAACAAAATTATACCGATAAAGGCATTCTTAGTGCCGCATGGGCAAACAGACATTTTGTCCACGGAGGCCTCACAGACAGGGCACCGCACAAAAGTTAGTTTATTAAAAATGTGTACACCCGGGCCAGGGGCACAACGTGACACTAGTCACGTGCGGCGACCATAATTGTAAACGCTATATTACTATATTACCCAAAGTTTCCTACTGAAAGAGTTCTTCTACTCCTCGCGTTGCATCCCAGCGTAGTCACACAAGGCTTGTTTCTATGTCTCGGGGGGGGGGATGTTGGTGGGGCCGGGGTTTTAACTACATAAAATCAAATTTTAACTTCCGATAGTGTTACTGAATGTTGTATCAATGATGCCAACGCCAAGATGATTCCCTTTGCCCATCCCAGGCGAAAATATTTGTTCAGTGGTGTAATTTACGCCTGTATGTGCTGGTCGAAGAATCGGTGTTTCTGGACGTCATTTCGGCTGTTCGTGTGTCTGAGTAATTCTCCAGAATTTCATTTCAGCGGTTCGTGCGCGAGCGTGCGTGTGCGTGTGTCGATGTGTGTGTGTTTGTGTTCTTGGGATGTTATTTTTTTAAACTTGATCAGCGTTTGCTCCGGATTACTCATCTTCTTATCTTAGAGTTTGAATACAGCCTTACACTAAAATACATGATTAAATGAAAATAAAGGGATTGGCAACATGTTCATTTACAAATATCAATTACGGCTTTTATGGGGGAGGGGGGGGAATTGGCCAAAGCTTTGTGACGGGGGGAAGGTTAGTCTAACAAAAGACGAGGTCTGGAGTAGGGTTAACAATCTTATAAATCATTTATTGTTGGTCCTTTGGGGCTTGTTGATGGTTGACGATTTTAGAGAGTTAGGAATTTGGTTTGATTGGTTTGGTTAGAGAGTTGTGGGTCTTGGTTGGGGGGGAGGATGGGTCTTGGTTGGAGAGTGGGATCTTGTTGAGGGGTGGGGTCTGCTGGAGTTATCGGCCGCGTTGAGTTTTGTTTCATGTCAGCGACACAACAGTTGGGCAAATAAAAGCCAAGAGCTCATTGGGGCTTTGGGAATTAAATTCTCCAGTGCCTGGGGATTTGGGCCGTTGTCGGAACTAATTTGGTTTTAATGCATTCCTGTTGTGAACTGAGAGCCACGGTGTCAGCCAGGTCTGTTAGCATGGTGTACACCTCTGGTAGGAGATAAAGGGGCGGTGGTGGTGGCTTGACATGTTGAAATCCCACAATTTGAAATGATCCACTGCGATTGCACAAAAGTTATACATTTCTTCAGCAAATAGAAGAGATCTGTTATTGGAATGAAAATAAATAAATTATATTTTGATCTATTTTTACACACTTGTAACATACTACAACAAGTATGACCTAATCCCTTATTAATGACCTAATCCCTTATTAATGACCTACTCCCATATGAATGACCTACTCCCTAAGCTATGCAGGCACTCACATGTCTTCATACTTTTCGTATATTACAAACTCTCACATTTATGACCCATTCCCCGTGCTCTGACATCATTTCCAAAGGTATGACATACTCCTACAGTTATGACATATTTCCACATGGATGACACACTCCCAGGTATGACATACTCACTCAGGTATGACATACTCCAACAGGTATCGCATACTCACTCACGTATGACTTACCTCAACAGGTATGACCGAATCCTTCAGGTAAGCCATGACTCAGAATTCATTTCCTGCTACCTGCTCAAATTTATCTCTAATTAAAACGACTCGAATTTCACGGCATGTGCTTCACTTACTTCCCAGCGTTTTTTGGTACAAGTGATAGTGACCCATTCCCCAGGCCAGACGCCCGCCCGCCTGTAGTTCTCATTAAACCACAGACACCGAGTTCACGCACCTGTCAATTTGGTACAGAGTACAGGCTGAAACCTATCACATACCTGACTGGGTCCCATCTCAAGTCACCTCTGGGGTGTACAAGCCATGGGCATCAGAGGTTCTCACTCTCTGTACCACTTGTTTCTTAAACTGTGAAAAATTAGATTTCACGTTCACACAGGCGAGAGACTGGGAGATATAAACTTTAATTTGAAGAACATTAACGCAAGAAATAAACTGCTTGTGAATCGCGTTTTAAGGGAATACTGAATTAAAATTTTATTTGCTAATTACTATTTATGAAATTGATAAATGAAAAACGTACAGAAAAAGTAACTGTATAATTGAATAAACTGTATGAAAAAAAATTATACATATTGTTGATTAATTGTGTGCATAGATCTTCATCACCACAGACGGTAAAAAAATTCTTAAACAATTAAATCAGACTTGACGAAGCCACCAGTGGATGTCAAAATGAAACTTACCCAACATTCGATATCATATAGAAAATTACCCAACCCTAGGTGTTAACGTGACATTTACCCAACCTTAGGTGTTAAATTGAAATTTACCCAATCTTGGGTGTTAAAGTGAAATTTACCGAGCATTAGGCGTCATTGTGAAATTTACCAATCAATTTATGTAACAGGGGGCGTGGTAATCCCTGTAAATTGCAAACGTAAGAAACATAAAATCCGTCACTCCTAGCTCCGGCCAGCATTCCTATAGTTAACTAACACCAAAGCCGTAGCAGCAAGCCAAATTTAATTAATTATGTAAATTATTTGTTTGAGTGTGCTCATAGCGCTTTTTTATATAGCTCGTTTCACAGCAACAATGTAATTCATTTTGTGTAAATCCAGCATTTGTTAGTCTACAGAAAATTTTCCAAAATGCAATTCAGTTTTATCTTGTTAGTTTTTTTAAAGTTTATTGTAGACCTTCCAATGATAATAAAGATGTAACATTATTTTGTAATTTAACTGAGAAAAGTACGATCCACACAACTTGCCCCTTATCCTTTGTCTCCCTTGAGTGAGATGAAAAAGTGAATGAAGTCTATCTCACTGACCATTGGTCAGGTCGCTTGTTAGCTGTTCCCTCTATAGGCAGATTTAGGTCGAGGAGACCACTTTCAAAAACTGTAAACACGCGTTTCTTCAATTAAACTAAAAATCGTAATCAATAAGTTCCTTGGTTTAGTTTCTAACACATTCGATTTGTCGGGGTTGTTTTGGATTGAGAGGGCAATGATGAATTTAAAATATCAAGGGTGTTAAACGAAAAAGATCTTTTATTTCCTTATTTAAGCCAATGTAAACACGAAACAAACGTAATAACAAACAAAAAAGAGTGCTTATAATAGGGAATATTGGAAACTCAATGTCAGGATTAGATGGTCTGAAAGGATAGCTAATAGATGTCTGTGTAGATAGATAGATAGATAGACAGACAGACAGACAGACAGACAGACAGACAGACCGACCGACAGACAGACAGATAGATAGATAAATAGATAGATAGATAGATAGAGAGAGAGAGAGAGAGAGAGAGAGAGAAGTGTCTGTGTTTATATACAACACTTAAAACCAACAAAAGGCGGAAGAACGTTCCAATAGGATAGTGTTATCTTTTACCACAAGACTCCTAAACATTAAATTCTAGTCTTTAAGTTGTCAAGATTTCTTTTGATAGCGTCATGAATATTTCCTGACTCACTGCTGGAGATGAGTTTATGACCATCCACGTTCATCAAACCAAAATGAAAATTGTTGTGGTAATAGGGCTGCGGAAAATTCACGTTTCATTAATCAATCAAATTATTTTTATTTAGACGTGCATACGTAAACAAAAGGTTTTTCTTCAGCAGAGCGAATTTGCTGTGTTACGTCACAGCATTTGGGAGCCTTGGAATTACCGCGACTTACCCGATTTTGCGTAATAATGAATCGCGACTTAAGTGGATCTATATATGCGTTACAGAAATATAATTAATCAAAATTAATCGATTAACTTTTCACCCTATTAAACGAAGATAATTTTTTAAATCAACACCTAAATCAGCCCTAAATTGTAGCACTTTGCGCGAATCTCCAAATTTTGTACTCTGAAAAACCGACAGACTGAAACACCAGGTGTGGGTGACACGTGATAGGGTCTGACACGTGACTTTAGCCCTCTGTCGTCCGGCGCGTGTTTAATGTT
The DNA here is from genome assembly GCA_002072015.1 of Radix auricularia. Classification (NCBI taxonomy): domain Eukaryota; kingdom Metazoa; phylum Mollusca; class Gastropoda; family Lymnaeidae; genus Radix; species Radix auricularia. Next base: position 75,507 of record MUZC01004806.1, on the reverse strand, counting down.
CTTTTTGTGTGGAAACGGGTCAGTTGAGAAGTGTCACGTGTCCTCTTGATCCACTGGCACCCACAGCAGGTCAGTTAGCGTTTGAATGACGGGGAACTTTCCTCCCATAACGAGAACCGGGTGAAAACGTATTACTTCGCCTAAGCAGCGTATTGAGTTTCTCACTGTTCAGACAGAACTCCAGTACCTAACGTTACCCATTTTTCGGACAATACTTCGGTCTTAAACAAAATTTAAAAATTTTTTATCTCAATGTTTCTAGTCAGAAATGACGTTGTCTAGATAGCTAATAAAATTTACAATGGACAAGCTTCGAGCACAATTTTCCTCCTTGCATCTCCTGCAACATGTCAGGCCATATTATAAAATACGTTCTGTTCTTGTGTGGCAGATAACGTAAACTCCACACCTTAAAGCTCCCCCACTCTTTCGCCCCCCCCCCCCCACTCCTTAAATACGAAATTACCATCGGACCAATTAACGACATGCACTCCGACATTTCTGTGAGCCATCAACTAACCACTGTGTTGGTTCGCCTGAGGTCAAGTGCTGCTCTCCTCTGGTTGTCACCCCTTTGAGACTATTTTCCCATCCAACACTCATCACGGACAACGAGACGCCTTTTCCCCCTCGTTTGTGCCTCGCGCAATTTGCGCAGAATTCCCTTGGCCTTGGTTGTCAGTCAGTCTGAGCAGGTAAATTTGCACTTCAACTTTGAACAAGATTATCGGGGAGATTTCAAGAGACGGGATGGGAAATTGGTGGGTTTTGTTGATTAGGTGATTCGAGGGGGGGGGGTAGCGAGACGCTTGTTAAAACTTGAAAAACCAAATAACCTGTAAGGAAAACAATTTTGCTGAAGTTGTGACTCAGCCAGAAGATATAGATATTTAAATTCGTCTGGTTTTAAAAAAAAAAGGAAAAGGGTCAAAAAGCAGAAACAGAAAGGGGAAAAAAGAGATAATTTATTTAAACATAAAAAAGTACTTAATTTTTTGGAGAAAACTATATATTTTTTAAGGTTCCCAGACAACTGAACACTCGACAAGTGAACACACGACAAGTGAACACAAGACAACTGAACATTCGACAGGTGAACACACAGACAAGTGAACACAAAGACAAGTGAACACACGGACAAGTGAACACAAGACAACTGAACCAACAGACAACTGAACATACGGACAAGTGAACACAAAAATAATAAGAAAATGTTTTGAAGAAGTAATAATTCGAAACGTTTTGTTTAGTACTATTACTATAATAGTATTAGTATTAGTAGCAACATTCCTAATCGAAAACTGCGTTGTCCTCTGCAATTAAATTGCGAAACTAAATGATAATATAATAATAAGTTAAATTAATAATTTGAGTTTAAATAACTTATTTAATTGTCTTAAATTTAGTTGAATTAGCTTTCTTATTTTTCCTTCCACACTTTGAAATTACAAATCAAAGTAAAACGTTTTAGGATATAATTTTTAATTTGAAATTTAATTTCATTTATTTAAATAATCCTTCTTAACTCCGAACACTTAAAACTTAATATTAGTACTATACTATACTATACTATGACTAGTACTAGTATTAGTTAGTATGACTATGACTCATGACATTAAAAAAATAAAATAAATTCTTATTGTTATACAGTCACACAAAATAAAATGTTGATTCATTGTTAATATTTTGTCACTTAATGTTTCTATTTATGTAGTTTTTTGTTGTTGTTTTTTTTACTTTACTTTATATATATAATATATATAACTGAACCCACACGGATACTTCGAAAGATTTATATAGTTACTAGAGGCAAGTACCCGGCTTTGCACGGGATTTAAATAAGGTTTTCTGTAGAAGCTAACACAATTCTTTTTCGCAAATTAGCGTTAGGAGAATGTACTTAACAATTTCCCAAAGTTTCATTCTTCTACCTACACGGGAAATAGTAGAATGGGTGATTTTCAGTATTTATATAGCGTGTAGTAGTAAAAAAAATACATTTGGGCCCCCGGCTCCCAGTAAGTGATAATTTAAATATTTTTTCACCTGATACCACTGCAGGCGTGTACTCAACGATTTCCTCAAATTGCATGCTTCCACCTAATCAGAAATAGGAGAAATAGTAATTTTCAATTTTTATAAAGCCCATCTAAGTAAAATACGTTTTTGGGCCCCCAGCCCCACATGAGCGGGAAATTTAAACGAAATCTACTTAAGAAATTTCATCATGTAATGTCGTATACGTGAACTAAATTTCACAATATTTCGCTGTCTGAATTGTGTTAATATAGCTCATTTAGGAAAAAATAATAATTTGGG
>MUZC01004806.1:44413-67368 GCA_002072015.1 Radix auricularia | reverse complement strand
GGAGTAAAAATATTGAAAATATCCCGTAAAGCCATGGAAGATATCTTTCGTTATGAATAGGTTTTCTTTCTTCCCGTCCGGAATTCAGGCGTGGAGTGGATTGCCTGAAGAAATCAAGAAAAAAAAAAACTTTATCATCATTTCAACTCTAATAAGAATGCAGGATTAAACATAAATCATTGATAAGCGTGGGACGCAATAATCTTCCGTATAGAAGGAGCGTTTGTAACAGATAACGTAAGATAAGATAAGATATCTAAAGCGGAAAAGCTGGCTTGACAACATAAAAGAATTGACAGGGATGACATTGAATGATTTAATGGCCGCCGCTCATGATAGGCAACTGTGGAGATCGTTGTCTGTTGATGTGTCCATGCGCCCCCCCCCCCCAAAACGATCCCAACCGTCACGTGACTGTTGATAATGATGATGCAGAGATTTATGTTAAATTTTCTTCTATAAAAAATGAGTATGTAGTTAAATTCCAACAAATCTTCATTTATACACGCTAGTTGCTTCCCGTGTGCACTAACAATTGATTAACGATCAATGAGAAAAGATAAGATAAGGTCAGAGAATCCGGTTTGCGTTGAGCGAGCTGGCAAGTACAGTCACGGGAACTATTTATCATGTTTGGTAAACGTACACAAATTCAAATTTTCAAGTATGAGATAGTTGGTCTTGATATCTAAAGTTGTCAAAAAGTTAAGTAACGGTTACTTTCTGCTGGAGGCTCTCTGACCTTAAAGACTTGGATTGTTGTCAGGCACTGGTTGGCGTATCAACATTGCACTGAGAAATTCCAACTCAAACACAAGCAAATCTTATACTTAAATTTTAGTCCTGCTAAAACGTTACTAAAAGGATGGGTGGGGGGTGGGGGAACGGAATGCGTCGACAAAGTGTTTAAACAGTTTCTGCTGAATTTCTGTATCACGAAATACTTTTCTTCGTAAATCTGAACTTTTCCTCGCTTAGAATCTGCTATTTTCGGCAATCTCGTGATTTCGCTGTGTAATTATATAAATTGCACAGTAAATCAAATGGTCGTAGTTTTAATATTCTCCGAATAACAAGTCAGATGAAAAGAATCACAACTGAACATTCACTAAAATTTATTACCTAATGTACATCATCTGTCCTGGTTGATGCTATTTTATTTTATTTTGAAATATTAAATGCATAAATCTGTTTTGGGTCGAGGGCGGCGCCAAAGGAATTAGCCATTTTAAATGACGAGTACCCTTTAGCAAGCATTGGCAGATAATAGTTCGAATTAAGTTTGAAAGGTGCACTCGCCGCCCTTGAAGTGGTGTAGCAATTTTACTCTCCTCTTATTCGTATCGTCTTGAGAAAAAATGACAAAGTTGTCTTATCGCGCTATTCAAAATTATCTCGGGACGGTTTAACTCTTTAGCACTGAAGAACCAGAACATACAACACTTTATCTTAAGTCAAGGGAGAAGCACGAAATCGCCAACGTTTGACCACGCCGCTGCCAGGCGTGAGCTGCGGGGATAATCTCAATAGGATTAACCGAGGCAAAGATTCACAAGGTATTTTATTTGCCCTCAGATCTCCCCCCAAGAGCGATGAATCAAGACTCGCTTTGATATTTCAGGGTAGTGGGTTGAGGGAATCAATTTCTTAGACAGGTAAGTCTTAAGCATACAATCTTAATCCCCATCCCTTACCCGTAAAACAAGCCCCCACTTCTTGCTAACATCCTCAGACCACCAAATTCTTTTCTTATTTTTTTTTAACTTGTCACTTCCTATAATGAAAAGTCAAACTTGAAACGACATATAGTCTTGAAAGTTTTTTTGTGCTTATTTTCTTTCTTTTTTTAAAAAAGAAAAAACATAACACGTTTGTGACGGGCCCCTACCATTTTGCCCGCGTTATTTTAATTTGTTTGCCTTTGTCCCGACCCTTTGGGTCCGAGTCCGGGATTAGTCCCTACATCTAAAACACATTCGTTCTCGTGTTATCGGGACATGCTACACCGTTCCCAACAGCGTGGGGGCCAGGGCACGGCTTATGGGCTACAATCCTAGACCTGAGGTCCAATGTCACTATTTCAAGCATTCTGAGTGTCACCTGGATTAACGCCGGACGGAAGGTCAGCCGGGAACTAACTGGTCTAAGTGGAACTTTCGGAGTGTGTGGTGAGGTCCGACGATGGCGACCTGTAAGATAAACGTATCACTACACTTCAAAAGTTTTCTATGTGTACCGCCGTTATGTCATCAACATTCTAGCATCTTACTGTATCCGATAACCTCTCATTTAGCCTTGACATCCAGTAAGAAGGAACAAGTCTGTAACTTTAAATTTTAAAAAAATCTATGTGTACTCAATTGCTGAAAACCAAATTTTAATTATTTATTAATGTAAGTTGCTATCCTTGCACATGTCTTATGGTTAAATGTCGGTAACTTACTCAAGGTTGCTTTCTATTATTGTTACACATTCAAAAACATAACCAGCGTTCGTGTATAGAACTCAAAAGAAAAAATTTCAAAGAAAAAATAAGATTAGAAGCTAAAACCTAAATAAACCTTCTTGGGGAGGAACGTTAGTAGCCCCGAACCTAGAGCTCTTCATTGGTCTTACGGAAAACCCTCTCAGCTATACCGCCCCGCCACCTCACCCAAAAAGACTTAACAGATAAGAGAACGGTCGATTCTGAAGCGTTTGCCTGGGCATCTACAACTTAGGACGAGGTCGAGGATGCCTCTCCACTAAAATTGACACTCACAAGGAAGGGTAAATTAATTCCTACTTAGACTTGCTAAGACTTTGGCGCCACCATGGCAAAGCCTACCGGTCTCTATTATTAAGGAATGCCGCAGATACCTTCAGAAACAATTCGTGTTTATTTTATAACTTTAAATATATTATAGAGGAATGACCACAGAAAATTATGTTTTTCTGTCCTTTCAAACAGCATTAGTGTATCCAAGATAAACCGGCAATGTCATATATAATTTGGAAACATCCTATTAAAAAAAAGTATATTACAAACTTATTATTTAGATTTTCCTTTATGTATGTGAGACCTGGACATTCATGGCAACCACTGAAAGCGAGCTGCTGGCATTTGAAAACAAATGCATGAGGAAAACTCTCCAGACCTCATATCTAGAACACAAGACCAATGATTATGTCTTGGACCAAATAAACGGGTCGTCAAGAAACCTTTATCACAAAAATTAAGAGACGCAAGATAGCATGGTTCAGTCATATACTGTGACATGATACCCTGACAAAAATTGTCCTTCAAGGCACCCTGGAAGGGGCCAGCAAAGAGGTCAACAACGGAAAAGCTAGCTTGAAAACATAAAGGAATAGACAGGGATGGAATTGAGTGAGCTATTGGCAGCCGCTCAAGATGTGCAACTGTTGAGATCGTTGTCTGTGTATGTGTCCATGCGCTCCCCCCCCCCCCCCCTCAACGACCGCAACGGTCATTGGACTGATGATGATCGAATAATAAATATTTTAATAAATAGAAAATAGTAAAGTACATTCCCTTTGCCTTACACTTAAATGTGGATGTATCCGGATCCGGAATGCGGATCCTTCAAATATTAGGACCAAACTATCCGGATCCGATAAACAGTAAAAAAAACAAATCTGACCACCCACTTCTTAGGAGGAAATAAGATTTTAGAACGAATCATTATATTTATGTGCTCATCTACATATTTTTGAATCCTTTCTATTAACTCGTGCCATCTGCTTGATTGTTTCTTTGCTTGTCGAAAAAACGTTGGATCGATTTGTAACCCACTTCCCCGTAAGCTGAAATTTTGCTGCGACGATAAAAATGATCAATCAAACTTCAGATCGATCGACTGTACTGTAGATAAATTAATGAATATTTACATTATCTCTATTTCTCTCTATTTAGCATGTTGATTTTATTCCTAGAGTGTCACGGTGTGTATTATATTGAACATCATTTTAATACGTTTCTGTCGCGCGGTGCGGTGCGCATTACATTGAAGATTCTTTAAAAAAATATATATTCCTGATCTGTAACTGTTTATGAAAATCTAACGCGCGGCGCGCATGGGCGTAGGCGGGGGATGGGGTGCAAGGGGGGCATTTGCACCCCCTTACATTTGAGAAAAATGTCATAAATTTGTTAAAATAAAACTGAACTAATTTCCCTGCAAGTTAATTACATTGAAGTCAGTGTACACATATCAAACATAAACAAGAATTATATCTGCAATTAATACGGATTACATTAATGATTTTTGTAAATAAAATTTCTGTCACACTTTTAGCAAAAATACTCCAGCATTTATATTTATGTGTCCATGTAGTTTCACATAGCAAGCGAACATTTTGATTTAGTTTTTTTCGCTGATTACTTTCTCGGAAAACGCTTTAATTGGTTTGATTGTTCCTATTGTGTTTCGAGAAGCATTCACATTAGTTAAATCATTCACATCAATATTAGGTTTATGTGAACTGCAATGCTGCTTTTGGGTATTTTTTTCTAATTATCGCTTGGATTCTTCGTTCTTTACCTGCCATTTTAGAACAACAGCAGTATCCTTGACCAACAAGCTTTGTCATATATAATCCAAATTCTAAGGAATATTAATGATGGTTTTGGCTAAACCTTCAGCTGCTCTATCGACAATTGAAATATAACCCAGGAATTCTTCTGTGACCATCATTTTCCCATTTTGTTCTTTGACTTTGACAAATCTAACACCAAGTTACTTCTACTCAATGCCTGAAATGTCATTAGTCTCGTCGACAAGTATAGAAATGAAACTAAATTATTTCCTTCAGGAACAATGTCTTCACGCTAGAGAGTCCCACAAATTTCGATTATAGTTAGTTGCATGGTTGCCGAGATATGCTTGGCACTACCAGAAACAATTGACAAAGATTATCAAGAACTTCATCTCCAGATTGCACGAAACTCTAAAAGATCATACAAATTACCAGAATTTAATTATTTTCCATGAAGTGCTAGACCAGTAGTCATAACACAAAAGGTAATTTATTTTAACTTGGAAAAACAACACAAAGATAATCTAATACATTCCTCAGAGAGGCATAAATACTTTTTTTAAAAATTGCATATGCAAGAACACAACACAAATTCTCATTCTTCCAATCCAGATTTTGGACGTGGAATGGTTTAGCCTTAGGGAAACCTGGAAAATCAACACACTATCGACATTAAAAACTTTAATAAAATTTGAGACTAGAAATAAATAAATCATTGATAAGCATAGTTTGCAATAGTCTTCTATATAGAAAGGAATTTTTGTAACAGATATGATAGTATAAGATTAGATTGTGTTTTAAGAATCCACTTACAAAACCTACGAGGTCGATTAGGGCGGTGAACATGAGTTACCGCTCTTTTCTGGTTTATACGGTAAAACTCCAGATTTTTTTTGGTTTGGTCGATTTTAAAAAAATTATTATTAATATTATTATTATTCTTACTATTCTCGTAAATGATTATGAGGAGCGGAAGCTCGAGTAGAATCACAGGAGAAGTTTACTCATCTTTGCCTTGTACACATCTAAAGGGAAAAAAATGTCACTTTTCCCGCCTTAAGGAACCCCCCCCCCCCCGCAATGTCCTATTACAACTTACTAATTCGCAAACTTATTTTTGAGTCACAAAATTATTTCAAATGACACTGATTGTTTTAACTGGCAAGTGCTTACATTTGTGGGACAAACTACTAATTCGGGTTCATATGTTTTTGTGGCAAGACACACATTTTTCTTGTTTCCTTAGGTATGTATAACTTCGCAGTATCTTGTCGTTTATAAGACTGGAGTGAATGCGGTGGTGGTGGTGGGGGGCGGTGATCGTGGTAGTGGTTGGAGAGACCTACGTCTCGTGACATTTTTGCGGTAGCCCCCTGGCGGCGCAATAATCCGTACTCATCAGTAACCGGCCCAGTAGCATCTGCCAAATCATTGTTCCAAAAGGCGGTCAGCTTAAGGCAGCGCCGTGTCGACTTACCCCTCTCGTGCTGGCCCGTAAGCCCTCTTCCATCACTCGGTACAATTCTCATCTCTACGTTTCCACGAGAGATCCCATCCAATATTTTAAGTGTCACCCCACAAGAGGGGGAGGTAGATGGCAGAAATAAGGTATACGAGAAATAGAGAAAGAGTGAGACTGTGTTTGGGATATGACACGGATCCCAGATAATGTATAAGGCAATTCTTTAGATGAGGGAAATTACGACAAGGGAATTGAAATGAAGTTTCTTAATAGTGGTTCTAAAATATGAGGACATGAGCCATAAGTTAAAAAAAATTACATAGTAGCTTAGTATTAGCAGCCCAGCGACGATTCATACCTTCAAAAATTCCATTAAATTTGCTAATACAACGTACAAAATTTTCAAAAAGCAACATTGATTGCAAGAAAGCTTAGCAGCAGAAAAAATATTCTAAATGTAGCTTAATAAAGAATAATTCCTGTATAACATTTTTTAAAACTCAAATTGATTCATTTATATCTTCTAAATTCAACTTGGAACACGGTTGGTGTCATTATTACCAAATGGTGGACAGTTTTATATTCTTTGGAAATAATGATTAAGAATTCAAATTTTGAAAAGCTCTTTCGGTGATTTAGGTAGGATGGGGAGTGATGGTTGTACTTGTAAATATCTATAGTCGAACTTAGGTCCTTGATTAGGATATAAACTTTTATGAACGGAAATTCACTATAGTTTATTGTGAATAAACCAAGACAATTTCAATAATCTTTACTTAACGCCAACAGAAAATTCGAAAAAAAATTATTATATTTTAAATCGCATACCTCTATTTTTTAAACCACATATGTTTTCTTTTCAATATAGAAACAAAATAAAATTTTCACCAAGGTCAACACCATATCAAAAAAAAAGTTGAGAATCCCTGGAAGTTAACTGTGACTTGTTTTATAGTCGACAAGGAAAAGCGTACCGCTTCCTGGCTTTTTACTCCTCAAGGATTTCATGCGGAATCTTCCGTGAGCCAGCGACTGAATGGTCGAATCATTGCCTGGAAAAACACGGGGAGCACAATGCCAGATTAATCCCCCTTAACACCTTGCACTCGAGCCGGCCGGTGATCCTGATGGGTGTACGCGTAAATCACGTGACTAACTTTGGGGAGAAAGCTGTGGAAGTGGGCGTGAATGAGAATGACGAGGAGCCAAGTCTTAGATGCGTAATTTAATTTCGCAAGCAAATCCCTTAAACCAGGGGAGATAGCAACGGGCAAAAAAAAAATCTTCTTCTTTATAATATCATAGTTCATAGGGAGTCGTCTTCACTTATTATTTTAAAAATAAACCATTTGGGGAAAACAAGGATATAATCCAGCCATCCATTTGAAATAAAGAATCCATGTCAATGTGATTTACAAGGAGATATCACAGGTGTCTTTGCAGTGCATAAGAACATCATCTTTGAAATGGCCATGAAATGTATATATTATACACGATAACCTATACATATTTAATTTCTATCTAAATGAATTAGTTTACAAACATAGAAACTAAATGTCTTATATTCCCATATTCTGTATCCCCAACAGCTGACTAAGTTGTGTCCAAATGATACATAAAACAGACCAATAGTTCCAAATGTCATGTCTTACTGACACATACGCCACACTGAGTGTTTTATATGTCATGTCTTACTGACATATGCGCCACACTGACTGTTCCATATGTCATGTCTTACTGACACATACGCCACACTGAGTGTTTCATATGTCATGTCTTACTGACACATACGCCACACTGTGTGTTCCATATGTCATGTCTTACTTACACATACGCCACACTGACTGTTCCATATGTCATGCCTTACTGCCAAATTGTTCAAAATGAATCTTCTTTTTAATACACCATGAACAAAGTTAAGGAATATATGTTTTTAATAAAGTTTCATTGCTTTTTTTTTATGTCTGCTATTTATTTAAATTCCCCCCCCCCATCTTTTTTCTTAACATATTTTTGTGTTTTCTTGTTGGTTCTTGTTGTTGTAAACGCTATTTTGTATGTTATGGAACAAAATATATTTTGTAGATGTGGGGGGGATGGGGGGATAAAACTATTATTTGATCTAAAGCTGAAAATTCGAGATATTTAGTAATTAAAAAATTCTGGATAGATTTATATCTGCGGAATCACGCCCCCCCCCACTCCTCCCTCCCCTACCCCACCCCCCAAGTTAAAGACTCCAGCAGCCACTGGGAAATTCATCCTGTGACTCAAAGAGAAACCCGAACGCGAAGGACGGTGACGACTTTGTGGTGTCACTAGGCGTCACCTCCATCCCAGGTCGTTTACAGCTGACAGCGGGCTGGTGTAGATTTCCCGGGCTACAGGGGCATTCAAGGGGTCCGGCCGGCCATCAAGACGTCCTAAAGTTTCACTAACTACGGGAGACGGTGATTTGACGACGGGGCGTCTGTGGTACTGTGGATAAATGTCTGAACAACTGTTTGAAAAGGACAAGGACCGTTGACTCACTTTCTTCTCTACTTTTGTATTTTGGGCTTGATTTCCCGAAACTATTTACACATTTAGGTAGCTTTAAAGGAAATAGTCAAACCCACTAATCTCGCCACCCCTATTAAGTAATCGTTTTTGAAGCGGAACCGCGTAATTTTATCTTTGTCTTACCATTGGCTAATTCGATTATGTTGATGTTTTTTTTATGTCACCGATTCCTAATATCTCGAACTCAAAAGAAGGCCACTTAACATTGGTTATCTCGATCCCATGACCAATTGTCAGCTTTTGAAAATGCTAGTTATCGATGCCACTTCAACATCTCACTACCATATTTTCGCGCATATAAGACGCGTCTTATACAAAGTTTTACGTACCCCTCACTTAGGGGTGCTTCTTATATTGGTGGGCGTCTGATCTAGTATTTTTTAACATAAGCGATACAGTTTGTGATATTGAAGGGCGATTATTGCGGTTGGCATTTACTTTTCACGATTTTCATTGCTAGTTATAAAACCGTTAACTGTTGAAAAAGAACGTTTTACTGTCCAGTCCGTATTTTTTATATAACCATTTAGCCTCGCGCCTTATGTTGGTGACTTCAAAGAACAGGTGACGTCAAAGTCAGCCTGTGTTAGTTCTGGTACTATGCGTCGCCAACTAAAGGAATATTTTAAAAACCGTTCACTAGCTGAATTCCACTAATAGTAATGACGGGTATTTTTTATATTATGTACATACTGGAATAACGGCAACGTTGTTATTTAAAAGAAAAATCCAAAAACACGAGCATCTACATGCTCTTTTATCAACGCACATCATATACATAAAGAAATTTCAAGCACATGTTAATATTTTGCCGCCATATTGATTTTCGTTTAACTCGATCATCGGTAATCTCGACGCTTTTTTTGGCAAACCTCTAGAACGGCGACGTAACCGGGTTCAAATGTGTGTGTGTATATGTATATGGGCATACCCCAGTACGCCAAAGATATGAAGACTCAAATGAAACGTAGTTATTTATATGTATAGCATTGGTTCACAAATTGTTCATTCGTTGCCACACACAGAAACGCAAATGACATTATTATTATTGTTCGTAAGCTCATTTTGTTTTAAATAATTCATTGCTGATGAAACAGTGATTTAAGAATGCAAGATTTTCACAATAAAGTGGTTAACCTAATTTGAATAATATTATTACTTTTTTTTTTATGTTGGCATATACTAATTGTGCATTAAATAACGCACAACATCTATTCACAGAAAACGTTAACCCGCCGTCCTAACATACCATTTGGGTTTAGCCTTAATGTGTTACCTTTTTAAATAAGTGCTGTCATTGGCCCTTACGAGGACCTTCTCACCTCAATTAAAAAGAGGAAACTACGATGGTACGGACACGTGTCAAGATCTGGAGGTCTCTCAAATACGATATTGCAAGGCACAGTCCAGGGAAGAAGGAAAAGAGGCAGACCAAGGAAGAGTTGGGAGGACAACATCAAAGAGTGGACCGGCCTTTCATTTAGCGATTCCCAGAAGGCAGCTCAGAACCGTGACACTTGGCATGAGTTAGTGCGCAGCTCAAAATGGTGCCCCAACGACCCAGCGTCGGGTTAAGGGATTGTTCAAGTTCAAGTTCAAGATCATCTCTGTTAGATTTCAACTTTGAAAGACCTAGCTTGGTAGTGTTTTTTTATCTGCTGTCTGTCTGACTCATACTTACGTTACAGATATGTTTTATAATTTATTACTTTTATCCGTCAGTTTGGTTTGGTGAAGGCATCTTGCCAATACATTCCTCGTTCGGTTATTTCTTTTATTCTTGTTTTTCTTTAGAAGCGTTTGTGATGTACAAATGACCACAATATAATTGCCATTTACACTAAAACGTCTATATGGGATGGAAATCTGAAATATCTGTTTGAAAAACCTAATTTGGTGTTTCTCTCTTTGGGTCGTAAAATAGTGTGATGGCATTTCATGTTGAAGTCCATCAAATAAACTCTTCTTAATTTGCATAATTTCTTCTCCTAATGAGACACTTGAATCTAAATCTCATTCCATTTCACTTGAAATTGTCCATGTCCCCTATTTTCTGTGTTTACGTCAAAGACAGTAAATGCTTTTTTTTTATTTTAAATTTTCTTGCTTTCAAATAACATAAAACTTAAGACAAATCGTCCGCAAGAAATCCAATTACCATATTTTACATCATGGGAATTCTTAGTACTGTAGGCCTTTCTGCTCAGCAATGATTTTTTCCCCAGAATCACATTCGAGAAATGCTTAAATCTATCAAATAAAATTTGAATACGCACGTACGTAAATGTTCTTATCCCCTTCCGGTTTTCGTAGTTGAGTATTTTGGTCATTTTCTGCCAGCTCCTGCAGTCCACGCCTTCCATCAGGGGCGAACTGCAGCTTTAAAGTGGCCCGGCCACTATTTACAGAGCGGCCCTTCTCACGCCCATAATATTATTCTATAGAACTAAATAGATCCAGCGGGCATTTCCCAAATGACCGACTGACTAGTCCGTCACTGCCATTCAGCGAGATTTGTACTCGAGGCTTACTGCCAAATTCTGCACATTTCTTAACAACTAATTCCAAAGTATTTTCGATTAAGATGAAAACAAAGTATAAAGTATCCCGTAAACTCTTCTAGAATGCAGATAGCATGTTTTTCATTTAGCTACAATAATAATATATATTCATTCTTGTAGATTTTGCAAGAAATCTAGTGTAGTCTATAGCATAATTTTGCATTCCTTTATTTCCTTAGAAAAGTTGACGTTTCAATGACTCACTTTTGAATCATATCAAACTTTTGCTGTGTTTGACTTAGTACCGTTGTCTCTGGCTGTCTTTAAAACCACAGCGCCGACAATACGGCATCCCTCCGTCACCATGGGACGATGGCGTTGACTCCCGCTCCTCTTCCTCACTTTCCCTTTCTCCTGGCCCTTCTCTCTTCACTCCTAGCTGTGAGGGATGCTTCCGCGATTTGAATGCCCTAAAGCACTTTTGTCCGCAACAGTGTGCGCTCCTCGGCGATGGTCTCACACGTCTTATGGTCTATCTGCGCCAATGACATGTCTTTCTTGCAGACGTCCTTGACGCGCCGACTAACAATTATTAAATCGTTAGGAATGCACATTAGAAACCATCAATGTCAGAACCAACTGTTGACAGCGATGTGGCTTCATGGGCTTACTATTTAATGTCAGTCCCAACATGTGATAAATTATTAGTTTAAAAACCATTTCATGGCAGCTTTATTTTTTCTTACTTTTTTTCCCTCACAAATTCTTTTCAAGTGAGTTAGTTTCGGGGCTCTTATATCAGATTAGTAGCAACAGTAGTTAAAATAAAAACACACTTGTCTACTTTCAAGCACTTGCAAAAAATTTTAGCATATGAATTTTAATTTGTTTATATAATATTTGTTATTTCCCAATTTGATCTAAGATACTGAGAGGCTGGCTGGGGATGAGGATGGCTGCAGGTCTCTCTTAGATGGCATTTACCCATGGAGAATTCGCAGACGCCGACGATGATCGGTGAATGGCCCGAATGGGCGAGAAGGTTCATCAACAACAAATGGATCTAAATCAGTCCAGGTTTTATCATTATTTAAAAAGAAAACAACTTGAAATAAAATGAATTCGATTTGCTACTGGTTAAACCAACAATGAATTGAAGCAACACATCGTAGAATCTCGCAGTAATCTCTTTGTGTTCTTCTGTTAAGGCTCTGGTCTCCAACCTTTGAATCGCTGAGGACCGGTCATCATTTTATAATTTTACTGCGGCCAATCGAGGGGGGGTTGAGGTTTATTGTTCTTTTTTTTTTTTTTTAAATTGTTTTGATTTTGTCATTTTAATTTATTTGTATTAAAACATGACTTCAAAATAAAATTCAGTTACCCACAAAAAAATAAAATAATAATCATAATAATTAAAAAAGAAAAGTGTAAAGTGATGAAACATTTTTACACACTGGAACGGTAATGCATTGAGAACTTGGAGGGCATTTTTCTGCAACTGTACGGTTCCATGTGGAGTAATAGGAGACTATGATACTAAAAGTGTTCCGGTTTTTTTTTCTTTTTATTAAAAAACAAACAAACAACTTAATCTTTGTCGATGCAGAAAACCTCGCGTTACGCCGATAGGATATCAAAAGTTGTAGTTGAGATTTTAGTGATATAGGGACAATCTGAGGATATTTCGCCATGACGACTTGAACCCAGTAAATCACCTGAGTTGTCTCGAAAGTAGTTTTAATGCTGACGTCATTGGTTGTGGTTTTGGTTGTTTATGGTACGCACACAAATCTTCATGTACAACCTGTTGCTAAGGATGGCGCACATAAACAGATATTAGTGCCTTGTTGTTATTGTTTGTAGATTTGTTAACACGGAGTGCGTACCATAGTGATATATTAATTCTCAATCGTCTCATTGTTTTCGACTACTTCCGCAATGCGCTTAGACACAGTTCTAGCCGACAAAGGCACATGTAATTTTTTTTAAAGCAGCCTCTCCTAGAAGTTCATGGCAAATATCTTTAGTAGAGGGCAAGATCAATTCTTCACACGAAGTTCATAATTTCTAGCCTTAGCAATATGGTTAGCCATCAAGAAAGCTTTCAGAACATTCTGATTTATTTCGTGTGGTGCCCTGTGAATTTTCTTCTGTCCTCCGTGTTCCATTTTTTTTCTTCTTTTTTTTCTTTCAAAATAGTCAAGGAATTTATCCTTAGAAAGTCACACTCACCAGAGAGAAACATTTCACAGTAAATAAGATGGAGATAATTATTTTTTTTAGCGGGCGGACTGATATCAAATCATCCACGGACAATTACCGGTCCGCAGCCCGGGGGTTGGGGACCACTTCGTTAAGACATCAGCAGAGCAATAAACGGCAACAATAAACAAAGCAGAGCATCGCAGTAACTTTTTTAAAATTACAAATTATGTTATAGATGGGCGCTTTTCTTTTCAAAAGTTATTAATTAAATCTGTTTTATAAGTGCATTGTGTTGATGTAGATCAAGGGTCTTCAAAATACGACCCATGGGCCAGATTCGGCCCACGGGGCCTTCTCATCCGGCCCCTGGAGACCTTTCAATCTAAAAAAATGCACTATTTTTACGTATAGTTTAACACAAAACTTATTGTTGTCGGCCCCCAAGCAGCTGTTTGACAATTAATTCGGCCCTCCAACAGAAAAGTATGGAGACCCCTTATGTAAGCCAATAATTCAACAATTTAATTTTATTATTATTATTTATTTTATTTTATTTTTAAGGCGGAGGGGGTGGGTTGGGGAAAATCAACCAAAATAAGTTGGCGTCAACCGATTGGAAATGTAATCAATGAAAAATAAACACAAGACTCTTACAAGTGGCCCAGGAATTGCCCCTCACCATTCTTCTCTCAGGGCATCCATATGTTGCCTGTCCCCAAATAACACAGAGTTGATGTATTTCATTGACGCATACAACGTTTCAAGGAGACTTGTACATTTCACGCACTCATTATATTTCACATTTATCGAGACATGTGTGTGCCATTTTTTCCAAACAAAACGAAACACATCAATTTTTTGATACCACGGAATGTATTATCAAAGACTTGATTTGAAATAGGTTACACAAAAGTGTTCATATGGAAATGAAATGATTAGTAAAAAAAAAAAAACAGTTTCATGGTAAGGTGAAAAATATATTTATAACACACAATGTACACGAGAATGCAGATATAAAAAAGATTTTCTCCATGAAGATGAATTACAATTTATAAAACAAAGCACAAGGCACGGTAATATTCTTGTTTTGTATATATAATAAAAATAGGGAGCGTCTATTCGCAATCGATTGCGAATAGACTTCAAACCCTATTCGCAATCGGCGCGTGCGCAATCGGCGCGTGCTATAAATAGCCTAGGCAATCGAGAATCTCGCGGAGTTACAAGTATTCACTGCGCCTTTCATTGAGCTAAAATCTATCACTAAACCTAACCCAAAACCCTAAATACTATCACTAAACCTAACCCAAACCCTAAAAGCTATCACTAAACCTAACCCAAACCCTAAAAACTATCACTAAACTTAAACCTAACCCAAACCCTAATAAGCCTAATAACTATCACTTAACGTAACCCTAAAGTCTATCCCTAAACCTAAACCTTTTAAAATAAAAAAAAATCTTATTCATTATCAATTCATGTAGTATTGTTTGAAAAAAAAAAAAATTGGCATCAATATGAAATCGAACCCCGGACCTGCGTTGTAGCGTACTATCTTACTATCAATATGACCACACAGCCACACATTCACCGATGAAATTTTTAACTTTATAAAAAAAAAGTTACCAAGAATAGCAATAACCGGAAGTGAACGATTGCCTAGGCTATTTATAGCACGCGCCGATTGCGAATAGGGTTTGAAACCTATTCGCAATCGATTGAGAATAGTCACTACGATAAAAATATATGTTTTATTTATTTATTTATATAAATGCTGGAGTTTGTGTTCAGTAGAGTTAAAATGGTCCCTTATGTAAAATTTGATTAAAGAAAGAAATGAGGAATGTCCAAAGTCACGAAACAAATTTAATCTTGATATAAAGTGTTTCTTCTTTGTAATAGTCAAATGTAGTCGATATTTTAAACACTTCTAGCACAATTTTGTATAGTAGACATACTTTTGTAAACACATTTATAAACGGAATTGCATTTTGTTTGTTTCTTGGCAATCAAGCAATTTATTATTCATAGTACTTTAATGTTTTTAAAATTAAAACTGGTTAGGGTTACAGTGTATTAAGTCAAAGAGGCAACATAAAAGCTTAGCATTGTCTTCAGATTTTTGCCTGCATTTGAACTGTTAGAAATCCGACTGTAAAGAAAAGTCGACAAAACATAATTTTAAACAGCGATATAGAATATACCGTTAAATATAAATGCCAAATGGAATGTTTACAAAGTTAGGAATGATAAAGGTATAATATAATCATATCGGAAATTAAAATTTGATAACAATAATAAAATATGTGTATAATTTGTATTTTTATTATTATAACTAATTTTTTGTATTTACATATATACTTAATTTTATTTTTCGCTACATATTAATGGTTTCAACGACTTATGTCACCAAGGCCTAAAAAATGCTGATTGTTTCGTTCCTTGTGACTTTTCAGGACCAGGGAATTGATTATCGGAATCAGGTAAGTCTCTATGAAATTCATGTGGATGATCTCTGGGATACCCTTGTGCCCCATCTCTTGAATAATGTCTGAAGGTGGACGAGGGGTCTCTCGTCTGGTGTTTGATAACCGTTGACGAGGAGGACACCTGATTGGATGATTCCATACAAGACTGAAAGACCGCAGTCCTAAACGCTCCACTTGTGGTGCTGCTAGTGCCAATGTGGGCGGAGTCATGCAGGCTGCATGGTCGGGTGGAAGACGCCGTGACCTCAGATGTTCTCACATCGTCACCACTGGTATCGATATGGGGTGAAGAAGGAATAGGGGTCTTGGATAACGATGCTGGACTTGGTTTGGGGGAGGTTGGTTGAAGTCCCAGTGTCGATGACGTCACGTGCGAGAAAGGCGTAGACCTGGGGTTTCCGTGTTGTTGCGACACCTGAAAGACTGGCTGACTCGTTGATGTGAGGTTTAGCGGTGTGGCCGCCGCTTTGTCCATCGGGTTGTCCAAGGGAATGTCAAAGGGATAAGCGGCCATCGTTGGCTGCATGTGTGGCACCTGGGAAATGACCGTCTGTCTCTGCTGGTCATCTTGGGGGTAGGACACAGCAATTTGAATGGCTTGTTGCTGGAACGGTGCGGCGAAAATTTGGGCTTGATTCTGGGGGTGTAACACGGGGATCGTGTAGCCAGAAAACTGAGGCGGGTTGATGAAATTAGTGGACAGAACGTAAGCATTTTCTCCCGTGGATGTTTTTGTTGGAATCAACAGAAATCGGTTTGTGTTTGGGAGAAGGTTACTAGCGTCTTGCATGTACGTCGACGGGTGTTGTTCGATGGGCGTGGCCACATTCGTTGTTGGTTGGATCTGTAGAGGTTGTATCTGTATATGTTGTTGCGCCTGCACTGCACTTCTGATCCCGAGCAGAGTGGTGGCGGGTACAGTAATGGTGTTGTTGTTGACCTCCGGAACCTGGATGGTTTCGTAGGAGTCGCGAACGTGGTTGTCGTTGTTGTTGCTGTCTCCGGATCCAGGTTTCCTTCCCGGGACTTGGTTGGGGTGGATCAGAACGGTGTAGGTCTCGAGATCGGACGCACCGGTCATCGTGGAAGCAGTTGTTAGTTTTGCATGTAAAAGTGGGCTGACTGAGGCCTGGTGTGTTCTTTGTGGTTGAGACGAGCCTACCAACGGGGACGTTCCGTACAATTTAGCCTTCTCCTCAATGAAATTTGTAAACTCTATATTCTTTCTGGACGCTAATGAGATACTTTTGACGTCCACGCTTAATGATCTCTGACTTTCCGGTGACAGCGTTGTTGAGGACGGGGATACTGAGCTCAGAGACAGGGGCGACAACGGGGCAGTGAGGGAAGACGAGGACGAACGAGGGGAGGTTTCAAGGAAGGACGAGGAGGACGAGTCCCCAGATTGAGTAGATGAGGCCCTAGATGCGCTAGGAAAGTGACCATGCGACACGCAGTTGGCGAGATGGTCGAGTAGTTTGGCCTTCAGCTCCACGTCATCGAGGTACTGACTAACTTCCTGGACACAAGCATTGAACCCGAGACTGTATCTCGTCACCATTGTCTGCTCTGATGACGACTCACCTGAAATTATAAACAGCATACCAAAAAATTAAGAGCCGTACTATCTAGTTCTTCTATGTTTTGTATGTTGCAATCCAGCAGGTATTTCGAGTGTAATGTGTCATTAATCTTCTCAAGTTTTTTTTGTCGCCTACACCAATTATTTCCAAGTAGTTATTTCAAATTCTAAACTTTAAAAAGGAAACACATTTCTATTTAAATTTAAGTCTTCGTACTAAGTAAATATAATTATACATTTTATGCAGAACCTCTTCGCTGAATTTGAAGAAGTACAGAATCTAAAGGTTAAATGCATGTTCCATTGCTAAGAGAAAACGTATCTAAAACCAAGGCAGAATACAAAGAAAAACATTCCATTGAAATTTTATAAATTCTATAATGCATAGACCACACTTGTCCTCTCCCCTCCATCACTCAGTAAAAATAAAATTATTCATAGAATTCAAGAAATTAAGTAAATTTAAAACGAATGATATAAATAGTAAATAATAACACTCTTTACTTTAGCCAAAAATTGAATATCTTACACTTTACTTTGGCCAACAATTTAATATCTTACCTGCAACAGACTGTCTCTGAATCTGTCTCAAATGTTTTACTGCCATTTCGAGGATGTCTGCCTTCTCCATTTTGTTGTGACGAGCTCCCTGTCAATAAAAGAAGACGGCTGATTAGAATCAGATTATTACGATGTACAGAAAAGTGTATATTTATTTCTGTAGATTTCCCCCAAGAGCTTACAACCCTCCATGTGTCTCTACGAACATCAAATCAGTTTTACCTAAACAATTTGTTCGAGCTGGATACAACGTGGTAGTGGCGTAGCTTGGGGGGGGGGGAGTGGTAATGTCCCAATGACTAGAAATATTTGATGTCAAATTTTGGTATTTTATATTTGATTTTTTAACTATCATTTTTAAAAAAACTTCATTTACATTTCAAAATGGCAAGGGAACATAACGAATTAACAACAACATATTTCATCCACCCTAGGACAACGTATTTCAGCTATGATGGTGTCATTATCTAAACTGTCACATCGTAAGTGTTACATCAATGTACGATACGTCAAGGTGTACTACTGCTAGGTCACACATAAAGGTCCCACATAAAGGTCCCATATAAAGGTCCCACATAAAGGTCCCACATAAAGGTCCCAATTTCACTAATCTTGACCAGTCACGACCGTCATTTCCCTTGACGTTAATGTTGAGTCGCTGAAGGAATTCTTACCATAATAATTAGTAACACGCCTACAACTATAACGAACATTTTTAAACACTTTACTTTTCACTTGTTATGAGCTTGATGTATAAGATTGAAGCGGAAGTAGAAAAAGAACCATCCCTACCCTCACCCTGATCAAAATTACTTAACGAATGACTCTGAACAGTCAAGTTTTATAATATCCCTAAGGGTCACACGCGAAAGACAAATTAGTCCAGTTCTCGTAAGTTTTTATAGTATAGAGCTTGTCTAACGTAGCGAGAGTAATCACAATCCCACCCTAGCACGCGGCACACGAGTCACTCTGACACGGTTTGATTCGACACGCGTGCCAAAAGGTCTGTCAGGCACTGAAGACAAGTGAAGAAGAGGCGCGTGCTTTGAATACACTGGCTACTACTTTCAGGCCGTTCTCTCAGAGGATCATGTATTAATAGTTGTAATAATTCTTTGTATAATAGATCTTTCCAGTGCTTCCATTCGCAGCACAGAAAAATTAACAATTACCTTGACAAGTATCCCCACCTCTCCGAAATAACACAACCGTATTTTGCACCAACAGGCCCACAAAGAGAACTTATTCAAGGCTGCTTCATTAAACATATAAATCTTTTGATATAAGCGCATCTTTAAAACACTATTCTTTGAAATCTCCCCTTGGTTATCGATAATAAAGGATGGGATCTGGAGGCCATCTTTCTGCACATTTCGACACTAATTATAAACAAATGTAACATGAATAGTTCTCGAGAAGATACGGACTTTCAAATAATAAATTGCTTGGTAATTACATTTTCTTACTGAATCCAATTGATAGGACAAGATTGTTGCAATTTTATAAAGGCAGCAAACTCCTTTAACTGTCTTTAATTTAAATGTTAATTAAAATTTGAATACCTGTATAATTAATTTCTTTTTTTTTTTTTAAATTGCTTTTTAAAACTATGTCCTATGCTATTGTATGGAAAGTTAACTTTAAATTTCTCAAATTAACTTTCAAGTTTAACTGTAACTAGAATTTCTTAAATGGTATTTATAGTCCCCACTACAATTACCGCCCAAAAAGGGAATGAATTGTTGGCGCTTTGCAATTCAGATCTTTCCCTCTTACCCGTCCCCCTTTTTCCATAGGCCCAGGTGCAGGCCATTAACATTATTTATATGAAAACCCGTTGCATGTACTGGTCACCCGCAGTTCTTCAGTCATTTCTCGCTAATGTACGATATACCAAACACACGATGTTATGAAATGTTTCGCACTTAAAACACGTGTCTTCCGGTTCGGAGCATTTCTCAAAAAAAAAAAAAAAAAAAAAAAAAAAATTTGAAGGTCTTGGATTCGGACTCGAATATATTTCCACGGCCGGGTTCATTAAGTAGTATTCATAATTGCGATTATTTAAATTTACTATATTTTTCAAACAAAACTAATTTGATATGAAATGAGTTTAGTTTTCAAATCTCTAACAGCGACATGTCTCATTGTAGATGACAGTAATTCAAATCTCTGCCCGGCGACGTCTCTCGGTAATTTGTAGATTCCTGAGATTTAAAACAACGACGTGTTGTCTTTAGGAGCTGAACAAAAGCGATGAGACAGTGTTCAAGAACGTTCCTGTCAGTGGACCAGACCCGTTGGCATTGCCGTTTATCATGACCCAGAAGTGATAACTTATAGCGTGCTACGTGCTGTAAGTTGTGGTGGTGGTGTGGGGAGGGGAGAGAATGGTGGCGTTAAACAAATGTGCTACAGGTGCACCTGGCAAGATCTGTCCAAAACAATTTCAAGTGAGAATTTAATTTATTTATATTGTTTATATTTTTTTATGTGTGGGAACGGGGCTTGTGGAGAGTGAGAGAGAGAGAGAGAGAGAGACAGACAGAGAGAGAGAGATGGAGAGGTGGGGTAGTTCCTAGTTGTTTTTTTTTTTTAGGGATTTGCTAACTCCACATACGCGATAGAAATTTTAGGACCGATCGGTTACCGGATAGGCGTTGACATGTTAGCGTCTGAAGATTCTATGACTGACTAGCATCTTGGCTGACTTGATGATAGTGTCAGAGAAATGATGCCTGGAGGCGTTGATATCAACAACTGTCAACAGACTTCCATAATTGTCTTGTCAGACGGCTCACAGAATACCGCAGGTTGACGGCAGTGTTTAAGTAAAGTTGGACTATAAATGATAATAAAGATCATGTTTTGATTTAACTCTGTAAGTTGAACAAAAATTTGTGTAACCTTTCACTTGAATTTAATCCTACTTTAGGGAATAACACAACAGAAGACAAGATAAACTTCAGCCATCCTTTAAAAGTCCAGTATTTATTCTCTCTCTCTCTCTCTCTCTCTCTCTCTCACTCACTCACTCACTCACTCCTTTCTCTCTCTCGTTTAATCTTTCTCTTTCACCTGTTTATATCTCAATCTCTCACTATATATATAAATGCCTTTCTTTTTATCTGTCTTTCTCTCACTCTTTCTCATTATCCATCTTTCTATGCAACGCTAACATGATTTTAAAACCAAATAAACTATATTTTATTACAACAAATTCGGCAAGACCAAAAACAAACAATATATATATATAAATATATAATGCTTATAAGTGAGGATCATATCGCACCAACAAAGACGCAGATTTGACAAACGTGAATGGGACAAACACAGGCTTCAAGACTTAACACGCCATCAAAAATAATTGGAGAAAAGAAAAGTAAAACCGCTTTTGGTAATCCCGGAACTTTTGATCCACAAAGGTGAGAAAACCCTTCATCCCAATCGCGTCAGGACGCGAGACCTTCACCAGTCGGGGTGCCCACGGGCAGTCTTCCCACCTTCATTTACCAACACGTCGGTGTGATTGTTTCCTTTACGATTAACGCCACTTCCTCAGAGTCAATATACCCTTATTAACACCCGCGAGGGTTGAACCACTGGCACAGCTAAGTTAAGAGAATTTTTGTTCGGGCAATTCTAAAGTATATTTGTAGAAAAAAAAAAGTGAAAAACATTTAATAAGATAAATCTTATAAAGATATTGTGATATTATTTAGAAATGCTGATATATATCGATACAGGAACACCACACATGTCATTGCCATGTTTTAAAGCATATTCCCACTTTCCCCCTCCCCTCACTTATTCTATCCAAAGTTTTAATCTGTCTTGTGTGGATTCAGTCGCCCTCAAAGTAAATAAATATGGTGGTATAGGGGATTTAGCTCCGTCTAGGTAAATCCGAAATCCAGGCATTTTAACAAATCCGACTCTGGCAGGATTTCACTTCATAAATACGGCAAATACCGACTGATTTTTAAAAATTGAATCCGGTACAGCCCTAAGATATATATATATATATATCCCTAAATTACACAATGCGACCGTTTGGTTACAAAGCGAAATAATTATTATTTCACTACTAATTTCTTAGTTTTAAATTTTTTAAAGTGATTTCCCTTTTATTTTAACATGTTTTGAACTTTTATCCTGGAGAACTCTTCTCTTAGACCGTTTTGTATTTTTGTAAGAACGACTTTTAGAAGATCACAGTGGGCTAAATTACTGTCTACTGAATCTAGTAAGTACAAGTGTTTATTTTTTTATCAAATAATGAAAATTTCTGCTCTAAAAAAATATAAATGATAAAACTAATGTTTATACAGTAATAATGTAAGCTTAAATTTGACATTTGTCATCATCGTTTGATAATAAATGAAAAAAATGGTATGTTACCATATGGTTACAGTGCGTCTATGTGGTTGATTTTTTTCCTGTAGTTATTCTTGTTGGAATATGACAACTTACTAAAGAATAAATCTTTATAAGCGCTACAATTGTTTTATTCATAAAATATTTTTAAATATCTAATATTTATAATGTTATCCTTTTATACTTTTATAAAATTATCAAATTTATGATCTGTAAAAAAATTAAAAAGTATTTTTTATAAATAGCATTATTAGAAGTATTTGATGATTATCAATAATATACAATACATTTTTATGTATATATATATATTTTTTTTGTTGGTTACATTTAATAATGTTGTTTTTTTTCTTCTGTAGAATTCAAATATCAATGTCATGGATCCATCATGGTTTATGGAAAAATAAAGATGTAGATATCCGGGCCGTTCATAATGACTCTGATGATAATGAGCTATCGTAGAAAGATGACGATAACGTAGATGAAACTTTTACAGGTAAGTTATTAATTTCAATTTACCTACTTTTAAAAAATACATTGTAATATATATTTTCTCTTATACTAACGTATACCTTTTGAAAAACAATTAAATATCATTCATTTAAATTTTAAAATAAACACTGACAAATGATATTTCAATGTGTTCTTTTCAGACCCTACAAAACCAGTCTTTG
>MUZC01004806.1:0-43832 GCA_002072015.1 Radix auricularia | reverse complement strand
ACTAGTTCAGGCATGGTTGATCTATGGGGATGCCTGTAGTAATCCAAATGGGACAAAAATATCCTTGCTCTACTTGATATCAAGACCCAGATTGCTATATGCCCCATGAAAAAGGTAAAGTAAGGTTTAGAAAATGTGGTCATCCCTAATTGGTTATAGAGCCAAAGAAATGAGAGGTCCTACTGCAGCTGTTCCACCCATACCAGTTAGACCTGACTGTTTCGCGTTTTCCTGATCCAATTTGCACAAAAAAAGTTACACGGGAACAAGTTACGAAGGATTTCTTTAGAAATAAGGTGCATAAAAAAGTCAAATATAATATTCACCATTGCATGAAGCAAAAGTCAAACAGTTTCACCAGCCTCAAAAATGCTTTTTTATGTACATGTATAAATTTTTATTGGCCTTTATGTAGGAATTTTTTTTTTTCAAAAAATAAGAAATTCTCCATTTAATTTATTTTTTAATTTTTTTTTCTAAAATAACTATTTTTATCATCCTAATTATCATTTTCAGCATTATATTTAACATATAAATATGGTAATAAAGTTAATATTTACACTTGTTTGTGTTCAGGATTAAATCATCATCTATCAAAATTATTATTGTTGTCATGTTCTATTTTATTCTGTTTTTATTAAATTTTTTTACCATATAGACGCATTGTGACCATATGGTAACATACCATCAAAATCAAAATTTGATAAAAATACTATATTTTTCTTCCATATAATGTTTATATATGTCCAATACACATATAATATCCAGTCAAATATTTTTTTCCTGTGAAAACCTAAAAGAACGTAATAGAGGGATATACAGAGTGTGTGTGTGTGTGTGTGAGAGAGAGAGAGAGAGAGAGAGAAGTAAAGAAGGAACGCCACCAAAACCCCAGAGGAAAACAGCTCAAGGGAAGATCTAGACTTAGATGGATGGATGATGTAGAGAAAGATCTACAACCACGGGGCATTCAATATTGGAGAAGAAAGGTGTTTGTTAAGGCCTGAGTGGAAGGAGGTTGTGAGGCAGGCCCAAGCCATACATGGGATGTAGCGCCACAGGGATGGATGGATGGTTGGCCGGATATGTTTTTTTACAATTAGCCGGATCCGGATAGCTTGGTCCTAATATCCGGATCCGGATATCTCCACATTTAAGTGTAAGGGCTGTACTTTACTACTTTTTATTTAGTATTTAACACTATTTATTAAAATAGTTTTGATATAAAATGAAGAGAGTAACTGCTATTTAAAATGACAGGCTATAACATTGTCAACGATGAACATTTTACAATGAATTGAATGAAAGAACTTGAACGAATTTCAATGACATGTGTAGTGTGTATCAAGCGAAATGTGTTGCCCTGAGTGTGTAGTGTGGTGTACAAGAAATCGTGATCTCGAGCCATAATAAAAACTGTTCTTTAATTCAGTCGATAAAAGTTTAATATGCTGTTATTTAACTTGGTTTAATATTTTACGTAGTAAGGTAATATCTATATTTTTAACTTTTTAGCTTAATATTTTTTTCTCGTACTGAAATTGATTTTTCTACCATATATTTTGCATTGATTTGAATGATTTCATGATTTCATGATCAACTCTTTTTAATCTGTTTATTTTCTTATATATCAAATAATTATTTTTTTAACCTCTTAAATATTTTCTTATAAACTTATTAACGTTAATTTAATTTGTTTTCAAATACTGTAGTTATTTACTACATTTGATATCCAGATCCTATCCAGATCTGCTTTAATTTTGTGTCGGAAATCCCAATATCCGGCATCGGATATCCGGCTAATTCCTAATTAATATCAATGAGCCAATTGATATTTTTTCGTTCTTTATTTCTTTCTTTTTTTTCTTAGTCTACTGAACGTATCGCGTGCACCACCAATCATGAAAGAAATTGTGGCAATAAAAATATGTTTCATTCCTAACAATAAACTTGTGCGCTGAGCACTCACGTGGAAAGGATTCCACGTTTTAAGACTACTGTCCTGGACCGAAGATTTTATAGTTCACAATTTCTCGTAGTCTTGACGTGTTTCAAGTACCCACATTTGAATGCATAGACGCACATTAAGGAGCGTGGCCGATTACTTCTTCATTCCACAAGCAGTGTTTGTGCTTGAAGTTGTTGAATCAGTCAATACCGATAAGTCAACGAGTGACAGATCAAGTCGTGTTATCTCAGCGTGGGTGAGGTGATATGTGAGGTCACTGCCTGACTTGACCTTTCCCACGACTTTCAGGCGAGGGACCAGGCTAACACGGCACAGCTGTAATAGGGACCAAGCACGCAATCCGTGGGTAGATGGTGACGTACTTAGACTTGTAGACTAAAGAGCTTCATCGGACGTTTAACGATCATCGCTTATAATAAATGTAATATTAAAAACTCAAAGCCGGTCTTTGAGTTGGCGTGTGGGTGTGGTCTCGACCTCCACGCCCATTTCATGTGTGGACATGTTAATGTTTTTTGGTAAAGACCAGCGGTTCCCAGCCTGTGGGTCGCGACCGGTTTTCTGGGGGTCGCCAATTGTCGACTAAAAAATTAACAATAATGCAAATTTGCTATATTTAATTATTTTTTTTAAATTGAAAAAGACTCATTTAAATTTCATAGGGTTCGCTGGTCACATGGGTTATATAAAAAGGGGTCGCCACCCATAAATTTTGGGAACCACTGGTATAGAGGAAACCTTGTTATGGTATGGGTTTAAGGATCGTATGGTGGTATGGTATAGGGATCTTGCGGTAGTACGGTATGAGGATCTTGTGGTAGTATGGTGTAATGACCTTGCGGTAGTATGGTATATATACTTGCTCAAAGTAAAGTTCTTGTCAGTTGAGTGTCGAGTGTATCTATACTGTTAACAACACTTCTTGACCAACGACATGCGCAGAAAGCTCGGGAACTGAGTGGGGTTTACAAAGAATCTCATTGAAGTTTCATATTGTTTTAAGAAAAACGTTTCTTTTAAAAGTAAACACGAAACTATTGTTATATTTTTTAGAGATATTATTTCCACACTTTACATAACAATTTTTTCCCTTTAAATTTACTCCTATGAAAACAATGCTTCAAGGGGGATAAACCTGATCTTCTTCCTACAATATCGCTGATAGCAGTGTGCCTATCTTGACTAAGACAATAGTTCTTTCTACACTATCGTCTTTCAACGAAAATCGATGTCTCTTTGGCAATTTCTAAATACCTCCTACGTGACTTTCTCGTACTATGTCAATATCTTTTAATGCCACCTATTTCACAAGAACGCTTCTATAGATTCGGGGGCGCTCTTCAAAGGGGAGAAAAAAGTAAAGGGCGGTAATTTGTCTCCAGAGATCAAACTCACATTCTTGACGCCACTAGGGGTGAAAGAGAAACGGGGTGGGGGTTGTAGAATAAAAGCTGATATAATATGCTTTAAGTCCCTCTCCCCACTCCCCACACACACACACATACCAACGCGCCCCCCTCAATTTGTTGGTTCAGGAATGACTTCATGCTTGTAACTGATGTTCCGTGACCGGGATTTTTTCTAGTATACATTTCAAACCCCAATAGTTAAGACTTGGCCGGTAAACTTCCAAATAGGTGCAGAAATCTGACAGCTTTCTTCCACTCCTCCCTCCCCTCTCCCCCGACTGCATTGTGGGGTAGAGGTTGAAGGGTCCAATTATTCACTTCTCCCACGGATCTCAAGAGCGGCTTTTCTATTTTGAAGCAATTCCCTCATCATTTTCGCCTACGTGTCATACACATAATCGAAACAATTATCTTTCAGGGTTGCTTGTTAATGGATGAATAATGACCGGGTGAAATTGCTGGTGTCAGATTGTGATGTCTGATTGGATGATTATAGGGAAACCGTGCACACCTAAATGTGAATTCTACTTAAGAAATTGCATTTCACCTACCGCACCGCACCGTGCGTGAATAGGTTGAATCACTTAAAAGTTAATCTTTATCATGGAGGTTTAGACATTTGAGAAGATATACGTGGACTAAAAAAAATAATTTGTGTGGTCAAGGGTTCTAAAACTTCTTTTTTGTTCTCTATTTTTATAAAGATTTTATATTTTTAATATAATTTCCTTTAGCTAAATGTATCTATTTACTTTTTTTATGTTAACAAAAATGAGACGGGTCTGTACACATTATGTAGCCGTGTATTGTAATTACAACGGGTTGGTTATATTAAAGTTCCTATCACCATCCGATGACAATTACTGTACCACTAAAGCGCTGACATTGGTGAGCTGTGCATGACATGCTGCGTCGTCTGATGTCGTCTGAATATAAACGTCTGCTGTCCAATGTTCAACAACCAGCAGGGGGGAAACTAAGGTTTAAACACCACTTGATTGGCGCGCAGGTGTAGAAAAGAATCACTAAATTTTCAAAAACATCCCCCACCCAAACTAATACACCTTTTTTCTAAACCATTCTTAACGTCTTAAAGGTCATTTTGAGTCTGTAGTCTATGTCTTTCATTGTCTTTTTTTTTTTTAAACTGGGGTGACAATTATAAATCTTTTCTTGTCTTATGTATACAGACGCTCCTTCTATACAGACGCTCCTTCTATACAGAAAATTATTGCGTCCTCCGTTCTGTTAAGAACGTTATGGTAGGGGACGCAGCATTTACAGGCAATGGCTTGAGGACCACTCTGTTACCAGCCATCTTTCTTTTCCTTAACTAGTGTATGGTACCCATTTGGATCTGGGTAAACTCAGGAACACCCTTGGCCACAGGAACAAATCACCGCCTTCACCGGGATTCGATCCAGTGACTCTCTGTACGCAAGTCAAGCACGCATGCAACTCGACCACTGTATAATAAAATTCCTTTAGGGGTAACTTTAAAATTCCGTCACACTATATTTAAACCAGTTGAATCATATTAATAAACCTATTCTTTTTTTTTTTTTTAATTTCATTTTCATAAAGACTACAATTCAGTTATAGGCGAGTCATTTATCTTTTGCTTTATCTGGGCGTTTGACATCATAAATAGCTTAAAGTTGACATCAACAAATATAGAGCCACATTTCTTGCCCTCATGACAACACTTCAGGTTATAATATTCTTTTGTGCAAACAACCCGGCGCCTTCAATATATTTATCTATTCTAGTTAGCCAAAGAAAGTCATTTTGTCGCATTTTTGTAAGAGATTTATTACATTAGTGCTAGGTCTTTATGGGCAATATTTTCCTCCGTTTATCAAGCGGTAGTCATTACTGAATTTTTCCAATCTTCAATGGTTATATAGAACGCCAATGTAAAACCTCTATTGGATCCTTCATCCTTCCAACACACCAACAGTTTTGATTGGATTATCTACTCGTCAAGTCTAGAGATCACTACGATACGGTATCGAAGTGGACAGAACAAGGTACATACTTTAGTTTATGTTCGGACTTGAGAGCACGTACAATTTTAATCATTTCCGTTCAGGTGTTAGAGGCTCTTGGGAAAACTAACAGAAAGGACGTCAATGTATATTTGTTGTTATAACACCAACACACAATGCGGCCAGTTTAGTCGCAATGTCCTTAGACATTTTAAATGTTTGATGTGTGCTAGGACTTGGATGGAATAGGGATTAAAAACTGACCAAGAGAGTAAAGATATACCACACGGTGCTTTCAATTTAGATATTGATAAAATTCGCCCTTTTAGGGAGTGTTAAAAAAGTTAAAGGATGAGGACGACGTAGATATGAACTGACCTCTTTCTTGATTGTCTCTAGCAGCAGAGATTTCAGCTCCAGCAGGCTTGCGTTTATCCTGGCTCTTCTTTTCTTCTCCATAATTGGTTTGGAGCTCTACAAGAGAAATACAAATAAAATACTTTTTTCAAAAAAATATATCAACGGAATATGAGAATGAAATTTTAGGAACTTTGTAATAGATGTTTGAAGTCTGACCTTAAGATGAAATTATTGACATTATTATAATTCAGCTCTATGTTGATTGATTAGATATTATTATTATTATTATTTCATTTTAACGAAAAATTATGTAGACTGTTTACTGAAGATAGCTCCTGCCAGGTTGGGTTTATTAATGGAAGTTTGTGTAGGTTAAGGGAAAAAGATGATGTTTGCTGCGACTGTGGAATTAAGTTTAGCTGTAAACTGTGTTTGTGTAGTTGTGCGTCATAAAATGCTAAAAGGTCTGAAACATAACGATCTTTTGAGTTAAGCAATGTCTATGGGCATTACTACAGCTCGAAGGAAACCAATTTTTCTTTACAGTCTTCTTTTGCGTCTAATGAAATCATTCGGAAATGTAGTTTGTGTTTCATGTATCCTGTATACATTCAGATAACTATTTAGACAACTTCAGATGTCACAGTTTCCGAAGAATGTCTTCTATCGCCGCAGAAATGTTCGCCTGCTGTAAAACAGGACTATGAACTCTTCAAGTGTCTTACCCACAAACATAAAAGTTAACTGCTGAAATGCCTGAGAATTTTTTTTTCATTTACCTCCATTAAATTACTACCATTTTTAAAACCCATGAAAAGCGTAGATGAAGTGAATATGGTTCATTTAAACTAAGGAAATACAGTACAAACAAACCCAATTGCACCAAAGCTTTTTTTTCTTCCATTGTCTTATCTATGCAGAATATTTTAGCGTTGTCAGGCCTTGCCGGTTTGTTGGCAAGTGATTCAGCTTTTACAGGCTACAGCTTTGAGGGTTCCACTCTATTCTAAGTCTAAGTCGTCTTTGTTTCACTAACTATTATTATATACCCATTTGGAGCTAGGACACCCTTGGTCTCGGAAACACATCCTTGCCTTCACGGAAGTGATTCGAAGCGCATGCCACTCGACAACCGTCCCCCCTCCTCTGTTGTGTGTTAACATTGCTAGCCAGTTATATAAAGGCTCCACATAAAATGATCTCAAAGATCAAGTATCGTATTTTAATGTCGGGTCTTGTAACACCGACTCCATCTCAATATCCAATCTCTCGGACGTGTTCCTCTGTCTGCTCATCTGGTCTTATCAACATCACTCGCCCAATGACCACTGCTTCCAACCCAACAGCCACTCTGGGGTTTCTACCCAAAGAAAGACAACCTGTTGACGTACGTTTAGTACAGTCCGGTCGAGGTTAATCTTTCATCACCCCACCCCCCCCCACCACCACCACCACCACCTTGCCCTGGAAACAAAGCGCCCGAGCGGTGCGTAAATCTCCCGATTGATACATCTTTATTTTCGTTTGTCGCGTCGGGTCTTAGCGAGATATCACGTGTGTGGTGTGGATGGGTGGGGGCGGGGGATTTTACTTCGACTGGGTCACTTTACTTAGGGTCATGTCGTAACTGACCTCCGCGTGGATTTATCTGTCACAGTCAAGTACACGCGACAAGTCGCCAGTTACATTATTTAACGTCACCGACTTTACCGTTAGGGGCAACTGCCTCGACCCGCACAAAGAGCGGTTCTTTGTTGGGTCCAACGAACGAGCTTAGTGCTAGGGTCGAGGGTAATTTATATGAAGAGGGCTGAATGGTTTGGTTTCGGACTGCGTGAGAGGCAATCTGAAACCCTTTTCTTATGGCTTATGGAATGCTTATACGTTAGGTTCCAAACTATTTCATGATCATGGCGTCACATGTTTAAAGGATTTATTTACTGAAGCAAAGGAGTTAGAAGATATTTGGGCTTTTTGTCGAACATCGAAGGTCTCGCTATACGTTAGCCAATTTGGATTTTAATTAAAAATGAAAATTAAGTATAAAAATTTTCAAAATATCTTTCCAACGATCGTGTTACTTCCAAAATCATTCTAAATTCATTTGTTGTTGTTTTTTTATGTGTGCGTGATTTACAAATCAATTTTGTGAACTTGTCTGATTTGTACATTGTCGAGTATGATAACTTTACAAGACCTTGCTATTATTGGCTATTTCTAAAGAGGGAAGCTCTATACATTTGGCTGTTTCTGAGTCAAGACGTGACTACGGCTAATCCTGGGTTATTATTTTTAATGGACTTTGTCTAGCGATCAAGAAATCAGGGGCAGTTAGTTATCTCTGTAATTACTTGTTATCTAGCCCTTCTGCCGACTGTCGGGGCGGCTTCCTTGATCGCCCTCGTGTTTATCTGCCTGTCTACCTGAGCTCATTAATTTGGGGCAGCTCAGTAAGGTAAACACACCTGGACGGTCCCTGCTCAAACTGCACCTGATGGAAATCGTCGTAATCCAAAGAACTGGTTATAGACCTGACTATGTTATTAAATAAATTACTTTTCGTTACCTAACGTTCGAGAAGATTCTGAGACAGCTCTTACCGAGAACAAAGCGAGCAGGGGCTGGAAGGGGAGTATGGCCTTAGATAAAACTCGTGTTATAAATAGTGGCGTAACTAGTTTGTGTAATATTGGGGGAAGAGGGCCCGTTGGTGTAGAATGTGTAGACATTGTTTAAATGGTTAAATATATGATCTTCGGAAAGTACAGTACTTAGCATTGCTCTCGCTGATGTATTCGAGCTCTCATTATTAGCATTAGGTTAGCTTTAAAAAAAAGTAGCGTAAACATACGAGACAAAATTCGCATTGCCAGCGTATGAAATTTTTAGTTTGGGTGAATATAGATAATTTTTTAATTCTGGAAAATTATGGGCACATTCACATCAGTGTGATGATTGCACATTGTACCTGCCTTGACCCTGTCCTTGACCTTGACCTGAGAAGTTTTTATTGGATTCCTATTCCAAAATTGAATCTCGACTCGAATTGTAAATTGTGACTCCAAACTCCAATTTATTAGCGGTGGCTCTGAAGACAGTGTTCAACAACTGGCTTCTAATGGTTGGGGATGCCCCCATAGAACTCCTCCGAGTTTTGTAGTGCCAAATAACGGGAACATATAATATTTTACAATTTTGTGTCATCCCTTGTGATGGGGTCAACCCCCGCCCCCACCGCACCCTATAGTGACGCCACAGGCTTAGGTTTAGATTTGTATCCATTTGACAGTTTGAAACATATCTAACCAAATTAAGTGACCGCATAATATTTAAGCTATTGTAGGTGTAAAACATGCAATGGTATTGGTAAACTAAGCACCATGACAATCTATTACATTCCTTAAAGCAAGAGTGTAATAGGCATGTCGACACTTGCGGTACATTATAAAAGAACCAATTTAATTGACAACAACAAGAGAAAATTGGGCAGGATCTCTGTTGTCACGTCATTTGTAGAGTAGGCTTTATGTGATGTTAGTAGCTGTAGGCTAACGATGCGAGCTCCCATGGTGACATTGACATCAACCATCACCATGGTTATATTAATCCCATACGCGTGGCCACGAACTCCTAGTATAACCACAAACTGCTGACATGGCCACAAAATTCCAATCTGGCTACGAATTTAACAGCATCAGAAGGTGTCTCTTTGTATGTACAGGCGAGGACATTGGCTAAAGAGCTTTAAATTAATGCTGAAAAGTAAGGAATACACCGATGTCTGACCTAAATGTAAAATGAGATCAAAAATAAGATCACAGACTCTAAAGGTCAAAAGTACAAAGATCACAGACTCTAAAGGTCAAAAGTACAAAGATCACAGACAATAAAGGTCAAAAGTACAAAGATCATAGACTCTAAAGGTCAAAAGTACAAAGATCACAGACTATAAAGGTCAAAAGTAAAAAGATCACAGACTCTAAAGGTCAAAAGTACAAAGATCACAGACTCTAAAGGTCAAAAGTGCGAAGATATAGACTCCAAGTGTCAACAATTCAAACTCGCGTTGTCATGCGGTAGTTTGTGATCGTTTTCCCCCTTTTCTTTGAACTATTTATAAGCAAGTCTGCGGCAGAAGCTAGCCGAGGATCGTATCTAGTTAATAGTAATGAGGGGAGATAAGTTTGGGGTTTCCATGGTAAATACAAATGAATTTTTTAATAAAAATTATATGTGTTGTCTTTTTCTTCTTTGTCTCCCGGTACTGGTCATATTTGAAGTAGGTGTTGATTGTTAAAACTTCAACTACCTATTATCAACTTTGCTGCCCAGAACAACAGTGAAAGAGGTGTGAGGGTGTTTAATGCCCTCTCCCGTGTTCAAGTACTCGATAAAGCTTACACATGAGTTTCGAGGCAACACTCGTGATAGCAATGACGCCGCCACAAAACCCAACCCTCTGTTTCCCTCCCTTTCAAATAAAAATAAAACTGACAAATATAAAAATGTGATTTACTTCGTCGCGACCCGCTGCTTCAGTCGTGGTCTTACTCACGTGACCGGCATTGGTGGTGCTTGGGGAGTGGGGGAGGTGGGGGGGGTAACAGTGTCACTAGACACACCTCTTGTGAGGCGTGCGTGATTCTTGGCAACTACCACCATTAAAATCCGCGAAAAGTGCGAGGCGGGGTGATGATAAAAGCATTGCTTTAGCTCGGCTCTTTATGGCAGTGGTTCTCAAGTTGACAGCAATGAAGATCATTGGGTGGGCTCTTTGGGCAAGATCTTTGAGCATTCGCGTGATGGCCTGTTCGAGGGTTCGTTGAAATGTGGTGTGGGGATCTATTCTATGAGCTGAACATCTATCACCTTGTTGGTCATGTGTTGAGAAGGATCTCACAATATATTCACATATGTTCAGTTATCTTATCATAATACTCCATCACAGCACCCATTCATGCATTTTAACTCAAAGGCATAATTAAGTAAATATAAGTTATATAGAAAGTTGCTGATTGCTTCAAATGGCTGCTCTGGTCTGCCAAAGATTACTAGTACTGATCGGTTAAATATATTTCCACATTTCAGCAAACGAACTGAATTTTCGTACATGTACTTATCTTTCCTGCAGATTTTACACATCAAAATATTCTCCACCTTGCTGCAGCGATCAAAATTATTGAAATTCTTTGAGACTCACAGTTATTGTTCTCAATGTGGAAGTATTACATAGCCAATAAGGCGACTTCCGTTATGTGTGCTGTAAAAAAATGTATGGTTAAAGTTATAATTATTTGAAGGATGTTGTTATTTGTTTTATTTTGGTCTAATAGTCAGCAGTGTCGGCCATATTGGAAGTACCTACAGATTATTGTAAGCTTCTCTAAGCCAGTCTATACGCGAGAGAGAGTTCTTAAAGCCTACTGCGGAAATTAGTATTTCAAGTTTAGTATTTAACGACCAATAACGTTAAAAAGGCCACTTATTATTCCCCTTTTAAAAGAAAAATAAGTTTTTCCATCTATCACTTCTCAAGGGACCGATCATTTCACTTCAGTTACCCGCGTGAATTTTTTTTTTTTGTGTCTACGACTGGTCAATCCGCAATATTTCTAGTCAGCTATCAAAGGCTGACAAGCGCTATCAAGATAATCCGTCTTCACATCAAGATTACCACCAGCATTCGGTCATTACAGAAAGATAAAGATGACGTGGAGCGAGAAACCACCTCATTCCCCTTCCTTTCTTTTTTGTCCATGCCTAGCAACTATAAGACAGTCGACCAGGCAATGTGTATCCGTCGTGGAATGTAGGGGAGGGTGTGGGTTTGGGGCGGTTGCTAGTCTCCCCTAGGGGTGAACCAATTTATTTTGTGATGTTTGAACTGGGATGGACATGACGGTTTGATCAGCACGGTGTTAATCAAGAAAATCCCTTTGGTGACGGGGACATTTAAAAAAAAAATCGGGTCAAGTTTTGTACTGATTTTACTTGAACTGTTGAAACAAAGAGGTTAGATTTTTAACTTGGAATGAACTCATTTATAAAATGAGGGTTGATGAAAACGACTGAGACTGGTCTAATGTGCCCATAAAAATGGACGGTTCAAGACAACATGTAATGGAAATAAAAAGCAATCCCCCGTATCAAATCATTCAGGTCTTTTATTTAAACGTCTAGCTTTGTTGACTTTTAGATCTTAACGATGTTGTTTGTGTTATCGTTATCTTGTCTTCAAAATTTGTGTGTGTGTGTGATTTACTTTGTTTTATTTGTTTTTGTTTGTTTTTGTGGTTTAGGTGTTATATGTGATGTCGTCCGGTATTTTAAATATATATTAAATTTTATCTTGTCTTAATTTACAGACTTCCTTTCAGGTCACTTTTCGTTCTCATGTGTCAGTGTGCTCGGCTAGGTGTCATATTTAAATTGTTTGTTGACAAGTGGAGTACATCCGATCACGTGACATTATATGAACGAGAGTCGTCTCAACGCTTAGAATAACAATTGAATGACGTGAAAAGGGAAATGTTGTTGAGCCTTTTAGTCTGTGATGGGCACCCTCCAATCATCGTAGGCATATTCGATTCCTCCAAGAGCATAAGGCCACTTACGACAGACCTCTAAGCATCTATCTCTATCCTGGGCCAGTCTCTCAAAGATCTTCCAGTCCTAGTCAATTTTCTTGATGTCTGCCTCTAATTCTCGGCCCCAAGTTTTTTCTTGGATGGCGTCTTTTTCATTTCCCCGAGGGTTCCATTTCGGGGCTTGTCTTTTTGTATTGGAGACAGGTTGGTTTTTTTTTAGTGTATGACCATGTAAGGGGAAAAGGCGACTGAATTTATGGCACTTTTGTCTGAACTTTGACAAAAAATATTTTTGCGACATTCAAAAAAGAAATACATTTGACCTAAGTGTATGTTGCCTAAGCCTCCCCCTCCCCCACCGTTATGTCTCCCAGCCACTAGGCCAAACAGTCCGCCCCTTCCCCGCAAACACACTTAAAAAACCTACTATTTTAGTGTCATTGTTCTACTACCTATACTAACACATGTAAGTTAAGCTAAGTAAAAGGTGTATCCAATGTCACAAATATTCAATGATGGACTGCCTCGTACTGACGCCCACACTTCGTCAATAAGCTTAACTCGGTTGTCTCGTGTTATTGTGGGAATACCCCATACACTCGCGAGTTTTCACCTCCCACAACTCTTCTGGTCGTTCCACCAACTCAGTGCACAGAAAAAGAAACCAAATACACCTATCCCCTTCACCCCCACCAAATCACGACGATGAATGTCTCATCTGTATAAAGCATTTGGATTCCTCATCCCCCACCCCACATACCCTTCACACACATTTTAAGCCTCAAGTTTATGCCGTCAGTGACAATAAGCTCCAAATATTTTATTGGCTCCAATGGTTCTCAACACATTTCCCCCTTTGTGATAATTTGTAGCCTACTATATAATCTAATTATTATTTTTTAATTTTATTTAAAAAATGAAATTGTCGAAACACAATTAATTTGAGGCCTGTTTAAGCTTCTTGATAAATGTATTTGGTCATGGGGTAATCTCAAAGGTTTGGATTGTTTGCCTTCCTTTAAAAATGTAACAATGTGCTCTATTTTTTTTTTAAATGCACCCTTATGGACTTTGCGAAATTCAATTTACAACTAATGACACGCGGGGTAAGTCTGAGCTCAGCTCGTTGGGGTCTGTCTTGGCGGCACAACGAACATACATTTTGAGATCCCCTGGCTTAGGAAAAAATAAATACATCATAAAAGAAGTCTTCAATTTATCTCACGGCATAGAAAGAAAAGAGAGATTGGCCGCTAGGGTAAACAGAAGTTGTAGTAGATACGCAGATAAGAGGCGGCTAACAGATCAGTCAGAGCATTGAAGTTTTGAAGGTACTCTTACAAAAGTCTACCAAGTAAAACGATAAGTCGGTGCAGCCAGTGGCGACGGGTGGGGAGGGGCTGCGAG
This sequence comes from Radix auricularia, assembly GCA_002072015.1. Lineage (NCBI taxonomy): Eukaryota > Metazoa > Mollusca > Gastropoda > Lymnaeidae > Radix > Radix auricularia. The sequence goes on along the minus strand of MUZC01004806.1, from coordinate 30,112 downwards.
GGTCATGGGGGTCATGTTTTAGCCCGATCCCGTAGCGGCCTGGAACGTGATTCCTATATCATGCCTAAACATGATTTACCGGGAACGTGATTCCTGAGATCACGTCTAAACATGATTTAACTAGAATGTGATTCCTGAAATCACGTCGAAACAAGATTTGCCTGGAACGTGATTCCTGAGATCTTTTCTTACAGGAGTGAGTGTGCATTTAGTCTTATCCATTTGAAACCTATTATAGTCGCAGAACTAATGCATCTTGTCGTAACCTTGGTATTCCTAGTCTAAGTACGTAAAACCATTGATGTGATCTTAGATCCCATAGCTGCTGTACTAGGACGAATTCGGGAAGATTCCCAGATCTATAGCCTAGAATCGTCCAGATTGAACACCTAGTTGATGTGCGATGCATCGATGAGGCTAAAACAGAAAGTTTTCAAAATCAGGAAATGCGTTGATAGCATTTCTTGTCACGGTTAGAAAATGCCACGGAGAAAAGCTGATGTACAAATTTTTAAAAATCTAAAATATTTCCAAAAACTTCATCAGCTGTATATCTTACAAACGATTGTCGGGACCGGAGGGTTGCCTAAAAGGCTTCACTGGACCACAGCTTTTGGTGACTCGCATGACGACACGAGATATGTACACATCGTGAACATGTAAGACCTTGTAACTACAGGCCACGTACACGAACCGGACGTACGAAATGGGTGTAGCGGCAAAGTCCAGTACAAGGGCTGTTGTGACACAGACAAGACTACCACAGCGTGTAGCTACATCAACAAAACGTTAAATTGTGACTGTCATCACACGTTCCTATCAGAGGTTATTTAACTATTAACGATGGGATGTGTAGCTGAGAGAAACGACCCAGAAAAGTGTAGCTGGAGTGAAACGATCCAGAGAAGTGTAGCCGAGAAAATGACTCAGACAAGTGTAGCTGAGAAAAGGACTCAGAGAAGTGTAGCCAAGAAAAGGACTCATAGAAGTGTAGCTGAGAAAATGACTCAGAGAAGTGTAGCAGAGAAAACGACCCAGAGAAGTGTAGCTTCGAAAACGACTCATAGAAGTGTAGCCGAGAAAAGGACTCGGAGAAGTGTAGCCGAGAAAACGACTCAGAGAATTGTAGCCGAGAAAAGGACTCAGAGAAGTGTAGCTGAGAAAACGACTCAGAGAAGTGTAGCTCAAGTGAACAAAAAAGAGAAGTTAAGAAAAGCTTAGTAAACATTTAACTGATGGCACGTACCTGAACGAAATACCCAGAGATATAAATAGGCGAAAAAAATAAAGCATTTTTTCTCATAAGGAAAATCTATCTGAAAATGTTCATCCATTTAATAAAAACACGAGGCGCCCTTTAGATTAGTTCAATGCAAACTTGTCCTACTAGTTATTGGCATCTTCAGCAGTAGTTCTCAACCTGTGGTCCGCGGAGATGTTACTGGTGGTCCGCGGGGATGAAATTTTAATCTTTATACAAAGTATAATATTTAGGGCTGGTAACGATTAATTTAAATTTAAGCGTTAACTTAAAAAAGAATAACGATTAATTTCATGAATTAATAATTAATTTCGATTAAGGCCAAATATCTCAAAGGAAGTAACAACAACAGGTAATTGACTTTTTTTAATTGAGTTAATTCCTCTGTCTTAAAGACATACAAAATATCATTTTTAACTTTTTAAACTGCTATTGGCGGTTGTACTATGTTCCTCAGCCATACAGATCCTGTAATCTTGGCTATTAAATTGTTTATTAATTACATTTAATAAATTTAAATATATATATATTTTCTTAGATTATAATCGAATTTTTATAGATTAATGAAAATTTAATCGATATTTAATCGAAATTTGTATCGATTAATCGAGAAATTAATCGTTAATTTCAACAGCCCTAATAATTATCTATACATTTCCTGCACCGGAGTAGCAAAATTTTCAGTAGTTGTCCGCATTTAAGACACAAATTATTCAAGTGGTCCTTGAATCTCAAATGGTTGAGAACCAGTGATCTAGAGAGTGTAGTATAAAGGGACCTGACATTCTATATTATGTATGAGATTAATAGCTGAAGTATTATTGAAGAAAGAGTGCTCCCGCGCTAACCACCTACGCTAACTATCCACTCTGTACGCTCTTGCACTAACTACCCACGCTAACTATCCACACTATACAAGTAGTCCATACTGTAAAGACACACCTGCCCAACTCAGATGTTATAAAGAAAGAAATATAACGCGGAATTAATATGCGGTGACCCAGTTCAAAAAATTATCGCAACCATTCAATAGCTCCAAAAAATTTGAAGTTTTTGTTTCATATATTTTTCAAGACATAATTTGTCTAAAATCGACTCATTTGATCTGCTTGTTTTTAAATCCCTTATATTAGATTCACCGTTGTCTCACTCTCTCTCTTTCTTTCTCTCTCTCTCTCTCTCTCTCTCTCTCTCTCTCTCTCTCTCTCTCTCTCTCTCTGTCGTGGTCCGTCGGACGGAAAAACAAAAGTAAGCAATGACCCACTTCCCGTAATGCTATCGAGCTGAAATTTTGTGTTACCTAACAATGCGTTGTTTCAAAATTTCAGATCGATCGAATGTACCGTAATTTAATTAATGCACTTTTAGTTTATCTCTATAAAACTCAATGTCGGTCGTCTGCTAATCTTCACCTCAAAGTGTTCTAGAGTTCAGTGTACCCATCAGTGACCATACAACCCCCCCCCCAATCATTTTTCCGCAAAGGGAGATCAGTCACGTTCAGTCTGTAAATGTTGATCGCACAGTGCATTTTATTTGAAGTGTTACCCATAGTTTTGTTATGTCTCGCATATAAGAGATTTATAGACAAAAACTTTTTTTTTACGGTTTGTTTATTATTTGTTTGTGTTGGTTTTTTAAATTTTTTTTTTTTTTATTAAAGGGTTGAAAAGGGGGGTGGGATCTGCGGGTGACATATGAGTTTGTCACCTAAACGACAGGAGTGCACCTATAACCTTTCATCTTGGCTATCGACCTGGGGCCCTTGACAGAGCGATCATGACATGGATCACTCGTGACTGTCAGGCCATCGAGTCCAGGGTCACTGGCCATCTCACTCATAACCGAGGGGAAGGACTTGTACGGATAGCAATGACGGCTCTCACAACTGTGGGCATTATTTAAAACACGTGGGGGTTTTTAAAAAAAAACCGTTTCTATATTTTTGAGACAGATAGTATGTGTTTGCGGTTAATAAAACAAAGAAAACGATTAACAGTAAAACAATGCTAAACATAGGGAAGGGGGATTTATTTGAAAGAAATAGTCTGAGTCACCTTTTTTTCATGCACTTAATCATCGGTAATATGAGCAGATAGAAAACACTAGAAATAATGAACTTGCTTTGGAAGAGGTGGCCGCAAGGTAAGAATTTGATTTTGAAGTGGTGACTACAACGTAGGAACTTACTGCTGCCATGTAATAACTTGTTTTTAAAGAGATGGCTACAAATTAACTAAGGTACGTGTCGACAAGGATTGATATTATTTAACTCCTTTTTTCCCCCACTTCTTTATTTTATAATATATTTTATATGGGTGGGGTGGGGNACATAACGACATAACCGCCTTAGGGCGTGAGTGGGAAAGAATCTAAAATATTCACCATCATGCAGATCCCGACCAGGGCGTGACATGTCCAGTAGGGGTGCGCTGGACATGTCACGCCCTGGTCGGGATCTGCATGATGGTGAATATTTTAGATTCTTTCCCACTCACGCCCTAAGGCGGTTATGTCGTTATGTGTTTACGAAAATGCTTCAGTTTGGCCGACATTTTTATTTCCCCAACCCTCCGCTTACCTATATGTTTGTTAAAAGGGGATGGGGAGGCGGTGGTGATTCGTGTGAATGGGGGAGGTATTTTCTTTCCCGGATTTACTCTTTAAGACGGGAGGAGGGCGTAGGGGAGCGAGACCCCTAATTTGACTGAGCTTATCCTGACGTCATGTGACATATCGGCCAATACATCTTATCTACAGACAGTCTGACACTCAGGTATGCGACGTTGTCACTGGCAAAGAAAGGTAATGATTGGAAAGGGTCTGGTCTTACAACGGGGACAAGGGGTGGGGTGGGTTGAAGCTTTACAATCAACAGGTAATCTTCATTTAAAACTAGCTGTAAGGACTTCTCAAGATGTCATATAGGTTTTGTGACATAGGTCATCTGATCTCCTGTCATGTTATGAGATGTTGGTCTCGTCTGCAGCTTGACGTTACTGGTCACGTTGGAGACTGTCTGGTAAAGAAGAATGTCAGTACTTGATGTCAGTACTTGATGTCAGTACTTGATGAAGTGCTTGATGTCAGTACTTGATGTCAGTAATTGATGTCAGTATTGGATGTCAGTACTTGATGTCAATACTTAATGTCAGTACTTGATGTCAGTACTTGAAGTCATTACATGATGTCAGTACTTGATGTCAGTACTTGATGTCAGTGCTTGATATCAGTATTTGATGTCAGTAGTTGATGTCAGTCTTGGATGTCAGTAATTGATGTCAGTACTTGATGTCAGTACTTGATGTCAGTACTTGAAGTCATTACATGATGTCAGTACTTGATGTCAGTACTTGATGTCAGTACTTGAAGTCATTACTTGATGTCAGTACTTGATGTCAGTACTTGATGTCAGTACTTGAAGTCATTACATGATGTCAGTACTTGATGTCAGTACTTGAAGTCATTACTTGATTTCAATACTTAATGTCAGTACTTGATGTCAGTACTTGAAGTCATTACATGATGTCAGTACTTAATGTCAGTACTTGAAGTCATTACTTGATGTCAGTACTTGATGTCAGTACTTGATGTCAGTACTGATGTCTACCTCCGACTCAACTCAAACCAGGAAACACACAACAAAAATGCACTCAATACATTAATTAGATTGTTGTAGACTTTTGGGTCTGGGATCTGTTGAGGAAGAGTGCAAACTCGAAGACGAAGTTTTACTCGGTTGCTTTATATAATGTTGGTCAGTTTGTGTGTTTCCTGCATTTATTTTTTGAATCAATGTTATTTAATTTCATCAATTCGAAATTTTATTTTAAAAAAAGAAGTCGAAGAGATTTAAACATTGCTGTTTTGCTAATGCGCAGCATTTTTGGTTTTAATTTTAATCATTCTTATGTTTCCATGTGCTTTCTATGAGTCTCTTCAAATGAAATTGAGTACATCCACCATAAACATAATAACATATCCCTAAATCATTATTAAATTATAACAAGTCCATTTTGTCTTTAAACTATTGACTGACGGGAATGTTCAAAATGTTGATGATGTTTGCATACCATGGGTCTAACACTTCGCCTACTAATCAGACTAAATGAAAACCGTATTAAGCTAAAGGCAGTAATGGAGTCTGACTCAGAGATAGAAAATGACGACAGCTCTTCTTATGATTTACTGCCTTACAAAACTGAGATGAAGGTTCCTAAATCCATTAACTTTTTACAATGTTGGAAACTTAATAAACACTGATATCCCATAATGGCATTCCTTGCCAAGAACGTTTAGTGCGTACCAGTTAACTCAGTTCCATGTGAATGCTTGTTCAGCTCAGCTGGTTATATTGTCAATTGGACCCGCTCATCATTTGAACAAAAAAAAAATATGTCAGCACACTTGTCTTTTTGCGTAGTTCGTTAAAAGTGTCATTTAGATTTTCAACAAGAACGTTTAATATTTGTTTCTTAAGACATCATAAATTTTAATTTTTGGCTTTATTTGAAAATAACGATTAATTAATCGTTAATTTTTCAAAAGTTAACGATTAAATTTAAATTAATCGTTAACAGCCACACTGTTTAGAAATAGTTCTTTTCGAGCGATTTGTGCCGCTTTATCCCAAGCTTATACACAATTAATTCATTTCACAACGTCCACTTGGAAACAAAATGATTATTGTAGGCCTAACTATAAATCCAATTAACAACTGAATTGTGCAAGAAACCGCTTCTAATCCCTATGAGGGAATATGCTCTGTCATAATTAACTATAAGTTCGTACTAGAAATATTGGGGCTATATATATTATCTTTTTAAAGGACAAATTTCATAAAAATGCAATAAAAGATACGAGTAAATATGTAAATGTAGGTACATTGAGAAGGATGTATCTTCCAGATGTTGGTTAGTTCTTCTTTAATTTAAAACGGATTATTTGACCTAAAAAGGGGAGAAAAAATCTGGTAATTTTACTATGCTAACAATTTTGAGAACATAGTGATTCAAAACAGAGGCGTCACTAGGGTTGGTGTCACCCGGGGCGGTAGTTCATGGTGTCACCCGGGGCGGTAGCTCATGGTGTCACCCCCTCATGATTTAATCCATAGAACTCCTCCTTGTTTTCCAGTACCAAATAACGGGAATATATAGAATTTTATGGTCTGGTGTCACCCCCCTAATGGTGTCACCCGGGGCGGCCCGCCCCCTCCGCACCCCCCTAGCGACGCCACTGATTCAAAAGTATTTATGCTTCAAAACACTGTCCCGCTAAAATGTAATCCCAAAATAGAACATTAGGCATTAAGGTATTACGTTTTCCGGTTTCAGAAATGACAAACCCTGTGGGGATTTTTAGTCTCTTTTTCGAACACAATTTAAAATTTATTGTTGTATCCCTTTTTAGATGTTACCCCATTATATTCACCCCGCGTAACCCACTGACAGCGCTGTTTTTGATGTTGCTTTAAAAAAAAAAAAAATTCTGGGCCAGAAAAGAAATCGTTCAGCTCAATTCTTTTTTTTGGAGTGCTTACAGGTCATTTGAAGCATTCAATTCGGATGCACCGATGCGCACCACTGTTACAACATTAACTTTCGGCTGTACGCACCCCTTTTTTTTTTAAAAAAAAGGAAGACTACCGGATAATCAAATTAACAAAAATAGCCGTTGTGATATTCTGGTCTTTTTCTGTGAGTTGTAGGGGGGGGGGACTGCCACTTTGCGGCATAGCCACACAGTAAAGTCCGGTGGTATTTCATCCATTTAAAATGTTTCTTTGAGTTTATTGAAAATGACGTCATTGATTAGTGTGGTACGATGTAGTTTCCAAGATATCCAGTTTTCTCCCATTTCGACACTGAATTTATGTATGGTGCATTACCCAAATCATGCTTCAAAACTTTTTGTACTGATTAGTCCAACTACAGAAGAAAAAAAAAGTTTTTCCAAAACAATAGCGTCCATTTTAAAAAAAAGTGCTATCATAAATTTGATCGCTAGCAATAGTCCAAACTTAAGAATCAAAACAAAAGTTCTACGTTAAGAAATGATAGTTTCAACAGTAACGGTACAATAGCGTAAAGAGAACTCACAGCGCTGATTGGCTACATTCACACAATTCACAATAAGAAACAAAGACGCTTGTCAGCTCCACCTTTATAAATACAAATGAACCCATTTCAATGTCATGTCACTTGGGCAGTAAACTCCCTTGTGTCTATGAAAAAAATCAAATGAAGTGACAGGGGATAGTTTAAATGTACTTAAATTATTAAGATTAGTGCTGGTGCTTGTCAAAGGTGATTTCCATTGTTACCTACTTTAAGAGACCGGGCACTCCACTATAAATCAAACTATAATACATAATAAAGTCATCAACCAGTGTCTACCCCGAACTTCAGCTCACCGTTAACAGAACAGAGCGTAACAAAATATTAAAAGCCTGAGTTTTCTTAAAAAGTCTCTCAAACACTAGAAGATCGAACAAACAAGTAAAAAATTAGGAACTCAATTCCGAACCATAGGACCATAAGTCTTTCAGTATGCATTGTTGTCAGGAAACCCTACACCTCGACAGAGATATCGGCGATAAAAACAGATTCGCGGCTTAATGAAGTCACAACGAGGCTGGTGAGGCCGACGCTGGAGAGTAGAAAGAAAACAACAGCATTTGTCATGGAGCCTGCATTTAAATAACAACTACAGTGACTAATACATTTTTAAAATAACATAAAACACTTACACTTCGGGAAAAAGTTGACACGGTGTTTCACTACGTACATTACGCCCGTAGATCAAAGCCAGACTTGAAAAGGAAATAAAAGTCGTATACGTATTTGCAACGATAGAAAGCATTCTTTTGTTAGGTTCCGCAAAGAATTTCAAGCTTCAACGGACTACAAAATTGCGCACATTTTGTCTTTTGGGTTTATTTTTTTAAGCCCCGCATCACCTCTGTGGTTTCAAGTACAATTAGCAGAGCGGAAGAACAAATACGTCATTTTAACTCAACACTCGACACTAGATTCACGATGGGGTTCAATGCTGTGACTTATATCAAAGCAGAAAAGGAGCGAAAAATTGGTAATTTAAATTCCACGGAGCTTAAGAATTTGTTCCATAAAAATTGTTTATTTTTAGGGCGTATTCATCTTGGCATCCACCCTGTGTAAGGATGTCAATGGGATTAGTCTGGAGATACCGAGATAAGCTGCAAATCATGTTTATAACTAACATTAAGTCGTTGCATTAACCACAATTCACGGAGCCATTGCTTATTCCCGTAACCTCGCTTAATGATTGGATGTCATAGTCATAGGGCTTGACATTTTATGACTTGAAAACGTCATAACGCGTTGTGTAATGTTCTATTTTTAGACTACATTTTAGCGGGAAAATGTTTTTAAGCATAAATACATATGAATAAAAACATTCTTAAAATTGCTATCTTAGAAAATTACGACACCGTTTTTCTTGTTCAAAACCAATAAGCTGCCTTAAATTAACTTAACAAAAATTTAACATAAGTCCAACAAGATGCTTCCTTCAGAATATACATACATTTATATATTAACTCGTATCTTCTATTAAATTTTATGAAATTTCTTCACATGTAAACACTGGAGATTTCTCAAGTCCTAAGGACAAGAGCTGTGTGAACTGGCAAGTGACCGTGTAAAGCCAAGTGTTATAACTGAGGCCCCCGCGTTCCACAAGGAACACACAGAAATGATGGTGACAATGATGAAACTTAATGATTCTCATGTCGAACAATCAAATATTATAACATTCTTTTAACTGACATTGTAGCTCCTGTTACTATTCAGTGATTTGTATAAAGATATTTGAAAATAAAATCCACTTCAATGAACATTTACAGTCAGACTTAAACTTCAAGACATCTTTGAATTTTAAAAGAATTATTCAACAAGAAAATTATTTGAAAGAAACAATAGAGTCCCTGCCGTGTTACCAGAAACTTGTATAAGTGTGCTAGGAATCAACCCTTTGCCCTCGGTTGCCATTATTTGCAGAGGGGCTACCACACGGATTCCATTTTTTTAAAATTACATTGTTCCTTCAATATCGACTTATCAAAGGTACGCCCTTGACCTTTTTTTTTTGGGTGGGGGGTGGGTGGGGGCGGGGCGTTTGGTTCCACCCACACGACTACATGGGATTTTACATGTATCCTCCAGAAATATCTGGAAAGTTCCTTTTTGTAAGCAGTAATGACGAGAAATGTTGTTGTTCTCATTGTCTCTAAAATCATGAAGAAGTTTCCTGTGATATTTGCGTAATAGGGGTTGGAACACAGACTAAGAACAACACAGAACACTGGAGAAGAGAACACAGACTAAGAACAACACAGAACGCGGGAGAAGAGAACACAGACTAAGAACAACACAGGACACGGGAGAAGAGAACACAGACGGACTGGTAGACAGAGCAAGATGACGAACGCTGAGCTACTGTTGCCATAGTCATCATCATCATTGATTATGTTTACCTGAAACAGTCAGGAGCATTGTTGTAGTCGCAATCGACTGACGTGAGTGAACATCTTCTGTTTGTTTACTTAACATCATCTTTATTATTGCCTCTTGCTATTTCGGTTAAAAGTTGTATCACTTCATTAAAAAATCACAGGTAGTATGTGTTTGTTCCTTGTATTTATTTGAAGTTATTTATTTTAAAAAAAAAATCAGTTGCTGTGTTTCATCTTTATTTTTATGTGACGTGCCCTTTCAAGGAGCCGCTTAAATTACTTTATACTTTAAATGTGCGCGTGTCTGTCTGTGTGTGTCTGTGTGTGCATGTGTCTGTATGTGTCTTTGTGTGTCTGTGTCCGTGTGTGTCTGTGTGTGTCTTTTTCACTCTGTGTGTGCCTGTGTCTGTGTGTGTCTTTGTATGTCTGTGTCTATGTGTGTCTGTGTCTGTTTGTGTCTGTCTGTGTGTGTCTGTCTGTGTGTGCCTGTGTCTGTGTGTGTCTATGTGTATGTCCGTGTCCGTCTGTGTGTGTATGTGTGTGTATGTATGTGTCTGTCTCTGTGGGTGTCTGTGTGTGTGTCTGTATGTGTGTGTGTGTCTGTATGGGTGTGTCTGTCTGTGTGTAAGTCTGTCTCCGTGTGTTAGTGTCTGTATATGTGTCTGTGTGTGTTTTGAAGTATAAAGTATAAAAATACTATCGTATTTATAGTAAAGAAAGATCAGAAAGTCAATAATACTTGCGGACGTTACATGTGAGAGCCAATGAACATGTCGGCAACTAACAACAAAGAATGTCGTTTTGACGCTAAGACTTGACATCAAGCCAGTAACAATGAGCAATGTTACAGTGAGGATTTATGCCTTAAAAAAAAAAACAACTTTTCCCCACACCATCCTCGCCCCTCTCCACAAATCACTAGTCTATGTGCGGCCGTATAAGTAAAAAAAAATATATTTGTGTGTGTGTGTGGAGGGGGGGTAGGGTTTGGTGTATGTGTCTGCGTACCCGCCATGAGCTCTTAACCCTGACCTAAAACCTTTTTCGGGACATGAACACCATTTGTTGTTTAGACGATTATAATCATTCAAACATTGATTTGTTTGAATTGTTCCATAGAAATAGAAGTACGTGTGTGAACCTCACAACCTCAGATCTGCCACGTAAGATCCGAGAGGAACAAAAAAAAAAAAAAAAAAAAAGGTTCAATATCCTATGGTTGGGACATGTCACGTGACCTGCACCCGTAGGTCAGAATGACCGGCATCGTGGGGTCTCGGCAGCATAGCTGCTTGCACATGCAGGGTGGTGGGAAGGGAGGAAATCACGATGACCCAGCCCATTGTGTGACATCCCAACAGGTGCTGCATTAACAGTTCATGTCATGCGCAGTGGTGCGACCGTTGACAAATGTTCGTGCGGCTGAACGCTCTTGGACCCGACTGTGTCCGTAGAAGAAGGAATTTTTTCAGCATTGAATGCTTGCTTGTCTGTCTGACATAGCTATTGTTGTTGGCAGCCGCGTGGGTAGGGGGGGGGGCGTTCATAAATGACGTCACACACCTAGAGGGTGGGGGTCCCCATAGGTGTGACGAGTGGGAGTTTAAACATTATGAGGTCACGTGAAAACACGCTAATTTAAATTAAATTGCTACTAATTTATTTGATTTCTTACTATTTATGTTATGACGTTTTACAAGGATATACGGGTGTTAAGGTATTAGATTGCACTCTAACATAAAATACATACTAAAATGACAAGACAGTGATTTGAAACATTCTTATTTGCAATTAGAAAATACAGCTTTTTTTTTTTTTTTTTGCGGTGGGGGGAGGGTTTTCAAAGCTTTGTGACGTAATATATTATGTTTTTGTGACAAAGTGTGACAAGAGGGGGGTAAAAATCGGCCAAAATCGCTTGACGTCATTTATGGACTACCCGTAAGAATGATACCTTTGTTTTTGGTTGTTATTTCGCGAGGCCGCACGCTCGGATACGTCTTATGGCACGTCATGGAACACTTCAAAATTCGGACTTACGCAAAAAACAAAAAAAAAAAAGCAAAGTTAAAAAAACAAACAAACAAAATCACGCTTTCAACATGAGTATGGTTCGTGAGTGAGTGCGCGTGTCTGTCTGTGTGTGTCTGTGTCTCGTTGTGTGTGTGTGTCTGTGTGTGTGTCTGTCTGTGTGTATGTCTGTGTTTGTGTGTGTCTGTGTCTGTATGTGTCTTTGTGTGTCTGTGTCCGTGTGTGTCTGTGTGTGTGTCTTTTTCAGTATGTGTGTGCCTGTGTCTGTGTGTGTCTATGTGTTTGTGTGTCTGTTTGTGTCTGTCTGTGTGTCTTTGTCTGTCTGTGCCTGTGTGTGTCTGTGTGTATGTCCGTGTCTGTCTGTGTTTGTATGTGTGTATGTGTGTGTCTGTCTCTGTGTGTGTCTGTGTCTGTCTGTGTCTGTCTGTGTGTGCCTGTGTCTGTGTGTGTCTTGTGGGTTTGTGTCTTTGTGTGTGTCTGTATGTGTCTGTGTGTGTCTGTATGGGTTTGTCTGTGTGTGTCTGTCTGTGTGTCTGTGTGTATGTCTATGTGTGTCTGTATCTGTATGTGTGTCTATGTGTGTGTCTGTGTCTGCATGTGTGTCTGTGTGTGTTTTGATGTTATTATCCATTTTTTAAAAAAATAATGTATCGCCCATAAGTTAAAACAAATAAAATTAGAAAGATTAACAAATCAAAACTTTCTGATCTACTTTCCATCTTCTAAACTTGACCAAACATTACTTCTATTTATGGGATTATTTTTTTTCGAACGCCTATTGAATACTACAGCGTTAAAGTTAACCATGACTAGAGGGTAACTAGCTATCTACAATTCCCACTGAAAAAATGAAGATGTCGATAGTAATTCCCCGCTACCGTATTATATATAATAAATGTGTCGTCAGACCACGCCTCTGTATAATATGACATCTAGTTGTGGATGGTATATTTTAACATGGCACCTATGAGATCAGACCTATCTTAAAGTTAACGCTCTTTTTTGAATTTCTTCAAAACATGTAATGAAACCAAAATGATTTGATTGGAAATTCCTAATTATAATTTCATTTTACTTCTTTTCTAAAAGTACAAGAGCTTGACCGGATAAATGGTTATTTTTGCTTAAAGTTGGTCTTCCTATAAATATATATATATATNATATATATTGTTTTTTTTATTTATTTATATATATGCAAATAAGTATGTATATTTATACACACATACGTACACACACAATATTATTAAGCATATTTGTAAACATAAAGGTTTAGTGTTGTAAAATACATCTGCTTTCTAAGAATTAACTTTACAATCATTACATAGAAAAAATGTTAATAAAACTAAGTTTTTCAAAAGCGCAAGTAACTTACGTTAATGTTATTGCATGCGTTCGAATCAATGTGTCCGACAACCAAAAGTTGGTATGTGAAAGATTTTAATAAAAAGAATGAATAATTAAGTTTTAGTTTATTTGACATTGCCTACATTTTAATTTTCTTTTAAAAATTATGCTGATTATGTCCCTTATCGTTCCATTATGACCTGGGCTTTTATATTGTTTATTAACCTGATAAATTAGTTACACTTAGAAAAGCCGAATGAATCAATCTTGCAACAACAAATTTTTTTTTTTTAAATATAAAAAAAAAATCCAAACATGTCATTTTATGGCCAAGCAGTTGGAGAAGGTTGTCCTTAAAGGATGTGATGTTGCTCTGGGCGACAAGTTTTGCGTTGGCGTGGCTCTCGGTAAGTGTATTATCGGTAGCTCTCAATTAACATAATGTTGCTCGCAATGAATGTAGTTTTGGCTGTGGTGTTTTCTAAACGAATGTAGTGTTGTACCCTTTTCTCTCGGGTAATATAGTTGTGGTGCTTTTAGAGCTGATCCAACTTTGGAATCAAACTCTCAATCCAAATAATTCACATGGTATTTTTATTCTCAATTATACAACACTTCTCACTTGTTCTTGGCTTCCTTTATGCTCTTCCTAACCCATCTATTGTGCAGTATTTGTGCTTAATTCTCTTTCGCGCTATTATCGTTCCAACCATACATTTATTCAACTATTTAACATCAGATCTACTGATCCCTTGAGATTTGCTTCTTTCCCGAAGACATTTATTCGCTTAAATATTTGATTTTTATTGTGTTAACTTTTATTGTTTAATATCACCGCATTTCCTTATTTGTGTTTGTAGTACTTGTAGATATTTTTTTTTACTACTAATGCTATTATTTTTTTAAGTGGAACAAAAATCTAGATTTATTACAACAATTCCTCAAGAGAAGAGCTAAGTATAGAGACTGTTTTGTTTCCGGGGATACAGTTTTATGTTTTGGGCACAGGTGAGAGCCGTGAGCTCGATCACCAATGAAAAGACATAGCACGGTTTTCATACAGGACGGTCTTTAACTCCCCACTTGACGTGTCCTCCGTCAGTGACACACGGTTCGCGACCTCTCTCAGGCGTGAACGCCCCAATCACAGCAATGAAAAAAAAAAGCAGAAGGGAACCACAAGGGGTTACACGAGGAAGCGAAACTGATCCAGAAGTACAATTTATTGGTCTCACTCAGTTCCCGGGAAAATCCATCGTGGGTCAGGATAAAAATTTAATTTTTCTATCGGCCAAATTTTAGAAGTCCTTCATTAATAGAAATGGGTTAGGATTATTATTTTATAGATACTATATTGACTAACCAATAAAGCTAATGATTTACAATATTTGAGTAGTATAAAAATATCAATATGATATTAGTAAAAAGTATTAGTCTACACCTTATTTGACTTTAACTTCATTTTCCCTAAAGAAAACGATCCTAAAATAATGTTCCTGAATCTGTTGTTTTTGTTCTTCTTTGTTGTTGTTTGTTTACATTTAACTTTGAAAGATCATCAACCACGAATCAAGATTCTGATACCAGGGTGGGAGAGTGTTCATTGAAGAGTGTTGCGGAAGAACATGACAGAAAAGGTCAGGAGGGAATAAGTCAAAACAGAAAGAGAGAATTTGTCAAAATAGGAATGGTCTGGGCGGAATGCGGGAAGGAGCCAGAAGAGAATGCTTTCGAAGAGAATTAAGAAATCGGTGAGAATGAAATAAATGAATGGATTAGGAAGGTGTGAAACAATGAAAGTTCAAGTGATTATTGCGTTTTAAGTGACTGAGTGAATGATGGACTAAATGAATTATGAAATGAGTAGATGATGGACTGAGTGAATAATGGACGGGGTTGAATGATGGACTGGGTGAAGGATGGACTGAGTGAAGGATGGACTGAGTGAAGGATGGAGTGGTTGGATAATGGACTGAGTGAATGATGGACTGAGTGAAGGATGGAGTGGTTGGATGATGAACTGAGTGAATGATGGACTGAGTGAAGGATGGAGTGGTTGGATGATGGACTGAGTGAATGATGGACTGAGTGAATGATGGACTGAGTGAATGGTGGACTGAGTAAATGATGGACTTGGTGAATGATGGACTGAGTGAAGGATGGACTGAGTGAATGATGGACTGAGTGAAGGATGGACTGAGTGAATAATGGACGGGGTTAAATGATGGACTTGGTGAATGATGGACTGAGTGAAGGATGAATTTAGTGAATGATGGACTGGGTGAATGATGGACTGAGTGAATGATGGACTTGGTGAATGATGGACTGAGTGAATGATGGACTGAGTGAATGATGGACTGAGTGAATGATGGACTGGGTGAATGATGGACTGAGTGAAGGATGAATTTAGTGAATGATGGACTGGGTGAATGATGGACTGAGTGAATGATGGACTTGGTGAATGATGGACTGAGTGAAGGATGGACTGGGTGAATGATGGACTTAGTGGATCTGGAAGAGTGACATGCAATGACTTGTTGGCATCTCACAAAGAGAAACATCTTTCCCGAAATTATTTGGATTGCCATGACAATGACACTGGCACACGTGTGTTTACCTTTCGGCTCTCCGTAGCTGTTGTTGTGACCCGCTCATTGTTGTTTTTGTTATCCAGTTTGACGACTTTATGGAAGCTGTGTGGTTGACATAAGTTGTACAACAATGTCTCCTCGATCGACTTTATTGCGCCCAAAGATCCCTGCGTTGAAATGAGTTTCGTTCTAAGACCCTTGCAGTTGTTGATTTATCTCGAGAAGACAGAGCTAAGGGAATTATTTTAGTATATGTGCAATCCGATGAAGTAGCTAATGAGCTAGTTTCATAATATCCAATCACTGTTAGGAATTGTCTTTCGATGAGTACAGCAGTAAATAGAAGAAGGCGGTCTTTCAACGTCCACCAACAACGAAACGATTTTCCGATTTTCTTTGGCCTTTTAAATATATACGCTTTGATTTAAGTTTAAGCATATGCCATAAGATATCATTCAAGATGCTGTAATATCCCAATTTTGCTTTGAACAATGTGAATCGACGTTTCTTTTTTTTTTTTCTTAAGCTCTAAGTACTTAATGCCTTTGTGAAATAATCACTGAACAGGTGTCGAAACTTCAAATCCAACGAAAGAATATCCGAAACACATTCAATGGAGCTGATAAGCCAATGAAGTTCTGAATACTCCACGATATTTCCTTTATTCTTTTATAAGTACCAACAACTGACTACAAATTTAAAACCAATTACTTGCTTTTAATTTAAAACTTTTTTAAAAATAATCCCTCACTCAGTTGTGTTTATGCTGGCCAGTCAAACACAGACCATTAGAATCATAGAGTGGTTTCTCGACTAGCACCCGATCAAAAAGAGATGAACAGAAATAAATCCAATGATATCAATTGATTTTTAAAAAAAATCAAACTTTGTTTACAAGTGATGCTAGAACCACCGAAGAGACTAGGCTGAAGCGAACTCCGATGATGGAACTTTTTGGCGCTAAACCCCAGCGCGTGTTGAGATTTTGTTTCCTTGTCTCTTTGTTTGGTCTCAAATAGGTCAGATAGAAAAGAAAAAAAAACTTGGCCGAGCTTCATAAGAACTGTTTATTTTGGAACATGGCGTCATGACATGCGAACACTGTCGAGTTTTGATTTCCGGTTGGATCTTCCCTCATACGTCACGCTGAAAAAAAAACAACAACAAAAAACACACAAATATTATTTTTCCCTTTCCCTTAAATTGCCGTCCAAAAAAAAATAATTTTACTTATAATCTGGGGATCGTACTCCCCAAAATAATAATAATTATAATTATAATCAATGAGAAACCGACATTGAAAATAAAATGGTAAAAACGGATTGGGTAAAACGTCACGAGATAGACGCGAGATTTCTCGTAAAATTTATTTATATAATAACTAAGATATTTTAGGAAATCTAAACTGAAAGTTTGAGAAAATGAAAGACGTCAAAAAAATTGTGAGCGTTCAATGAGCTCCGTACCTGACATGTATTATCTTTAAACTGACCTCTGGGAAATAGGTTAACAATCATACAAAGTAATAGTAGCTAACCCTGGTTGGTTTAAATGCTTTCTTTATTTAACAAGCCCTCGATAATTTTTGGTGTTTTAAGCTTACGTTATTTCATATTTCAGAAAAAAAAACTGTTTAAAAGAAATAATAAATTTAAATACAAGGTGGCTTCAAGGAATACTTTTTTTTTAATTCTAAAGTATGGGATTTTTTTTATTTAAAAAAAAAATATTTTTTTAAACTTTCTTCGTAATTTAGTGAATATATTATTTTGAAATGTGAAAATCTTAAAAAATTCAATCTTATTAACTTTTAAAATGGACTTAAATATACACACCTATAACAAAACAATTACGATAACATATAATTATTCACTACGTTTATAACCACCTATTCAATGACATTCAGCTAGGCAATAGTTATTAACTATTTTTTTTCTCTACAGTTAATTTAATCAAACTAATTATTATTTGCACTAGAAATGCAATACAATATACCGCAATAAAAACGTGTGTTTAAAATTAATGTTCACGCCGGACGCATTATCTTAAAAAATACGAATCTAAATAGGAGAATTAAAAAAGGGAAACTTGGAAACGGTTGAGTGGTATTGTAAACAAATAATCCATCAGCCGAATATGAAACAGTTTTTCCTTTAAGAAAATATCTCTGATCAACACTTTGAATTTTCTCTAAACAAAAATTTAATGACAATCTAAGACATCGCACACAATAAACGCAACACTTTTCGAACAATCTAAAATCTCCAAACTTTTTTCTCCGCATAGTTCCTTTTGATAACATACACGAATAGATAAACACAATATCCATCTACACACCACGATCCAGTGGGCAGATTTTTTCTACCCTACTTCTCAGTCATTGTCTCTGTGTCTCTCTCGCTATTTTATCTATCCGCTATATATTTTCTCTCTACCGCCCCGAGGTTCTGCGTGTTCCGCTGTATTGGCGCTGCGGGCCGCGGGGCTAGTTTCGCTAAAGTCTTTCAGTTGAGATCGTTCGCAAGTCGGAGCACGCATGTCCGCACTGTGGAGAGTGGTTTCAAGGGGGGGGGGGCTGGTCCTTACTAACAAGTTGTCACTGACGTGTGCGACCAGTACGAGTGTGGGGGGGGGAGTCGAGAGCAGGAGGGAGAGGGGCAGAGAAGATGTTAGGGAGGGGGCTAAGAAGGTAAGGTGATGGATGGTACAGGAGAAGTGGACTAGTGGGGTGGGGGGACGTAGGCAAGTAGATAATCGGACTAGGGTTTTGGGGTGGGGGTTAGCCCAGGAACTGACATAAGAAAATGTCCAAAACGGATGGAGGAGTGGAGGAGGGGGGAGAAAGTTAAAATGCCTGAGGTCGGGACGTGTTCGTTTCGGGGCGAGTTTCAGCTTGTGTCCAGAGCAAATAAACTGTGACACATTTAGTTAAAGGAATGTGCATCTTAATCTTATAACCAAACATTTTGCTTTTTTTAAAAAGTGTGTGTGTGTGGGGGGAAGGGGGGCTTGAGGGCTGAACTTAACTATGGCACTAAATGAATAATGTGTCAAGAAGTAGTTTTCTGTAATATAAGCAACGAGTTGGGACCGTTTCCTTTAAAAGCCAAAGCTGTTGACGCTATTCAACAGCTCAGTTGCATTATCCCAAAGTCGCCTCATACTTTCCGAAATGACGAATGCCAATTTTGTTCAACAAGTTGCTCAATTACGAATCTTCAAATATTCTTGAACATGAATTGAAGGGAAAAATTAATTTATCCTAAACAATTATCCGTTGTTCATGGGTAAAGTACCAATTAGTCACGTGTAAATTATAAATGGTTCATGTGTTAAGTACCATTGGTTCATGGGTGAAGTACCTAAACTTTATGGGTTGAGTACCAATAGTTGAATGGTAGAATAGCCAAAGTTCATGTGGAAAGTATCAATAGTACAAAACGCTTACTATCCATGAGATAAAATGGTTAAAGTAAAAAATAAAAAAAACCTATGTAGTATCAGACAATAACACACATCCCATTTCCACCGATTTTCTAAAGATTTTTTAAAAATCACAAGTCTAATGTGTGTATTGTTTTTATAGCACATCGCTAGCGAATGAAATTAATGATCATAATCAGGTATATATACCTGATTACTCATGTCCCTAGTCCCGAGGTATATGCTATCAAAATATGGGGGATATGTTGATAACCTTACAATAACTTTTTGCCTATATTTTCAGATTTGGGATATCTCATTAAACTCCCCTCCCCAAACTCTCTCTCTGTCTCTCTTTCTCTCTCTCTCTCATACACACACACACACACACACAAACACACACACGTTTCCATACCTCCGCTTGAACCGTAAAGCCCGTTATTTTCTCATTGTCAACAATCTTGATAATGATATCTTTGGATTGACTTGGGTTTTCTTTAATCTCCTCTGAGCAGGCCGTTCTATCATTTATCAAAAGATAAATGCTCACAGTGCGGTTATTTGCTTTCATAATGGATGGGCCGTCGCTTCCCAACTAAAGAAAAAAGACAGAAATAAATTGATTGTCCTACTAGAATGGTTCCATTTAAGAACTATCAAATCCTTTAAATGGAAATAAAATGATTTAAAAAAGAGACAACACAGTGTTGGAAGTGGTTGCTGAAATCTGATTAGATAAATGTCTCAAGTACAACTCCTAGACTTGGTTTTCTCTTCTCGATTGAAAGCTGTCTATCCTTATCGTCTTATCAGACCTGTCAAGATTTTTTTTTTAAAGATAAAAAAAGAAAAAGATTCTAGAAAGTAATTTTTGAACTCTGTTGATTAAAGGTCGTGAGAACGATTTTAAGGGGACTTTGGCTGATTGGAAATTCGGGACGAAGTGCATGGGGAACAAGAGGTGGGTTAAAATTAAAATGTGTTAGGGGAATGGTGGTGTGGGAGGCATAAGGAAACTGGTGTTGAAATTAGGGCCTCGGAATTAAAATGAGGCGGCCTCAGATGAGTGGGGTTTATTCACAAAGGGGAGGGGTAAGGGAATTTGACTACGATGAACTATGCGCACACTGGTAGACTTTCACGTATGGGATGGAGAAAACTGCTAACATGTTACAGCTTAACTTCATACCACTCTAGTAGGAACTCATACAAACTCTCAAACATGAACATCTCAATTGCAGGAAGCTTTTTTTTTTCAGCTAGAACAATATTGGTGACCTGTGATTGCTTAGTTCCAAGTCAGCCAGGAAAACATTTTCAGTAGCTTTTGCTTGACAGAAAGCGAAGTTTGCGGAAACCCCTCTGATCTTTCCCGATGGCAATTTTGGTGGAGACGTCATTTGCGTGAAATGTCCTGTTTACCTTGAACTAGGGCCGGCAAAATCTCATAGCCTACTGGTGAAATTATTTACGTTTCTTTTTTTTTTCGCTTCAAATAGTGAACACGGCGAAGAGTATTACCCGTTTACATTTTGTCATTTCGCTTAAAAATTAGGGGTGAGTGTGGGCGTGGGGGTTACTCATTCTTTCAAAATCAAATGAAAGAGTAATAATAACTGGATCTAACCAGTGGCGTAACAGAATTGCTCATAGACAGTGCTAAGAAAGGGTGAAAAGAACGGGCACAAAATTCCCGCAGTGCGTATGACTGTAGTTGTAAAGCATTACTTCCTCTCCTTCTATATTGTGCGTATCAGTGAAGTGCGCATAGTGCGTAGTGGTGCGAGTATGCACGCTACTTCATATATTATAAATAGACTACGTCTAGTTTGTTCTAGTTTCTGGCGAATTATATTTATAAATAGATTGATAGATGATTTAAGAAATATGAAAAGAGGTAACATAAAATAATATAGATACGTACCTACTGCTATTAGCTTAAAGCTACGAGTAAAACATCGACCAATCATCTTCAACGCTTGAGATGGACAGTTCAATTGAGATAACAGTGTGTGTGTTTTAAAAAAAAAGGTAATATAATTTTCTTATGGTAGGTGAATTCTAAGTTAACAATCAATCTGATTGGAGAAATGTAGTAACATTAATGTGTGGAGAAAGTGTGGTCTGTAGAGCCACGCAACTGCTTCACCTCATGTAGTTTACTAAAGTTTCACAATAGGACATGCTTTCGTGCAAATTATAATGACTTTTTCTTTACAACTGTCTATGCATGGGGATTCCAAATCTTGCCTCACCGTCAACAAAAGCAACCAAAATGAAATTGAAATGTGGTGGATAACGTACGAAACTTTTTATCCGCTATTTAAAAAAAATAAATTAGGAATTCGTCATGTTGTCCAACCCATGAAACTAAAATTATTTATGTTGGGGAAGGGGGGAACAGCTCAAATAAATGGGTCCCGTTTATGGGGTAGAGGACGAAGAGAGGGGGCAAGAACCGGCTTGTCTGTAACACAACCTGTTGATCATTCACGGAGCGAGCCGGCTAACGAAAAGACCGCGTTCGCTAATCACCCGACGCACGACGGTCGCATTGTCAATCAGGGGGAAATTTTCCGGCGAAAACGCGACTTGGCCCCACCCCATGACACGCCACTCTCGTGCGCGATTGGTCGCGATTCCCGGAACGTGTCTCAAAATGCCATGAATCCCTGGCATATCCGGTCACGTGCCTGCCCATGGCACGCGCCATGTCCGTATTCAGATCGTGGGAAAACTCCGCCCACCAGAACGTTCCTGAGACATTCCATCGTTAGCTGCCCGTGTCCCGGTTAGACAATCCGGGCCTCCCTGTCACACCTGGCTGCAACAACGTTCCATGGGAATTTACAAATCTCAAACCTAGGACTTGATCCCTTTTTTTCCTTCTTTTCTTCATTTTAGATATTCAATATCATGTCATATTCTGGGAACATTGTTGAGGTAAACGTTTGGGGAATAGGGGTGGGCTGGGGCTCCTCTGTTTCGCTGTTTATGTGTGTGAGTGTGTGAATGTTGAGGCCATTAATAGCTTTCTATGAAGAATAATTGAAACAAAAACACGTGTAAAATACGTGTCTAATCCCCCCCCCCCCTCATTTGCTGAGCAATCCTTGCGATCGGCGACGCATCCGCTTAAACATTAAAACATTAATACTTTTAAAGCAAAAGTTAATGTAAAAATAGTCATTGAGAATAAAATAAGTCAATTGAACATTATATTTTTAAATCTCTTTTAAGACCAGACTGTGAAGTTAATATAAGTTATGTTCGACCTCAACGGTTCACTGCATTTCACTCCAGCCATCGATGAACTTATCCCCGTGTTTTACAGCAAGGGGAGCTCAGTGATATTCAGTCTGTAAATGTTTGTCGCGTGGTGTGTATTATATTGAGCATAATCAATGCCTTTAGTTCTGCCTCATATATAATGGATTTGTAGTCAAAAAAATGTGTTTTTAGGGGTTGTTAAATTAAATCCTTGTATGATATTCATCGACTTATCTGTCATGACCGGTCGTGCGGAAAAACAACAAAAGTAAAAAGAAATGACCCACTTCCCGTGATCCTATCGAGCGGAAATTTTGCAGATACACTTAAATCACCTCACAATGCATTATTTAAAAATTTCTGACCGATCAAAATTAATGTAATTAAACTAATGCATATTTAGCTTATCCCAATGTAGCCGTTTGCAATAATTGACCTCCACGGCCACGAGTCACTCTAGCGCACTCCAGTCGTCGATGGCCACATGCCCGTGTTTTACAGCAAGGGAAGTTCAGTCACATTCAGTATGTAAATTTTTGTCACGCAGAGTATTATAATGAGCATAATCATTGCTTTTAGTTATGTATCATACATAAGGGATTATAGTAAAAAAAAAAAAAAAAAAGCTTTGGTTTTAAGGGTAGCTAAATTTAAAATAGTTAATAATTGGTCATGTAAGCATTATAATATAGCGCTGGTAAGCAGATGTCAGCTAGTTACAATAAGGTAACCGGCTGAGTCCATGGGGATAATAGTTTAAGGAAGTGTTGTTGCGGGCAATGTTCCCTTTTAGCAACGATGCCGCGCAGATATATAACTGACGCCACGATACAATTTAGAATTACCGCGCAGAATTTAAAAAGAAATATACATAAGAAATTGATGCTGTGCAATTTTGAATAGGAGTTCCCTTTTTTAAAAATGCACACGGAACAACAACCTTAGAAGCAACATTGTACGGGGTTTTTGTGAAGTGGAAGGTTCCAAAGCGATACCAGACAAATCGAGAGCAAGGGAGCGGGAAGGGGGTTGCTTTCTCAATGTTGGCGTGGCGTCTCCAACGTTCCGCTTTGTGGCCTGGTAGTGGGATCCACTTTGGGGGTAGTTATTCTTGGAAGTGGAGGGATCTTATGAGATTTGACGCAACTATTGACTTTTTTTTCCTCTTCTGTTGCATGGTAACGTGTGTTTTGGTTAATATTACATTTGGAAAATCTTTGGTTGTTAAGGGTTGCTTAGAATATAGAGGTGGAAAGTGAAATAAGGAATTTATATGCAGGAAGGGGAATCTAATATTTGGAGTAATGTATTGTAGAAGTGAGCATTGGTCAAAAGTGGATGAGGTTTTAATAAGTGACCGGGGTTTGGATTAGGAGAGCCAGCTGTTGATTATGAGGGGGGTGGGGAAATGTTAGGAATATGCAGATTAGGAATAGAATAGGGTAGTGAGCTTTGAAACAGAGGAGTGAGATTCGGATTTGAGGGTGTTAATTTATGTACATAGCCTGTCTCGATTTAAAAAAAAAAGAACAACTTGTACTCAGATATCACTAGTTTTGTTATGTTCTGTCAATTTCTTAGTTTTATTACTGCCATTGTGAAAATTAAGACACCATTTCAGTTTTACAAATCTTCATCTTCTACTTCAATAATAATATTAATAATTTTACACTTTAAAAACTTTTCTCATTAGTATCAGCCTCATGCCAATACATTTGGAATACGACTGCGATAAAGATTTTAAATAAAATAAAAAACACATAGAATTGTGAATTTGCTTTATTTCCTATTAACCCGACGTACAAATCATTCTATTAATATAATCGACACGTTTTGAGCTAAATGGATTCAAAAACAAAAACACAATTTCATTTAACAATAGATTTTTTTTCCGCTTGTTGTTTTAACTCTGTAAGTGTTAACCCTAAATACATTTTGCGTTTCAGCTGCATAACTATTGTAAAAAGTGGCCCCCGCGGACACCTTGCAGGGTGTAAACGATTTTCAAAATCGTTGGAACCATGTTCCACTATCTTTTAAACGGTCCTCGCCCGGGATCAAAGTCACACTACCTGATTTTATACCGCGTCTCCTACCTCCCACCACCCCCCACCTTACCTGTGTGACGCTGATTACCTGTTGGGGCAGGTTTGTGTCGCGGCGGTTCGTTCAGATTGCCAGCAATGTTTTCGAAACTTAAAAGATCACAAAAGTAAAAAGTGACCATAGAGATAGGTTTCATTAATTAAAAGTTGGGATGGTCAGGCGAGTAGAAGCGCAGCCAAAATCATGGCACTGATTGTTGGAAATATCTGGACAAGTATTTAAAAATAAATAAATAAACAAACCTTAAAGATATAGACAATGCTGGATTTAAAACAAAATTTTTGAGGAGGGATGGGTAGTGAATGTTATCTATTTATTTATGTATTAAGGGCACTATTCATGTAAGATCTGAACAACACCAAACGACGAAACGAAGAGCTTGGTTAAACGCAAAAGCTGCAAACGTTTACTTCCAGTATCTTTCTTCAGCATTTCTGGAATTTTAAAAATGCCTTTCGAGACCGCACATAATTAATGATTCAGTGCGCAAACATTCCATATCTGTATCGAATTTCCCTGGGTACTGTGGGCCGGGACTTAGTGCATGTATGGAGTTCTGTATCAAACTTATGCCACAGCTTAACTTTTCGAAACGCAAGAGATTGAATCAAACACAAGTTTATCTCTGATTTATTAAAATGATGGGCCCTTGACTCTAGCGATTCTAGCTAAAAACTTGTATGTTCTTTTTTCTTTAATAATGTTTTAAGATCTGCTCTTGTACTTCGACATATTACTGGTAAACGTCACAACTTTAATTTATATTTTTAAAAATATAATACTAGTATTATGACAAACGTTAAAGTACACTTTTCTTGTGCGTTCAGAATTAATTCCACTGAGCTATAGTATATATTTTTGAGTGACCAAATAACAGGGAAGGATTTTTGTTTATTGTGGCGTGAAGATATGGAACATTAACAAGTACTTTAATTAAACTGTTTTTTAAAATAATAAATTATATATATATATATATATATATATATATATACTTTAATACAAAGTGTACAATCCTCCCATCGCCAGACACCACGAGACAGTAAAACCATGGTCCGGGTCTACATGTGGAAGATCCGGGCCAAGACAGGCCCCGTTCAGACCGTGGGAACATTTCATACAGTTGACTTACTATTACAGCAACCAAAGCACGCAAAATAACAAATACTTTAACTTTTTTTTTCTTCCCCCATCCTCCTCCAACTTTTTTTAAAAGTGTCCTGTTGCATTTACTAATCTTTCAGTACGGTTTAGGTGTGCATGTGTACTCGCTGAAGAGGAAGAAGTAGAACTGGCGCTGGGCATGGGGGTGTGTGACATAAAATGAACGGCCCATAGGAGTCACGTCAGTGTTCTTAATCTGGGCGTCGTCGTAGGGATTAAGGCGGGGATGTTGGCATTTGAAATAATTGAGTCGTCGTGGTTGCCTAGGGCGTGGAGAGGGGCGCCCCGCTCTTTAAAATCCAAAGAATTTAAACGCCCTGGCTCATTTTATACCAATTACTCAAATTCGCTTGGCATCAATGTTTTGGACAATGTTAAATACAATATCAGTTTTTGTGTTGATTTTTTTCTGTTACTTACATATATATAAACATACATATATAATTTAAAGCGATTGGCGGCCTTGTGGAAGGTGAAATGAAGGATTAAAAAATACCCCGGGGTAGAATTCTTATTTTTAAATTTAGTGATGTGTGTAATCCGAGCTCGCGCCGAAAGGTTGAAGTGTGTGAGGGGGGGGGATTATAGATACTATAACAAATACATTTTTCGAGCAAATTAATTCTTGATACGACTTCTCCCTTCTAACCACCGTCGTCAAAACTTAGAATTGGTGGAGATCTGGAATCACCTTTCGTTCTGTTGGATAAACGTCCCTATTTTTGGATAAACGTCGAAAATTAACGTCACACGATTTCCCACTCTCAAATAACTAGTAATAATGTCTCTGTGCCAGCCAAGACTCAGAAACATTTCAGATACAAAGTTTTAACTGATCAACGTGATTACAAATTAAACGTTCAGAGAACAATTCTGATAAAAACTACGTGTTCTTCCATCAGTCGACGTGATGCAGTAAGTATGGATTGCAGTCTACGTGCACCCTCTAATAAGATAACGTATTACTGGAGATCCAAGTGGCAATACCACAGCCAACGACCTTCAGCTTATAAAGCCAATCGTACTAACACTGTGGCTTCCTGGCTGGCTGAATCAACAAAAGTCGGTACAAAAGCCATGCTTTAGTTTAACGTTTTGTGAAATAGATAACAAAGTGCACCAGCTCGTCCATCTGATTGGCGTAACCTGAGGGACTCTGTCATTCACTGACCAATATTCACTTATTATTGAGCCCTGCCATTTTTTGAGACATTCAAAATCATATTGCGCTAGCGGATCTCACTCAACATTTGGCTATCAAAAAATCGTTGCATTTAATTTAACGTGGCGTACAAGTTAGGCGACCTGCGGGGTAGATGTGCACCAGCTTGATGGAGGAAGTCTCTCAAAGGAATCCATTAGTAGTAACTTTTGTGTGTTACTATTTCAATAATGAGTGTTAAACGAAGTGCGTTTAAAATTTTAAAAAAAACCAACAAAAAAAAAAAAAACAAACAAACAAAAGAAACAAACATAAATCTTCCTTTGAAGAAGTTTTCTGCTCCATTTTAAAGTAACGACTGATTTTCTAAATTCTTTTCAAAATGTTTTGTTTTATCTCCTTGGTGTTAAAAAGAATCAGCTCAAAGAGTCAGAGACTAATAAATTATAATAGATGATAAACGAATATTAATCATATATTATACTCAAACCACGTGTATAATCGAGATTGCTATCAAGACAGTGACTTGGCGAGGGGGGCAAGGGGGCAAATGCCCCAAGTGACACTTTGTCAAGGGCGGATAATTCCTCGCGGTGATTTTAAAATGAAAGTGGAACTTTTGATCAACATAACATAAAAACAACACAAGAAATTTATTCAATAAATAAAGGAATCGTCCTAAAATAAGCGAACGTTTCTACTGAGAAAACCCCCGAACCAATTCCATACTGGATATAAATGCCTCCGATACTAATATTACCAAACTTAAAAAATGAAGAGGTTGCATTAATGTGAGAACGTGACACTTATCACCTGGTAACTTAAATATGTCTTCAAATTTGACAGCGGCTCCTGATGAAGAAGTACCTCATCAATTTCAGACCTGGGGGTGACAACTGTTTCGTTGTTAATTGGGTTATAAAAATGAAAATTGTAATTATAACATTGAATCAAATAAAAGAAGAGAAAAAGTTTATAAAAGAAATAAATGAAATATCTTAAAATTTGTGAACGTTTTTAATGCAAAAACTTCAAACTCCATAATGAATCTACATTTGTCTGATACTAATGATTGAATAGAAATTGAACTGCTGGTGCCCATAATCGGAAGAGAACAGAATTCAGAATTGAAAAGAAAAGACATTGTTGTAAAATTTAAAAAAAAAAGTAGCAAGAAGTTCTTGTTAAAAATTTGGACATTAAATATCATATAATAGCAAAATAAAATTTGTCTTTTTGCAGTCACAGAGGGGACAATACTGGTAAAAATTTAGGCAATATTCTGGAACTTAAGCATCTCCTCGCAAAATATTATCCAGGGCCTCAAGAGCATCGTGTGAAAAGTGGTGTAAAGAAACGCGACAATTCTAATTTGAAAACGAGCTCATCGCAGTCTTAAGAGTTAAATTAATCGTCTTTCAGGTACACGATTCCAAACAAAAAAAAAATAAATTCTATTCTATTTGATATATATAGCTCTCCAGATATTTCACATACGTGTCAAACGAAGTTGTTCAAAGTGTACTGATTAAAACTCAGAAAGTAGACGTTGTAGAATATTTTAAAGATATAATTGAAACAATTTTTAAAAAACCTGGAAAGTGTACATGCATTTAAGAAGGACTCAAA
The DNA here is from genome assembly GCA_002072015.1 of Radix auricularia. Classification (NCBI taxonomy): domain Eukaryota; kingdom Metazoa; phylum Mollusca; class Gastropoda; family Lymnaeidae; genus Radix; species Radix auricularia. Next base: position 1,637 of record MUZC01004806.1, on the reverse strand, counting down.
GACATACACCTCAAATTTAAATTAGTGCTTTGCCCTAATAGCTCATTAAACCTGATTTGTTCGCATGCTGCTCCAACTGAAACGAACTCTCAAACTATTTTTGTTACAGTTTAACTTTGTTGTGCATTCTTTTGTATGTCAACAGACTAAAGTATACATAATAGTGCCATGACTATATTATGGAGCAAGCTATAAAAAAGATAGAGACAAAGAAAAAGCTTAACACAAACAGGCGCAGGAACTTTTCTAGTAACAATTAAATAATATCCTTCTCTAATTTATTGGATTCCTAGCAACATGTACAATCTGGAAACATTTTTGTATGAATTCAAAGATGCCCAAAATTATTTACAATCATAAAAGGGGTAAAACAGAATACTTTGCAGAGAAAAGAAAATAATACAAGAGAATATGTCGTTGATATTTGACCGGAATAAATAGCCCGTAGCTAGTACTGAGCTCTCAGAGACTATCGACCTAACACTATCAAACATTTCAAGTACTACCGCTTTATATTTCATCTTTCTCATTATTCACTAAATCGTACAAGGTATTCAAAAATAATTCTTTTAAAATCCTTTCACTACAACTTGAAAAAACAGCCATAAAATTTTGGCATCCAGTAAGAATGGGAAATATATTGCAAAAAGCATGTTTTAAAAGTTAAAGAATATTTGGTGTTTTTTTAATCTGGACAATAAATGTAAGCTCAGTTGACCGGAAGAAACAATCAGAAGAAAACAATACACCTTTCTATAATATCAAGCCAACATGCAACGAGGCTTTACAAAGTCCAGCAGTCTACGCATTATGGCTAGGATCTTACCCAGCCGCATCATTTGATATACATATTATAGTAATAAACATAATATTGAACCTTTAGATGTTTCATGTGAGCCAAGTCCAAGATATCGAGAACTTGAAATCACAGAGCCAAGACAAGGAAACAGTACCGAAACGAACCAACCAACAAATAAACAAATTGAGGGTGGGGGTATCAACCCTCATAGCACTAAGTTTTCAATGTGGATGGGGGGGGGCGACTTACGAAGAAAAAAACACACCTGGCAGCTGTTAGTCACAAAAGGGATAATTTATTGCAACATTCGGGCCTACAGCAAGAGCCTCACGCTACGTCTCACTTCACATGATCACGTCAAGGTATACGCGCAAGTGAGAAAACAGCATGCACCTTTATAGACTTATGATCTGGATTTTATGGAAAGGTGTAATAAAAAAATAATAAGGCCAGACAAAGCGCGTTTTCTCGTCAACTTTCGTGACATTTCAATTTAAAATGTGCATATGTCAAGTTGTTCAACTCAATGTTCCGGTTTGAATATGTTGTCCTACTGTCCAATAAATATAACAGCTCCCAAAACTAAATGAAGAATTATTCCTTTTCAGTTCCTCTGTCAGTATTAATTCTAATTTTTAAAATTAAAAATAAATAAGATTGCCAGCAATTTTTACATTTGACAGACAGTTTCTTTTTTTAAAAAATTACTTGTGTAGTATCGCTGCATACAAAGATATCAGTATTGTTGGTGTATAAATCAATGTTTAAATATAAGGATAAAGGATCTCTCTATTGTTCTTGTAATAATATGCATGATTCCATGTTTAAATGTATAGGG
>MUZC01004805.1:287274-300421 GCA_002072015.1 Radix auricularia | reverse complement strand
AAACAGATGACTTGTACCACTCTAACTCTGTGTTTGTAACTGTTTTGCCACTAAAAGACCAACAAGTAACTTACAAACAGATGACTTGTACCACTCTGACTCTGTGTTTGTAACTGTTGCGCCACTAAAAGACCAACAAGTAGCTTACAAACAGATGACTTGTACCACTCTGTGTTTGTAACTGTTGCGCCACTAACAGACCAACAATTAGCTTACAAACAGATGACTTGTACCACTCTGACTCTGTGTTTGTAACTGTTGCGCCACTAAAAGACCAACAAGTAGCTTACAAACAGATGACTTGTACCACTCTGACTCTGATATCGGAGTTTACGTTTGGCTTTAATCCACAGTCCTTGGATAGTTTCAGTGTGAATGTCCCTGTATGCTAAACGAACGAACTCATGAGTGTGCACAACTGAGTGATCATACACAACTGAGTGATCATATACAACTGAGTGATCATACACAACTGAGTGATCATACACAACTGAGTGATCATACACAACTGTGAGATCATACACAACTGTGAGATCATACACAACTGAGTGATCATTTTCATCTGAGTGATCATACACAACTGAGTGATCATACACAACTGAGTGATCATACACAACTGAGTGATCATACACAACTGAGTGATCATACACAACTGAGTGATCATACACAACTGAGTGATCTTACACAACTTAGTGATCTTACACAACTGAGTACAACTGTGTGATCATATACAACTGAGTGATCATATACAACTGAGTGATCATACACAACTGTGTGATCATATACAACTGAGTGATCATACACAACTGTGTGATAATACACAACTGTGAGATCATACACAACTGTGAGATCATACACAACTGAGTGATCATTTTCATCTGAGTGATCATACACAACTGAGTGATCTTACACAACTGAGTGATCATACACAACTGAGTGATCATACACAACTGAGTGATCATACACAGCTGAGTGATCATACACAACTGAGTGATCATACACAACTGAGTTATCATACACAGCTGAGTGATCATACACAACTGAGTGATCATACACAACTGAGTGATCTTACAAAACTGAGTGATCTTACACAACTGAGTACAACTGTGTGATCATACACAACTGAGTGATCATACACAACTGAGTGATCTTACACAACTTAGTGATCTTACACAACTGAGTACAACTGTGTGATCATACACAACTGAGTGATCATACACAACTGTGTGATCATATACAACTGAGTGATCATATATAACTGTGTGATCATATACAACTGAGTGATCATACACAACTGAGTGATCATACATAACTGAGTGATCATACACAATTGAGTGATCATACATAACTGAGTGATCATACATAACTGAGTGATCATACATTCCAATTTTATGTAAACGAAATTTTGTTAGTCTAGCCAAGCGGTGGTGACTACAGTTGTCCCCAGCAACTCAAAATTAGTGTTAAAGTTATCAAAATACACTAAAATATGCGATGATTGAGAAAAGGCGTCAATAACGATGTTATTGTTTATCCCTGGTACGTTTCCGTGTGATATCAGACACTAAATATTTTGGGACCGGGATTCGGAGGATTGCAAATAAATTTATAAAGATTAATTTACAACGTGAAAAAATTAACATAAAAGACCACGTGTTGTTTTATTTATTGACATGTGATTAAACCCAAGACTTTTGTTTACTTAACAAATAAATATATAATTTCTGTCTCTCTACAACAGTAATGGTGAATTTTGTTTTGGGCGGAGTGCCCAAACTTGAAATATAACTTTATTTTATATAGCAAAATGTAAGAAGTATTGCCGTATTAGTGTGCTGGTTGGTTAGACCCTGAAATATAACTTACTTTTATGTAGCAAAGTGCCAACACAGTGGTTTGTAAGAAGTAATGCCGTATTAGCGTGCTGGTTGGCTAGACCCTGAAATATAACTTACTTCTATATAGCAAAGTGCCAACACAGTGGTTTGTAAGAAGTAATGCAGTATTAGCGTGCTGGTTGGTTAGACCCTGAAATATAACTTACTTTTATATAGCAAAGTGCCAACACAGTGGTTTGTAAGAAGTTATCTATTAGCGTGCTGGTTGGTTAGACCCTGAAATATAACTTACTTTTATATAGCAAAGTGCCAACACAGTGGTTTGTAAGAAGTAATCTATTAGCGTGCTGGTTGGTATAGACCCTGCGTGCCGTCTTTGGCACGCGTCGCATAGCCTAGCCATCACTGCTCTACATCATTCAGTTTTTACCCTCAAAACCAACTTCTTTGTAGCATGATGTTTGAAATCATAATCACAATTGGAGACAAATAATATATTAACATTCTTAGGTAGGTGATTAAAAGTAATAATTACGCATGCGCTTTTATTTGAGTTATTGCTCATGCAAAATTATTCCCCTACTTCCTCTCGCAATGCTTTTGCGTGAATATCCATAGTTTCTTTCTGCGTAGCCATGATTTAAAAAAAGGAATTAAATATTTTACTTTAAAAAAAAAATTAAGTTGTGCATTTTGATGTGATGTCATATTTAAACATTCTCTTCCCGCGCGTCACTAACACGTGACATATCTGCNNCCCCCCCCCCCCCCCCGCCAAAAAATAGTTGCATGACGTTCAAGTTACTTTATTAAGTGCAAGCTTTGACCGTAGCTCTATGTTCCTTAAGAATCTTATAGTTTACATGATGAATATATTGAAACAACACATTTTTGAACATCAATAAGTTAATGTAAATAAAGCATAGAATCGGACACGTTACAACATTGAAAATTTGAATTTACTGGGTTATTTGATAATTAAATTCCTTGTTTATTGAATGTTCTGTGAACATGTACTTATCAATTATTATCTTCCTTATCAATACGTACACTTCTTATATACCAAAGTTATTGAGTGCTATGTTAAGAACGTATTAGAGAGTGACACAGAGTACACAGCCCACGGCTATAAGGGACCGTGCTATTCTCTCTCTACTTTAACCCACTAACTCATGTCAGGCACACATTCATAGTTTTGCCCGAATAATTCTAAACCCTGACCCTCAGTACGCCAGCCAAACGTGCCTGTCATTCAATAACCGTGGCCTTTGGGTATCACCAGGTGGGGTCCACAACACCTCCACTAGCGACGTCAGTCAAATATGTTAAATTTTAAGTACAGATTTCATTGGTTCGTTATTGTTATGTCTTACCTCAGATAATGGATATAAATAACATTATTGATTTTTATTTCCGTACGTTACGAAACATTTAGTAGAATAAATTTCTACAGACAAGTCTTGTTCATGAGGAAGAGTGCTAGCTCGAAGTTACTTCATGCACTGATTTACTTGTTGATAATGTAAAATTTGGATAGAAATGTGTTTGTTTTATAGCGTACATCTATAATAAAATTTTAATATGCTCTGTGTTTCTTGTAAAATGTTTCACCATCAATATTTGATATTTAGTACGAATCAATTAAAATGCGTGTGATATAATATAAACGTATTTAAACTTTAAAATATTGTTAAAAGAGATCCATATGTTATGTTATTTTAAACATTAAATTACGTAAATTCATTAAACCGGTGGCCATTGTGTTATTTTAAACATTAAATTACGTAAACTGATTAAACTGACGGCCATTGTGTTATTTTAAACATTAAACTATACGTCAATTGATCAAACTGACGCCAATTGTGTTTTACATGTTATAAAACAACGGACTCTTGTTATAATATATCATAATATCTTACTGCACTTGGTTTTTTAAGATGAAATGTTTCATTCAAATGGACTTTAGGAGCGTCCATAAAGTTCGTCACTCTCCAGACGGGAAACTAAGAGATTTGGACAGGGGAGAAGTCCGGCACGGTTTTCCAATATTAAATTTTAATTATTTTTATTTAATAAAAAAAATTTCAAAGTTGTGGTGAAAGGATGTGTAGTTAAGTAGTATATTTTGTTTTGTCTTGGGTATTATTTGTATTTATACTTTCACACACACAAGGACATACATTAGTGATATCCGCAAATGATAAACAAAAGAACCATTGCATAATATAAATGAGTAGGGTTAAATATAATTGGGCAATATTTCAATATTCATTAATAAATGTGCCCCTAAGATTTAGGTATTAAAAGTCTTATGGCTCGCTAATTATCATCATTACAGCTTGCCTTACGCAAAAGTTTCTATATTTTGAATACTTATATTGTGTTTCGGAGTCCCTGATCACTGGCGTAGCTTGTATGTCTGCTGCGTAGGTGTGCTGTCCGACTTGACATCCTTTCGTCTCGCTGCTACGTGTAAGTGACGTCAGCTTCCGATGTTGAGCTCCTCCCACTCGGTGTTGACAATATCACGTAGCAGTCAGCTGGCTTGAATAAGCTTGTGTTAACAAGTTGGTTGCTGTATTATTTGATCTAGATAGATTGTACATGGTAGAGGGGTTCTAACTTGTCTCCACGTGTGTTGTTGATAAGATTTCAAGCACATACGGTCACAGAGCTAGGGTGTGGTATTGTCGGCATCAGCTATTACGGTATAACGTGGTGAGCTGGGTAGAAATAGAGCTAAGGGCTTTGTGGATAATGGTGAGTGTCTCCGGCCTACTGTACTGAAATTCATTCCTACAGTTAGGGTAGATAGTAGCACTTGTTGATCTGCTTTCGACCTTAGCTGGCACGGAAACAAGGTGTACTTGGCTGTCGCGTGGCAAGGGTAGCGATCCTTTATCGGCAATAGTACCGGTGGAGGGGGGACGGCTGTCGGACTACCTCACCGTGGCTCCCTGGAATTCAGACGTAGCGGGAACCAGGCTGTGAAATAGAAACAAACCTCTGGGAGTTTTCTATCGCATAGACTTATACATGGTCCTCCTTACAACGACAAGCCGTTCAGAGCAAGACGCCAGAAGGGGATAACAATTTGACATAATAATATGAATTAATGGTTTATTCTTACTACCACGGGTGTAGGTCTATTTGGCGAATACCTTACACGTGGGTTCAGCAATCAATAAAACAATTTGATTTATTAAAAACATAATTTAATATCCACACACGCTGATCCATCTATTTGGTGGAGATCGCGTGTGCGGGCACATATTATTTAAGCAAACATGATTTATCTAAGAATATCACACGGGTCCCAACACGGTAAATCTATCCCGTGGGGTCTAAATCCATGTCAATAGAAAAAAATTAAATATCAATCTGCTAAGAAAAATACATATAATTATAAATGTGCATCATTATAGTAAGATTTGAGTTCACTCTTACTAGACTGGTAGATTGCCGGCTTTTCCGTGATATAATCCTATGGGGCGCTACTGTTCGATGTTTCGCCTTGTACAGCTTGGCAGTGAAAAGAATGAACCTTGCGTTTTCTCTGGTTATATCGTTACTGGTCACGGGACTGTAATAACTCTTGATTGGTTGCATGATAAAATATAGCCAATGGGGTGAAGACTTCCTTGTTTCAGCCCCATTCATGAAATTGTGTATTTTATTCTGCCCACATTTTAGAATCCCAGATGGGAGTTACCTCCCCTTATCTCCGGTGGTCCAGTGGGTAGGGGTTACTTTGCCTTTTAGAGTCCTACCTAAATTTCATCACAAAAGTCATATGTACTGGAGGGGGGTCCAATATTTTATATGTTTTGTTACAGGGAGGGGGGTTAAATGTTCAATAATATCGTCACGTACTTTTTGGATGGCCCCTTAAGTTATTAGTTAGTTATTATTTTATTCAGTAACCTTTATTTCTATTTAAATTTCAACAATTATTTCAACATAATTTAATATCGGGTTGTAACGCAGTTTAATAATTTTGAGTGTGAATAAAACGTAGATTTGGATTAGCTCCAAACGTTATTGATTTGTGTTACTGTAGTAAAATGTCCGACATTTGTTGTGGCCACAAGTTCTATAACCACTGTAGCTAGACTCAAGAGTTATATGGCGTTGGTCCAAGATTTGTGACCGTTTGTGACGACGGGAGTTTAAACTGGTCTAAAATAGCATGACTTACTTAATGTACGACCCCTAAACAAACACAAGTAAAATTATAGTCACAAAATGGGAGACACACAAACCTAAAAACATACAAAGACTCAAAAACCAATAAATAAAGCGAGACACTCTGCTTATATAAAGACACACTAAAAAACAAACTATAAAAGTCAACCATACTAAAAAACATTACTGTTATATCAAGCTCAAAATTAGTTTAACCTAAGGGACCCGAGATTCCAAATTATTTCAGTTTTTAGCGCATTTTCGAGATGTCGAAATCGCTATTGCACCCGTTTTGTCCGTCTGTCATCACCCTGATCACAGGATCCATAAGTCCTAGACCCATGATGTATATATGTTTTTTGTATGTCCTGACCTGCCATTGGTGCATCAACACTCAGTTACTCGATCCGTTTAAAAAACCCGTTAAAACTACCAAAAAATATTTCGAATCGAGAAGTAGCACTAACTCAGGGAACGGCCGCCATTGCCGGAAGTCGAATGCACAATTCTTCATGCATTGAAGAGTGTTGTGAAAGGTTGCAAAATATTTTTTTTTTTGTTGACGTCATTAGAATATGTGTAAAAGTTTAGAGAGTTTTACGTCATCATTTGTGGTGACTTCAATCAAGATCTCAGCGGCCCAGGGGCAGAAATTGAAAACTTTTTCGAAACAAGCTTCAACATTCAACTACTTTCACGAGGATTGGCAACCACGATCTATCAAACAACAATTGACGGAGTATTTGGGTGATTAGCTGATTACAATTTAGAAGGTTTCATTTATGAGTCCTATTTCAGTGACCACAAACCACTTGTAGTTAGATTAAAGAGAAAATTTTTAAAATTTAAAATGTAAAGAAATGACTTTTAAATTTTAAAAAATTTCAGGTATATTCATTACCCAAGAAAATTCATAAAAATATGTCTAAAATCTAAACACAATTACTGATAACTACATAATGCTGATATCTAACATAAGTACTGATACATAATACGAAAATGCGCTAACACGTCCTGAGTCCAAAAGGGACCAGGCTTAACATGATTTTTGTATAAAGTAAACCAAGATGGTGAACTTTGTTATATGCTTTTGAGAAGTCGAGTAAATTTGTATCTATCTGATTATTATTGTCTAAATCTTTTGATATTTCATCTATTAGACCTATTAATTGCGTTTCACATGATCTGTTTTTTCCTAAAGTCATGTTGTTGACATATGACATTATATTTGTCAAATTGATTTACTATTCTACTATATAGTAAGTGTTCTAGTAGTTTACAGGTGATACTAGTAAGTGATACGGGTCTGTAATTACTCAGGTCTGATTTTTCACCTTTCTACAAACAAAACTATACTAACACAAATTATTTACACACACATAAAACCATAGAAAATCTGCACTTTTGCTTTATATAAATGGGAGTTGTTGACTTTCGGGCACGCAACCAAAAAAATGTTCGTTACCACTAGTCTATTGTAACATTTAATTTTGATTAGTATGGGAATGATAAGGGATCTCAAGTCTTATGATGTAAACATTGATGTTATTTAGGTCATTATGTCTTCCTTTCTTAAATATGTAAGATTTTACTGTAGAGTAAATGTATAAGACTTGTATCATATAACAGTCAAGCTATATTTAAAACAAAATTGTATGCTGTTAACATAAGATATGTATAAACATTACAAGACGTCTAAAAAACACACGTTTTGGCAATGAGACTTCTTCAACAAAGATATATCATATGGAAAATAAAGAAATGAAACAAATGTTAATTGAAAACATAGCTGCGGTGTTGTAGTAAGCTAAATTGATGAATATCATTATATCTAAATACAGTGAGTTCATGACTTTATTGTTTATGTATTCTTTTATCTAAAATGTGAAACAAAGAATTTAGAATCTAATCAACACTTAAATTATAATTAAATTATTATAATATTAGTTTAATTATTTAACACAATTGGCTTCTAATTTTAATCATGACGACCTATTAGACTGATATACTTGAAACACAATAGAAGAGCTGTTTCTGCCAAAGACATTCAGTCATTGAGATTTTTTTTAGGTCAAGGCACTTTACACATTTGTGTCTATAGTCTCTTCACATCAGTATCCCAGGCCATTATAATATAGATGAGAAAATCTTACAATGTAACAGATATGTATTTTGGTTAATGTATTTTATGTATTTTTAGCAGACATAAGTATTACTTAATTTATTCTCTACTATGCTTCAGTAATGTTACAAAGTCTTAATGACTATATAGTTGTTGGTATTCTGTTCAATTTGCTTATATAAGTTATAGATTTCTTTATTTATAAAATGTATTAGAGTTAGAATGAAGAATATTACTCTTACAAACTTCTCTTGCCATGAGATTTTTTATGGACTCCTTATACATTAAAAAGGTGAAAATGTTTAAGTGCTGGGTTCTAATCAACAGCTTTTTTAAAAAGTCTGAAAACTCTTTTTTTTTTAATCTTAATTTTGCAGAAATATGTGTTGATATAAAAAGAAAACTGTTGTGCACAAATAAATTAATGTGGTGATTTATTGCAAAACTTTTAAGGATTCAAAAATTGTTTTAACTTATAACTAATGTTTACAACTGATATCATTAAGTTATAGCAGGAGTTTTGTTATTTGAATTTTCTTACAGTTGAACCCAATTATTATGACATCCATTTAGTCAACAAAATTTGACAAGTCCTTTTTTTTATAGAAATGTAATCATCAAATTCTCTATTTTTCTTAGCATTTTGTCATAGATGATATTCTATTTGAATGTAACCAAACACTGTAATTATAATAAATAAATATTTTAAAATGCCTCTTATCTTGTTGATCATCTCTATCTAAATGACCAAAATATAATTTAAAACTAATGTTTTATCACAATATACCAGGAACATCAGTCAAATGTACCTCTGTCTTTTTATTGGAAAATTTTTTGTATTTTTGGTATAAATATGAAAATATTATATAATACTACAATTTAACTTAAAGAAATTTAAAATGCAATTTCTGAATGGGCTTGAAAAATTATTTCAACAGATTCTTGGCTCTGACAGATAATAGCATAATGGGGGTAAGTACTGTCGGTAGCTTATAAATTGTCTTATTTTGAAACTTACAAAATATAATTTAAAGGCTTTAAATTGATAAAAATTATATTTTGAAAAAAAAAACAATTTATGTATGTTTTAAACTTTTAAATTAAATACTTACAGCTATTAAACCAAGCCAGCATAAATTTACATCAGGTCGAAGAGATAAATGATAAGTTTATATATCAATGTTTTTAAAAATATGATATAACAAATAGACAACTTTAGGGCATTAGATTGAAAGCAAATTTAAAAAAAAAATAATAACAAAAAAATAATAAAAATTAGCTATAAGAATATAAATAATTCCACCAGAAAAAAAAACATTTTCTTCCATTCTCATTAATAGCTGAAAACAGAAAATAGTAACATAAAATTGAAAACTTTTATAGTATCCATACGTTTTTATTTAAAGAAGCATTGAAAACATTTAAAGCTTTAAAACAAATAATTAGATTTAAAATAATAAAATAACCAAAAAAACAACAGCAACACATAATTAGATTTAAAATAATAAAATAACAAAAAAAGTGAAGACAATATTATAGTAGAATTTATTTTTCACATTTTAGTATAACAATGAGCAAGCATTTAATATATAATTTGATGTTATAAAGATATTTATTTTATTTTTTAAAAATAATTTTTATTCCATGAAATAATAATTGTTTCTAGATCAGTATTGAAATATTTGTGAGTCATTCCAATAAAAAAAAGAAAGCACAGTTATAAATGAACATTTCTTTAACTTATTAATTTATTTAATTAACTATGTCAATAAATTAAATTTAAAATATTTTCTTAAGTAGTGGTAGTAGGTCTAAGTTATGAAAAAAATGACTTATACAATATTATACTTAAAGAAAAATTTATTGTACTTTTTAAAAAAATACTTGTCTTATACAATTGTAAGAATATTCTTTTGGTGTATTACCAAGGCTTGCACTAAATTATTAAAGATAACACTAGCTATGGTTTTACAAAGATGTCTTTCGAAAGATAACTATAACATTGGAGAAATCTTACCTTTAAGTATAATGGTGAAACATCTCCCATCTTCCACAACTTTTATAGAAGAAAAAAACTTTTTACTTTCATTGATGGCAGATGGAGTAGATGTGACACAACATTATAGGTTGGAAATATCTTAATGAAACAAATATTGTCTAAACATTGTATAAGAATTTCCCTGTTTTCCAGAAAATGCTAGATGAGAAGTAAAGTTACATTAATTTAAAATATTTTTATGAGTATTAAATACATTTAAATGCCTTCTTTTTATATTTACTATGCAGTTACAAGAAAGTATAAAATAATACTTAAACATATTATCTATTTGTGCTTATACAATTATCTTTATAGATATATTTGATGTATAATTTTAGAAATGTATAAAAACAAAAATATTAATTCAGTGTTACTTAATAATTTTAAATAATTGGAATTTAAACTAAAACATTATTATTATGGCTAATGACCATGTATTATTTACAGTAAATTAAGTAATGTACTAAGTGCATATCAATAAGAAAATCAAATTTTTTTTTGTCTACGGTTTAAGTTTTTCTTTTAAAAAATAATAATTAAAAAAATTAATATTTATTAATAATTGCTACAATTAAGGCTACAATAGACATTGTGAATATGATTAACAAAAATGTTTTCAAGTTAAGTAATTTAAAATAAAAAAGCACAGTTAATAATATAGTATAGTCATAGTATTTATATAATTTAGATAAAAGAAATCTCACGAGTAATAGTGAGTAAAATTGAATAATATGACTCTATGACACATGAATTATATTAGGACCAAGCAAATTAATATTAACATTTTGACATTTTAGGTATTAATAAACATTTAGTTAATGGAGCTTCTAAGATATTCGGCTATAAATAGAATGTCGTTAATTTGAAAAAAATATTTTTTGTTGTCTGTTCTTAGTCCTTTTTTCATTATTTAAGTAATATTAATTTAATTAATGTGTTATTACTAGTTTTTTCATTATTTAATTAATATTAATTTAATTAATGTGTTATTAATAAGAGTGTAAAAAAAAAATTAAACTCAATATTTTATAACCGTTTTCTAATGTTATTTATGTATCATATATTATCATTGTACTTTAATTTTAATAGAGTTGGTTAATATAAGAAATTACTTTATATAAAAATTAATTAAGTAATTATTTAAATAAAGTTTTTAATATAGTTATTTAGTCTCATTTAGTACTACATAACTACAAACAAGAACGGATCCTTTTTTTAAAAAAATATTGCCTAACTTTATATCTATATTTTAAAAAAAAACAACAACATAAGTTCATATGCACAATTTAATGTAAAACAGTACACGATTTTTATTTTAAGAATCTAAGTTTAAGTAGATTTGAACGAGAACTAGAATGAACTAGAACTAGAGTCTAGTCTAGAGTCAAGCGAAGTCAAGCTCATTTTATTTAATTTTTAATGAGCTCATTCCATTATTATTCCTGCAACCCCATCCAAATTAAATGATAAATGCTATACATGTATTTAATCTTAATTACGTATATAATTTTTATTACCTTTCATAAATTGATTTGTGACAAATCCTTTTGATTATTTCGAATATGAAGTAAACAAGAATATATATTCAGCTTCATGTAACCATGGTAACTGAAGACTAAAGACTCATAACCTAGGGATGATAAAACCATATTAATATTAAATATGTATAAGTATCATTTTAAAATTATTAACATATGTGAACAATTTAAAAAAATAAAATTTACAAAATTTAAGTTATTAAAGTAAATTTAGCGTTTGATCAATTAAGTGAAATTATTATTTAAATTTTGAGAAATTAAACTGTTACTGTCTTCCTGTTCATATTTTTATAATTCAAAACCTAATGATATCACGGAATTTTAAAAAGTATTCGACTACACTAAAACATTTTGCTTATACCCACCCAAAATAATATTTCTCTTAAAATATTATAAATCGTGCACACACAAAAAATATTTTTAATATTGAAAGACTTATAGATCTACTATTATATTTAAAAAAAAACAATGTACTATGATTGAGTTATTTTAATTAAGGATTTTCTAAAGTAATCATAAAAGACTAATACTAATGTATAGTAGAATCGTAGTCATTCAATATAAGTGAAAAGAAATTTATTGCAGACGACAGGCGCGTGTATGATTACACCAAGGAAGATATTAACTTGCTAACATTAAATTTGATCGTCTTCAATGTTTCATTTTATTGTAACTTACTAAGTACATATATTACAATAATATTCAAGTTTTATTTACATTTTTAATCAATCAATTATTATTTAAAATTCTAAAAAGATAATAATAGTTTGAAATTAAACTGAGACCTGACACTGACGGTTTAGTTTATATGTATTTTAACCCAAGTTTCCAAAGTAAATGAAGTTAATTAAATGTTGCGTACTTAAATGTAACGACACTTTTCTCTTGCGGCTATATACTAAAATTGTCGATATTTAAAACTAATAGGAATTAGGCCTACTATATATTTACTGACTTTAAATTGTGTTTTAATTACAATGATATTAATTATTTGTTTTTTAAAGATAATATTTGTTTTACACTTTTATATTTTCAGAATGCTTTAAAGAATTCTGGTCTGGTGTCAGAAAAGGAAAACAACGGTAACATGCTAACTGTTATAATAATTTAAAATATTTTTCCCCAATACTGATTGATTTTTTTTTTAATTACTTGGTTAAATGATAAGAAGATTGGAAAATAATGGTAACATGTTAATTCTTATAAATTTTAAATATTTTTTCCCATTATTTATTGTTCTCTTTTTGTATAATTTGATTTAACTGATAAGTGTAAATAAGCCAGTCAGACAGACAAGATAGACAGATAATACATAGATAGATGGATGGATGGATGGATGGATGGATGGATGGATAGATGGATGGATGGATGGATGGATGGATGGATGGATGAATGGATGGATGGATGGATGGATGGATGGATAGAT
>MUZC01004805.1:262206-285097 GCA_002072015.1 Radix auricularia | reverse complement strand
TGGATGGATGGATGGATGGATGGATGGATGGATGGATGGATGGATGGATGGATAGATAGATAGATAGATAGATAGAGAGAAAAAGATAAAGATAAATTACGGAGATGGAGATAGAGAGGGAGATAGTGAGGTAAAGAGGGGGTAGAGATGGAGATAGAGGCGGATATACAGAGGGAGATAGAGAGGGAGATAGTCAGATAAAGAGGTGGATAGAGAGGGAGATAGAGATGGCGATAGAGATAGATGAAATTGAGACAGCTAGAAAAAGTTCGAGAGAGAAGTAAACATAGACAGAAATAGTGACAAAATCAACAGAGAGAGAAAGTGGCAGTTCATTTATAATCTTAATTATTAATAGTTAAAACAATAGGAATACATTAGAAAACTATTCTTTCAGAAAAATGTCAAGCGCACATCCGAGGTGAATTTGACACACATGACAGACAAACAAATGTCAAAGATGGCAGGTGGGACATGAACGACAAATCAAGTCTTTTCTATGGTAATAATTGTTTTATAAACATTTCATATATATATATATGATTATTTAAAATATTTTATAGCGTCACAACAACATAACACAATTAAAGTTAATGCAATTGTAATGCCTACAATAATACAAGTATCTAAGCATTTTTTTCTTACAGAAATTATTGTCTACAAACCATCTCAAAAATTACTCTTTAATTCTATTGAAATGAAAGAGAAACTTAACGAAATCTAGTTAAGCAGAGACAAAAAGTGAGTAAAAAGTTGATTAAAATATATTTACTTTGATGACCTTGTCAGGTACACATGAAACCCTGGTGTCAGAAGGAGGAGAAGCAGATCTACACAAACATCTTGTTGGCTGTAAGAAGAATCCAGGTCACAAAAAGTTTGTACCTGTCAACGATTTTAACATCACTCACCTGCCTGAAGGTAACCATGACAACCTCCTAGTTGAGTACATCAAAGCTATAGCTGACCTCACTGTCAGGGTAGCTGTTAAAATGACCAGTAAAGAAAGACCAGAGTTTTGGCCAAACACCAAACAACCATATCCATTTTATGACAAGAGAGGAAGTGACGTCATAAGACTAGGGACTGGGATGGTGTGGTATGTAAACATTGAATACAACATGGGAACTTGTCCATGTCACAAGTGTCAACACTCGGACACACCCAGCAAAGTGTGGGGGAAGGTAAGGATGTACACGGCCAGACACGTGGTGTTTGATGACCTTGAGGCGAGACACACCACGTGTAGATTGTTCTATGATAGACAAGATAGTCCACTGGTCACTCTTGATGGCTGGACGGTGTGGAGGGCAGACATTGAGGAAGACTGGTGTGAGTTGAAATGTGTGACATGTGAAGTAGATTTACTGACCAAACTATACAAGATGGTGAGACACTGGGATGATCTATGGGAGAAAGTAGACAACAAATACAAGAGTTGTGGAGACAAGTTGACATGGATAGTATCACATCCACATGGATGTCCTAAACAGATCTCTGTAGGACTCTGGATAGACAGGTACAAGGTGAGTCGTGGTATGACCAAGTACACGTACACAACATGTACATGTCCAGGCAGTAGTGGGGCTTATGTCCACCCACTGGGGTATGATGTTGGCAGGTTGTCTGACCGCCATGTCCACAGTGGGGTCAACTCTGAGGGAAGAAATTTTAGTGGCGCTGGTTGGGACTGGAGCTAATATCGATAATGTAAACAATGTTATAATATTTTATATACTTTATACAAACTTGTATCAACTGTTGATTGTTGTAATAGACAACACCCTCTACCACGCCCCATATACACAACAACACCACGGTCCATGTACACCACAACACCACGCCCCACGTGCGCCCTCACCACCAGTGTCGGCACCCTTCCTACAAAGTTCCCATCTTATGACCTTTTATTAAAATTAACTTTTCTTGTTTTATATTTTGACTTAATACAAACTGTCATCATATTATTATTATTGTAATAAAGATCGACATCCGCCACGGTCATGTGCACACTATACAACAATGTCGGCACCCTTACCTACAGTGTCGGCACCCTTACCTACAATGTCGGAACCCTTACCTTCAGTGTCGGCACCCTTACCTACAGTGTTGGATCCCTGCACTTAATTAATCCTTTTTTTTTTATTATAACATGTTAGTATTAAAAACAAGGCATATACGCCCACAGTACCAATAGTACACCCCGAACTTCTAATATTTTTGTTCTTGTTTACAAAACAGACTCACATTCAATTAAATATTTTTTGTATTTTCTTTTTACACCTGTGACAATTTAGAAAATTTGTATTAACTAGTGTTTGTTTTCATTGATAAAAAATCAGCCATTTTTAACGCCTCATGTGCTCTCACACCTAAATTATGACACCCCTACCTCCATCGATTCGTATGTGGTAAAAACACTGCATTGTTGCAATTGTTATTTAAACTGCGACTATATAAAATATTTATATTTTAAAAATTATATTAGGTTTCTAATCCCTCCATTTCCCATCACTAACAACATGCCGCATGTACACTCTCATCTTTCATATCGGCAACAACAAACTTGTAATAGTATTAAAAGTTCATGTTATATTGTGTTTACCTTTCGTTTACATTTAAACATTTATTGAATTTAAATATGTATTTGATATTTGATTTTATACGTCAGCGGCATCCTTCCGTCTCGCGAGACGATGGTGCATCACCGTTGGGTTGGGTTGCATTTTCTCGAGTGGCTGTGCAGTCCTATCCTTGAGTGACAGTCTTTGCCACAGTTTTTACACACGAGTTCTGTGCTTCCAAATGTTTTGGCCTTTCTCCTAGCTCTTCTGTCTGCAGCCTCCTCCATTCTTCGCTCCTCGGCTATTATGACGCCCTCTTTGACAACTGTGCGCCACGTAGATCGGTCTTCTGCCTTACACTCCCAGTCACTTGTATATATTTTGGCTGCTTTCATGTCTCTTTGACAGACATCTTTAAATCGCAAGCGTGGGCGACCTGTTTTCCTCTTTCCTGAAGCAAGTTCACCATATAGGAGGTCCTTCGGGATGCGGCCGGGGCTCATTCTTTTGACATGTCCTAGCCACCTCAGGCGTCTTTCACTAAGAATTGAGAACATGCTTTGGGTATTTGCACGCGTTAGGACCTCACTATTAGGCACCTTTTCTTGCCATTTAATGCCAAGAATGCGGCGCAAGCATCTCAAATGGAAGCTGTTAAGCTTACGCTCTTGTGATGTATAAGTGGTCCATGTCTCGCTCCCATATAGTAATGTACTGATGACACAGGCTCGATAGACGCACAGTTTGGTTTTCTCCGTTAGCTTGGTGTTTTGCCAGACCCGCTTAGTTAGTTTAGCCATTGTTGCGGCTGCCTTGCCAATTCTGCTGTTTATTTCTTCTTCAATGGACAGTGTATTGGAGACCTTGGATCCCAAGTAGGTGAAGCTGTCCACAACCTCCAAGTTTTCATTATCGATATTTATGGTAGGAGGAGGTTGAGTGTCTTGGGCGATTATGTTTGTCTTTTTCAAGCTGATTTGCAGACCAAATTCTTTGCAGGCATTGGAGAAGCTTGACACGAGTTTTTGCAAATCAGATTCTGTATGTGCTGTTAGTGCCGCATCATCCGCAAATAGTAGCTCTCGAATTAGGACATCCGTCGTTTTTGTCTTGGCTCGGAGGCGGGCAGTGTTGAAAAGTCCTCCATCAGCTCTGGTATGTAACCAGATTCCCTCACTGCTATCCTTGAATGCGTATCAGATACTTTGGTTGTTAAAACATTTTTTTAAAATACCTTTTTAGAACACGCTTCTCTTGTTTTATTAAATTTAATAAACATATAGCAATGAATTGTTTGACTTTTGTATATTATTATTGTTTGTGTCTTTTTAATGTTTATAGAAAGATGAATTAACCTGAAAGGATATGTTTGTTGATGTGACAACATGTGGGTGGTGTGGTCACATGTGGGTTTGGGGTGTGGTTATAAGTGGGTTTGGGGTGTGGTCATATGTGGTTTTGGGTTGTTTTCATATGTGGGTTTGGGGTGTGGTTATATGTGGGTTTGGGTTGTGGTCATAAGTCTGTTTGCGTTGTTGTCCTCTGTGGGTTTGGGATGTGGTCATATGTAAATTTCTAATGTGAATAAATGAAGTGTGTGGGAACATGCTGATGATATATCAGCTCGTGGTTGAACCAGTTTGTTCGGTACATAAGTGTGGACAAAACTGTACCGTGATTACTTCAGTGTGGGATATTTAAACAAACGAATCTTCTTATATCATCGGTGAATGTGTCATCATATGGATGAACTTATAAATGTGATGTCTTAGTGCGGTTATAGAAAAATATACGTCTTAATCCTAGTGGTTAGTAATATTACATTATGTGAATAAACCTAATAGTGTCTAACTCTGTTTGTGGTTTAATATTGAGGCTAATGGATACCCAACTTTATTATTTAAATAAAAACGTTATATGTGTTTAAAACTGAAAAACTGACGTAGTCAAAATAAAATGCAAACAAAGTTTACATGTACATCTGTAACATCAGACTAAAGTCTGTACAAAAAGATTCATATAATAAAGTCTATCACTACAGCGACCTGATGAAGCTATGGGTTAGTTGGAAGTGTCGAAATGATTTTTTAAAAAGAAAAACAACTAATCATATCGACTGTAACATAAGTGTTGCTTACACTTCTCAAAAAATATTTAGTGCCATTAGTTTTAACATTAACTGTAACAGTTATCTTGCTTACATTTAACTAGTATCACAAAAATGTAAAACTCCAGTTAAAAAACTCAATTGTAAGTCTAAGAAATGTAGCCAATCGTATAATACATTTACATTTATCTCAACAAATCTATCAACGTTAACAATGTCGTACGTTATAACAATCTCTTTATAAAGCGTACATAAAACGTAACACCATAATGTTATCACTGACTTAAAAACAGGAGGATAGAAAACAGAGTGGAAAGTAGTAATAATACAGGAGACATTCAATTCAAATTAGAAAATACAACGCATACACATTTTATTAAAACACTTTGATAGACGTAGGGATGATTATTACATTCCTTGTTTTTTATGGGAATGAAAGGGGAAAAAATCTCATGTAATTTCTCACTCTTCTCGTTTTGCATGGCTTGTCTGATAAAATCCATAAAAAAACAACATGTTAAGAAAATTCAGTTTTTGTTTAAATGGACGTTTAAGCACATAACGATGTCATTGTATTGTATACGTCCTAAAAATAACATCACCTCTCCTGGGATTTTTCTGTCCACATCCAGTCCATCTCTCTTATCTGATTCCTAGTTTATACTTTATAGTGCCCCATCTCAGTGACTATTTGTCTTGTTTTAACAGTCTCATACATCGTGCGTACGTTCCATGCTCCAATGATGGTGGTGGTCCTGGTAGAGATGATGGACGTCGGTCTAATAGCTTTAAGCTTCTGATTTTTACTTCATGGTGTCATATATTCCTTTGTATAAATTACTTTCATAGTTCGGTGTCATACATTCCTATGTAAAAATTACTTTTACTGTTTGGTGTCATACATTCCCCTGTAACTTTTTGATTTAGTGTCAGATAATTATTTTAGTTGTTTAAATATTTTAAAGCACATCAGCAAGTTGTATTATGACATAAATTAGGTAAATCAATGTAAGTGAAGAAAATGAACAATTAAAATACTAAAGTAATAATATAAAGATACACGAATTTCATTGATAATCACATAAATAATACATAGTTTTATTAAAGGATGTTGTGTTAAGATAGTGATGGGAGTTAGGGGGGGGGGGCTTGTTCAGGTCAACTGTGGAATACAAGGCAAAGGGACCAACGTACTTAAAATGAAGTTTCACTTGATATTAGATATCTTTGGAGCTCAATAAAAGGAAATATAATAATTAAAAGGTATGTTATTTATAAACTTCTCATTATGTGACCTTATGGGATTCGTTTGGTTTTTAAAAATTTTTATTTGTTGTTTTATGTGACATGTAGACTAGTAGAAATCTATTTCTTGAACTCGACACACAATTAATAGAAATTTTTAAAAAAACGGCTTTATACACAAGAGTGGATCGTATACCATTAAATACTAAAATGTTTATTAAATGTATGTTTTCGAAATGAATAAATTTTAAATTAAATCTATGCTTCATTTTGTCCCTGGTGTTGTTGTCTACCGGTAGTGTTTTCGTAAGTCGTAAACAAATTGTTTCT
Organism: Radix auricularia; assembly: GCA_002072015.1. NCBI lineage: Eukaryota > Metazoa > Mollusca > Gastropoda > Lymnaeidae > Radix > Radix auricularia. The sequence goes on along the minus strand of MUZC01004805.1, from coordinate 278,851 downwards.
TATTGAACATCTCTAAAACAAATTGTTTCTTATTGAACATCTCTAAAACAAATTGATTACCTCCTTTGTAATTAAGAAAACATACATACTACAGATATTGAGAGCCATTGGTAGTTCACTAGCACAAATCACTATCACTAGGGGATCATTTAAGTTTAAAAACGTTATGTTTGTCAACCGATTTGTTTCTAAAACGTCTTTTAATGTTAGTGTACTTAAGGGAAACGACCCGTGATAACTTGTTTAATATTAAGAGTTAATTACCCTTTTATCAACTTGATCACAATATAACAGCTACGTGTATTTTTAATAGTAAATCAAATTTTATGTTAGACAAACTACATCCCATTACGAAATGTAAGTATTGTTATTGAATTTAGCATATAACTACCTTAACATGTGAACCAGCTGTAAAAAAATTTTTAAAAGTCAATATTCATTATATCTCAGATAATTGATCTAACAACTGAGCTACTTGTGAGACATTGACACTTTAAGTCATGTGACATTAGAATTGTTGTGGTCTGTGGTTATATCATCTAGATGACTTCAATGTTTGTTTTGTGTTGTTATTATATTAACTTGATGACTTGCATGTTGTGGTCTGTGGTTATAGAGACTAGATGACTTGAATGTTATGGTCTTTGGTTATATCAAAAAGATGACTTAAATGTTGTGGTCTGTGGTTATATCAACTAGATGACTTGAATGTTTGTTGTGGTATGTGGTTATATCAACTAGATGACTTGAATGTTGTGGTCTGTGGTTATATCAACTAGATGACTTGAATGTTTGTTGTGGTCTGTGGTTATATCAACTAGATGACTTGAATGTGTGTTGTGGTCCGTGGTTATATCAACATGATGACGTGAATGTTTGTTGTGGTATGTGGTTATATCAACTAGATGACGAGAATGTTTGTTGGGGTATGTGGTTATATCAACTAGGTGACTTGAATGTTTGCAGTGGTCCCCCCGCCCCTAGTCACAAACTGTCACACTTTCTTTCACCCCCTCCCCCTCTGGGGCGTGACAAAATGTAAGGACGGCCCATATAAAGCAGTGGAGGCTAAAATTAAAATATAATCAATTCAATGACTGCTGGGAATGGATGAACTCTTAAGATCATTTTGATATTAAAGCATTGTTAAGATTTGTGTCTCACATTATATATTTACCTGACATTTGTCTAGTAGGTAAGGCAGCACAGTCTTCTAATATGTTTATTTTCACATTTGGAATATGACAATAGAGAAGTAGGAATGAAAACTAGTAAGACGAGCTTCAAAGAACAGATAATAAATTATCTATGAGATCACGTCTCCAATTTAAGCTCACCGTTATTATTGTGATAATAATAACTGGATATTTAAATAGGTTAATGAGGCAAGATTTAGTAGGTTCATAATTGAATGGGATAGTAAACATTAATTGACTTTATGATTACTTCAAATTTGTAAATATTAGATCAGAAAATTAATAATTTTAAGCATTCCTGCAACTTGATTGTTTTCTCATTTGTTTGTATTTGAATGTCATTAAATAGCCTCGTGTTTCTCTGGTACACAGTTTGTGTTTCTCTGGTACACAGTTCGTGTTTCTCTGGTACACAGTTCGTCTTTCTCTGGTACACAGTTCGTCTTTCTCTGGCACACATTTCGTGTTTCTCTGGTACACAGTTCATGTTTCTCTGGTACACAGTTCATGTTTCTCTGGTAAACAGTTCTGGTTTCTCTGGTACACAGTTCATGTTTCTCTGGTACATAGTTCGTGTTTCTATGGTACACATTTCGTGTTTCTCTGGCACACAGTTAGTCTTTCTCTGGTACACAGTTCGTGTTTCTATGGTACACAGTTCATATTTCTCTGGTACACAGCTCGTGTTTCTCTGGTACACAGTTCGTCTTTCTCTGGTACACAGTTCGTCTTTCTCTGGTACACAGTTCGCATATTATGGTACACAGTTCGTCTTTCTCTGACACACATTTCGTGTTTCTCTGGTACACAGTTCATGTTTCTCTGGTACACAGTTCATGTTTCTCTGGTACACAGTTCTTGTTTCTCTGGTACACAGTTCATGTTTCTCTGGTATACAGTTCATGTTTCTCTGGTACACAGTTCATGTTTCTCTGGTATACAGTTCATGTTTCTCTGGTACACAGTTCATGTTTCTCTGGTACACAGTTCGTCTTTCTCTGGTACACAGTTCGCATATTATGGTACACATTTCGTGTTTCTCTGGCACACAGTTCATGTTTCTCTGGTACACAGTTCGTCTTTCTCTGGTACACAGTTCGCATATTATGGTACACATTTCGTGTTTCTCTGGCACACATTTCGTGTTTCTCTGGTACACAGTTCGTCTTTCTCTGGTACACAGTTCGTCTTTCTCTGGCACACATTTCGTGTTTCTCTGGTACACAGTTCATGTTTCTCTGGTACACAGTTCATGTTTCTCTGGTACACATTTCTTGTTTCTCTGCTACACAGTTCATGTTTCTCTGGTACACAGTTCATGTTTCTCTGGTACACAGTTCATGTTTCTCTGGTACACATTTCGTGTTTCTCTGGTACACAGTTCGTCTTTCTCTGGTACACAGTTCGTGTTTCTCTGGTACACATTTCGTGTTTCTCTGGTACACAGTTCGTGTTTCTCTGGCACACAGTTAGTCTTTCTCTGGCACACAGTTAGTCTTTCTCTGGTACACAGTTCGTGTTTCTCTGGTACACAGTTCGTCTTTCTCTGGTACACAGTTCGATATTATGGTACACAGTTCGTCTTTCTCTGGCACACATTTCGTGTTTCTCTGGTACACAGTTCGTGTTTCTCTGGTACACAATTCGTGTTTCTCTGGTACACATTTCGTGTTTCTCTGGTACACAGTTCGTGTTTCTCTGGCACACAGTTAGTCTTTCTCTGGCACACAGTTTGTCTTTCTCTGGTACACAGTTCGTCTTTCTCTTGTACACAGTTCGTCTTTCTCTGGTACACAGTTCGTGTTTCTCTGGTACACAGTTCGTCTTTCTCTGATACACAGTTCGTCTTTCTCTGGTACACAGTTCGTCTTTCTCTGGTACACAGTTGGTGTTTCTCTGGTACACAGTTCGTGTTTCTCTGGTACACAGTTCGTGTTTCTCTGGTACACAGTTCGTCTTTCTCTGGTACACAGTTCGTCTTTCTCTGGTACACAGTTCGTCTTTCTCTGGTACACAGTTTGTCTTTCTCTGGTACACAGTTCGTCTTTCTTTCGTACACAGTTCGTGTTTCTCTGGTACATAGTTCGTGTTTCTCTGGTACACAGTTCATGTTTCTCTGGTACACAGTTCGTGTTTCTCTGATACACAGTTCATGTTTCTCTGGTACACTGTTCGTGTTTCTGTGGTACACAGTTCGTGTTTCTCTGGTACACAGTTTGTGTTTCTATGGTACACAGTTCATGTTTCTCTGGTACACAGTTCGTGTTTCTCTGGTACACAGTTCTTGTTTCTCTGGTACACAGTTCGTGTTTCTCTGGTACACAGTTCGTGTTTCTCTGGTACACAGTTCATGTTTCTCTGGTACACAGTTCACGTTTCTCTGGTACACAGTTCACGTTTCTCTTGTACACAGTTCACTTTTCTCTTGTACACAGTTCACGTTTCTCTGGTACACAGTTCACGTTTCTCTGGTACACAGTTCACGTTTCTCTTGTACACAGTTCACGTTTCTCTTGTACACAGTTCACGTTTCTCTTGTACACAGTTCACGTTTCTCTTGTACACAGTTCACGTTTCTCTTGTACACAGTTCACGTTTCTCTTGTACACAGTTCACGTTTCTCTTGTACACAGTTCACGTTTCTCTTGTACACAGTTCACGTTTCTCTTGTACACAGTTAACGTTTCTCTTGTACACAGTTCACGTTTCTCATGTGTGTATTCGTCATCTGCCAAGTATCATGAAAGCATTTGATGACGACCCAACTTTTGATGACCTTTTTGGCAGAGATAAGACATTAGCCCAAATCAATCGCGTTATTTATTAGAATAAAATAAAGAATTACGTTTACCTAGGTATTAGAGCCTACAAAAAATTAAAAACAAACTCTTAGATTCATTGGGGGCGCGGTGGTCTATGCTGTAGCGAGCCGGACTACCGATCCGCAGCAAGAACCCGTGTCGCGGGTTCAAAACCACGGATCTGCCAAGTTCCCTGGGCATTGTGCTAACCACACAATCCCATGCTCGTTAGTGGTCAATGAAACTTGTGAACGCTACTTCACTTGCTCCCATGGACCTTCATGGTCTCTAAGGGATATGTTTTTTTTTAGACTCATTACTGTACACTATCAAAACTGACAATTGCAGTTAAATCAACAAACTTTGTAAACCTTGAGGATAGAAGAAGGAAGATCAAAGCTTTAGTAATAAAGTATTCGATTCATTCTAAACTGGAAATTCAACACAAAGATAATATAATGCAACCATTAAATAGACATGGGTATTAACAACTTTTCTTAATCCGCATACAGTTACAATCACTAACTATTTCTCGTTCTCCCCGTCCGGTATTTACGTGGCAGGGATGCCTGAGAAAACCAGGAAAACCAACACTATATAAAAATTTTAAACTATCATACAAATGCAAGACTATATACAAACCAAGGATAAATGTAGGATGCAATAACCGTCTGTTTAGAAGGTGCGTCTATAAAGGATTCAATAAGGGAAGGAATCCAAAAGCTTTCGAACCCACTTGATAAGCAACAAATATAACCACGCTTAATGTTTGTTTTTTTTAAAATTCATATAGATTAGGTGAATGTAAACTGTAAAATATTAATAATAATAATAATAATGCTTTTTTTCCATATATATTTGTAAGGACTAAAACTTTTGGTCTATAATCAAATAAAAAATATAATATTTCAGATTTTAACAACGAGACAATTAGAGGTTGTGTTTATTGTTATTTTTTTAAAGTTTATCCCTAACAGACCATGAAGGTCCATGGGAGCTAGTGGAGTAGCGTTCACAAGTTTCCTTGACCACTAACGAGCATGGCATTGTGTGGTTAGTACAATGCCCGGGGGGCCTTGCCAGTGTCATGACTGGAAATCGAGTCTTGAGTTCTTGTAAGCGGTCTGGTAGTTCAGCTCGCTACAACTTAGACTACCACGCAAATTAAAGTAACAAATTAAAATGAAAGGCCAAGTTATTTTTATTTAAAATAATAATTTAAATTTACAGAAGAAAACAAAATTGCTATCTCAGAAAATCGTTAAATTTTTCTGACGGGACTACAACATTAATAGAATGTCAAAAAATTATAGTTATATGTTTTAACTATATATCTTCACTATGGTATATCATGGCCTTAGTGACATATTCTGACCTGGGCCAGTTTACCCCCTCGGTTACGTTCAGTTCAGTGGTTAAGTTGGCTGTTACACTGGGATCAAATTGCCGGTTGTGACCATCAGTCAATACTCCATCCAAGCGCGCATGTCCTTTGAAGACGTGCATCTATACAGTGATACTACATTTATCTGAGATTATTAACCTTGTGAGTACAGACAAACAATTGTAACAAGCGAAACTGATTTGGTTTGTGTTTTAGATTAATTGAATTTTTTATTCAAACAATTGAATGTTTAACTGAGCTATATGAGTAAGTTTTTCAATGTGTGAGTTATCGTATGACACGTATGTGTTACTGGCGCTCCTTCTATACAGGAGAATATTTCATTATGAGGTATTACGACCACTTTTGCATTGAACTTGAAAGGTTTTAAACACTTATATTTATGTGATCTTTTTCACACGTGTAAATGAATTATTGTGACAGTAATTTTACTTTAGGAATGAAAAAAAAAAAAAGAAAGAAATAACAAACAACAACAAACGAGACATTTTTATTGTGACTAATTAGATGGTTGCTTTTGAATCGTAAACTTAGTTTACGAGTTGAGGCTTGTTGACTGCTGTGTTAATGATAAGAGTTACCTCAAAGACCTTGACTGTTGTGTTAATGATAAGAGTTACCTCAAAGACCTTGACTGTTGTGTTAATGATAAGAGTTATCTCAAAGACCTTGACTGTTGTGTTAATGATAAGAGTTATCTCAAAGACCTTGACTGTTGTACGACTACCTTACACAAATGATAACATGTTTAAATGAAAATGTGGGTAAATAACATTGACTACTAAAGTTACAACCTATAACAATGATTCTAAACTCACCAGCACTGTCAACTTAAGTGCTAACATTTTAACAATGATTTTAAGGTTTACTAGTACTGTTACTAGAGAAGTGACCGTTAAATTATTCTAGGCCCACTATGACTGTCATCTAAAGTTCTGACAAAAACAATTTTGTAAAGCAAACAGTACTATCATCTAAATACTGACCGTTACAATGATTCTAATGTCACCAGTACTATCATCTTAATACTGACCGTTACAATGATTCTAATGTCACCAGTACTATCATCTAAATACTGACCGTTACAATGATTCTAATGTCACCAGTTCTATTATCTAAATACTGACCGTTACAATGATTCTAATGTCACCAGTACTATCATCTAAATACTGACCGTTACAGTGATTCATAGGTCACCAGTACTGTCATCTAAATACTTACCGTTACAATGATTCTAATGTCACAAGTACTATTCATCTAAATACTGACCGTTACAATGATTCTAATGTCACCAGTACTGTCATCTAAATACTGACCGTTACAGTGATTCTAAGGTCACCATTACTGTCATCTAAATACTGACCTTTACAATGATTCTAATTTCACCAGTACTGTCATCTAAATACTGACCTTTACAATGATTCTAATGTCACCAGTACTATCATCTAAATACTGAACTTTACAATGATTCTAATGTCACCAGTACTATCATCTAAATACTGACCTTTACAGTGATTCTAATGTCACCAGTACTGTCATCTAAATACTGACCGTTACAATAATTCTAATGTCACCAGTGTTGTCATCTAAATACTGACCGTTACAATGATTCTAATGTCACCAGTACTATCATCTAAATACTGACCGTTACAGTGATTCTAAGGTCACCAGTACTATCATCTAAATACTGACCGTTACAATGATTCTAATGGCACCAGTACTATCATCTAAATACTGACCGTTACAGTGATTCTAAGGTCGCAAGTACTGTCATCTAAAGTGTTGACCGTATCAAGGATTCTTAATCCACCATTACTGACTACTGCTGTTCTGAATTGGACTCGAAACAATCCATAAGCACAGGGATATAAGTGTAAGAAATACATATGATCAACTGTGAATACATGTATCACTTAACTTTTGATTTGCTAGACTAGTTTGATATACAATTTAATTAACACACATGTTAGCTATATCATTAAGATAGCATAAAAACTGTGACCCACTAAGTTCTTCTTATCAGTTTCCAAGTGATATTTCAAGAAAAAACGTTGCAATTTTTTAAAATCCTTTCAATGTGTTAACGATAATAGAATCGTTACAAATAATTTTGTTGTTTGATCGTCACCAGGCATGCCATTTCAGGTCATCTTCAGTCTAAAATTTGAGTGACATACATCATCTGTTGACCGTTTTACCCTAACCAAGACTTAACGTATTTACAACTATTTTATTCTTTGTTAAATAAAACGTTTGTTCAAACATGCAACAAGAAAGACATAAACAATGACACTCAAATGATAGGCTCAGTATGTCTGTTAAGGTGCGTGTTAGGGAATTACTGCTTAAACTATGATAGCAACTATGAAAGTTGTTGTTTGAGAGCAATTGGTGAATTTGTATTATATATTATGTATTTAGAGAGAAAAAAATCGTCATTTTTTAAGGTGAGTGATTGTGTAATTTAGTGATTGTTTGTGTGAGTAATGACGTATGGCAATAGTTATAAGTGTAACTAAAACGTTTTTAACAAGTATTATACAAGTCTCATTTTATTATATATAAATGAAGTATCGTAGAGGAAATGTTTACTTTAGTAGTTAAAAAAAACAACACATACACACACAAAATAAAAATAAAAAAACAAACACATGTTTGTATTTAATCCCAATGTGTGGTATGTAATTTGAATAAAAATTAATAGTTAGTGCACGAGTACATGAATGCTGACAGCTGTGTTAGTGATAAGAGTTATCTAAAAGTACTTGACTCTCACACGAGTACATGAATGCCGACAGTTGTGTTAGTGATAAGAGTTATCTAAAAGTACATGAATTCCGACAGTTGTGTTAGTGATAAGAGTTATCTAAAAGTACTTGTGATTCACACGAGTACATGAATGCCGACAGTTGTGTTAGTGATAAGAGTTATCTAAAAGTACTTGACTCTCACACAAATACATGACGGCCGACAGTTGTGTTAGTGATAAGAGTTATCTAAAAGTACTTGACTCTCACAACACGAGTATATGAATGCCGACAGTTGTGTTAGTGATAAGAGTTATCTAAAAGTACTTGACTCTCACAACACGAGTACATGAATGCTGACAGTTGTGTTAGTGATAAGATTTATCTAAAAGTACTTGACTCTCACAACACGAGTATATGAATGCCGACAGTTGTGTTAGTGATAAGAGTTATTTAAAAGTACTTGACTCTCACACGAGTACATGAATGCCGACAGTTGTGTTAGTGATAAGAGTTATCTAAAAGTACTTGACTCTCACAATATGTTGTTCACCAAATGATGTGATTGTGGATTACAAGATGCAGGGAAATATGTGTGACTTGACTGCAAATAGAGACATCTTGTTTAAAACTGCATTTTTAAAGATACTTACTGATGTTTAATATGGTTCTGATCGTAGCAATCATACTAAAGCCACCAGTACTGTCATATAAGGTTCTGACTGTTACAATGATTCAATAGCCACCATTACTGTCATCTAAGGTACTGACTCTAACAATGATTCAATAGCCACCATTACTGCCATCTAAACTACGGACCGTTACAATGGTTCTGTAGCAAACCTTACTGTCATCTAAACTATGGACCGTTACAATGGTTCTGTAGCAAACAAATAAAATCTGAATTTCATAACGTGACTTTAAACGATTTATAAAAGGTGTTTATTGTAAGGTATAAATAAATTCAAACTATTTGTTTTATTATGTTTTGCTGGTTTTATAAATGAAATAAATTATAACGTAGGCAGAATTTCTCGCCGCGCGTCTGAGATAACATTAAACAATAACCCACAAAACTTATCTAATCAGTTGGCTGATGTTGTTGTTGTTGATCGTCTAACGTACTTGAAAACCACAACTCTCTCATCATATTTCTTATCTATTAAAATTATTTGGCAGAAAAAAAATTGTAATTTTTGAAAAAATCCCCTTGACGTGGTTTTAAAAGTAGAAACGTTACAACTATTTCAGAAGAAATTATTTTATCGTCACGAGGCATGTCACGTGACTTCAGGTCTACTATTTAAGTGACTGTCATCACGCTTCGACCATTTGAAAGGACACAAGTCTTCACGTATGTACAACTATTTCATCTCAAACTACACAAGAATGTACGTATTTACACCTATTGCATTTCAAACTACACAAGACTTCACGTATGTACAACTATTTCATTTCAAACTACACAACACTTTACGTATTTACACCTATTGCATTTCAAACTACACAAGACTTCACGTATGTACAACTATTTCATTTCAAACTACACAAGACTTCACGTATGTACAACTATTTCATTTCAAACTACACAAGACTTCACGTATGTACAACTATTATATTTCAAATTACACAAGACTTATCGTATGTACAACTATTTCATTTCAAACTAAACAAGAGTTCACGTATGTACAACTATTTCATTTCAAACTACACAAAAGAGGGCGCGAGGTGCCGCAAGGGGGGGGTCGTTTGACCTCAGCAGATGTGTACTTAAAACAAGTTGATATAATTTACCGTCTTGAGAGGGGGTGCAATATGTTTTCTTCTTCCCTTTGGCATTTGGGGGGGGGGTGAAAGAAAATATAGTCTTACAGCATACACAGACAACATAGACATACAAACTTTAGTCACACTGAGACATAAATATGTTGTCATAGAGAATAACTAACATATCATCAGACACAGACACAAATAATCCTACAGTCCATACATAAACATACAAACAGTCACCTATAGATTCACACATACGTAGACCCAGATTTACAAATCATTATACCTAAAAAGTTTGTATTTGTTTTAGCACACACCCATTGCCAAAACCTAAAACATTGAATTCTAAATGGTAAAAATATTTTTTAAAAACATGTATTTTATCTTTATAGCCATAAACAAAATCAAGTTTAAAAATATAAATTTGTCATAAATTTTTTAAAGACTTTAATTGCAGAAAAAGTCTTCTGATGTATTTACCACGTAAAGTTTTAGAAAATTCAAAGTTTTAAGGAAATAATGCCTCCTTATATATCTTTATATATATATATATTCTTGTGTGCATCACATTTATTAATATTAAGGAATTTTGATAATATCTTGACTAGTGACATAATAGAATTAAATTGTCTTAGTGTCAATCCTTCTACAATACAAAATACCTTTTTCCTATAAAAGAAATTGTAAAAATCAAAAACTAATTGTTGAGATAGTTGTAAAGTTTTAATTTGATTAAATGAAATTTAACTTTACAAAAGAATTTGAAAGTAAAAGTTTAATTACATTTGTCCTGACTATATACGGACGTTTAGGTTAATGGGAATATCAAAAACACTTATAGATTTTTAAAAAAAAATGTTTTTGTTTCATTTAAGAAAACTTTGTGCAATTCTCCAGAACCCTAAATATGTGCTTGTGTGTATTTATGTATATCTATATATATTAAACATACAAGCATATATTTAAAGTATTCAGAGGAGTATTCAAATTTATTTTGGACGAAACATACTGTATCCGCTCATTTAATGATAATTTGAAAGATAAAAATAATAGTAACCTATTTATAATATACATTGTTTACCATTGTTTTATGGATTTACATTATCAATTTCTTTTAATATGTACCAGGGTTGCGGAAATTGCCGAGTAATTTCTCGATTAATCGGTAAAACATTTTATCGATTAATATTATTTTAATCGATAAAATAGTGATTAAAATTAAGATAAGTATTTTTTTTTTAAATTTCGATTTATTAATAAACAATTAATTAATAAATAAATTTTTGAACATAAAAACTACTCCATTTAAAAAACGGACTCTAAGAGTGTAAACTTTAAAATAAACTGTTTTATAATGACAATGATATTTTAAAAAGCAACACTGTTTTTAGGTAATTAACAAAAACAAAAATTAAATTAATTGACATTATTTTGAACTGCTCTTATATAAATTTATCTGCTAGCAAAATTATATTTTAAAAATAAATTACATTTAATACTTAAGAAATAGGCATTTTTAAATTGTCTTAAGAGGGCACAAAACGTGAAGGAAAACAATATAATGGAAAAAGTGATTATGAAGTCTTAGTAAAAAAAAAAAATTTTTTTTGAACCACTTGGGATAAAAAGATGATATTTATGTTTTTGTTAATCATCAAACAATTTCTATACAGCTGTATTACTTTTATATTTTTTAAAATTAATTTTAAAATTTCATGTTAGTGCCTAAACTTTAATGCGTTGTTTAACTTAATTTTATTGCTATTTTTTAAATATAACTCATAAATCTTTATTTTTGGCTTAAAGAAAATTATCGATGAATTAATCAGTAATTTTTCTAAAGTTTTCGATTAAATTTAATTTAATCGATAACAGCCCTAATATGTACATTATGTATGTCATTCTATAATAATTATAATTTATTTATGTGAAAATAAAACTATAATCTCATGTTTATTTAATCATTATTACAAGTTATCTCATTAAACTCTAACTCAACAAAATATTGTTTTTATTAAAAAAAAATAATAAAACATTTTTAGTTAAAAATATTTTTTAAATATTCCACTTTAAATGACTGGGTTAATGTCTCTGACAGATAAAAGTCAATCATCCATTTATTAACCTGAAATCAAGAATTATGGGGGTAAGTACCAAATATAAACAAGAAATTATTAGATAATTTAAATATATTTTAACAAATTGAATAAAAGTTCACAATGTATAGGTAAAAAAAAAAAGTTGAAAAATTGCTGGTGCTTCATAAAAATTGTGTTACCTGTGCTACAGAGACCTTAAATATAAAATGTAACTCCATTTGCAGTTAATTTAGTACTGCCTCAAAGCACCTGAATTTTTTGTTTGGTCCCAAAAATCGATATTATTTCCAGCTTAAAGATCAAATTGAAGACTGGTTAACTGTTACTTATTTTTTGCAAGTACAAAGAATATTTAACTTTTAAAAAAGTAAACAACTCCATTTTGATTGTACTGTCTACAAGTTTTTAATATTTGTCTTAATTTGCATTTATTTCTAGGAGGTATTGGCTATTGATTTATTAGAGACAATTTTTTTAAATGGCTGTAACAAGATCTCAGACATATGTTCATCTGATTGGCGAACCAGTACAGTTATTTAATGGAAATATGCTACCAACAACTAGAGAAGTTTTACAAGTCTACTATCATCATCACAATAATGAAAAACTGTCTAAAACTGAATCGGTTACAGTTACCGTTAGACAGGTTTGCGAGATATGGGCCAGAGCAAAAGTACCATCAGCTGAAGAAAGAAATATTATCCACAAGCTAAAACTTCTTGTTGATAAACACAGAACTGTCTGTCGCAATAAGACCCGTGGTGGCACAGCTCAGATGGCAAGGGAGTCAAATTTTGAAGCTGATATGAATGGCCTGTTTGATATTGCTCATCATGATGCGATGAACCGAATAAAAATTGAAGAAGATAGGGTTTTTCTGGCTGATCAAAGAACAGAAAGGAAGTATGTCATGGGTAAAATAGACCAGCAGCTTACAGCAGTAGAAGGTCGACGAGCAGTAAGAATACAAAGAGAAGCTGAACTGAGGACCAAAGAAGACAGGAGGCTAAATGATTTAGCTCAGGCAAGTGCACCAGCATCGGCAAGTTTGAATAATGGTGACACCAGTGACATTAGTCATCTTGATGAAGAAAGTAGTGCAGAACTCAGTGACTACAATCCTGAATGCAAATCATCAGACAGTTCAGACACACAAGATCAAACACAGCAAAAGCGTGCAAAAATATCTGCAAATGAAGCTGTAAGTCCACAGTTAGCTGCAGTACTAGATCGTACAAGTGTCAGCAATCGAGATGCTGCATATATTCTACATGCAGCAGCTACGACTTATGGACAAAATGCATCAGGTATGTCCTTGTCTGTCAGCAGCATCAGAAGAACAAGATCAAAGCATCGTACTCAAGCAGCTGCTNGATAAGAAACTTGATTATTTTATTGGAAGCAGATCACACTTCTTCTTTCAGGTCTTGAATCTCGACAAATCGTTTCTGAACTTGCCTGTTGAGCAGTGGCCACAGCTGGAAGCGTACCAACACGCAAAGGTGGTTGCCCATTCACTAAAAGTTGTTAATGACTCAGCAGAGCGAGGCATTGCATTGGCAACCAACTTCAACAAGTCATTAACAAAAAAGGAAGATGAAAAGCAGTACTTGTATCAGGTTGTTGAGTCACACCGTAAACAGTACCCAGATGCAAAGAAGGCAACACTCAATCAATGAATGAACAATGAACAGTGTTGTAGTGTTTTATGTTACTTAACTGGTTCTGTGAACATTTTACTGATTGGCCCAAAACACTGTGTGCAATGCATTTATATTTTAATTGTTGAAAGCTCAACATTGTTCTGAGTTTATGTTGCGTAAACGAAAAAGGGCCGTTATTGTAATTTTCAAATCCAATTAGGCAGTACTGATTACTTAATGAATGTTAATTTTCAGAGTCTGTGAACATTGTGTTGACTGTTTGGAACTCTCAGTACATTTATAATTTCAATGTGGAAACCTCAACATTTTTCTGGCTTAATGATACAAAAAACGAGAAAATCTGCAGTTATCACCATTTTAAATCCTCATGAGGCAGTAATAAATGATGATAGAATGACTCAGTTTTTTGTTGTTATTTCATTATCTCATGACATATAACAGAAAAATAAAAAAGCACTACAAGTTACTAAAAAAATAATTTTTTGAACCACCCTACTCACTATTTAAAAAAACAAAATTATGATAGACTATGTTATATATTTTAAATATTCATTATTTGGACAAAATTAATTTGAATGTGCTAAAAAAGAAAAATTTTAAAACAGTTTTATTAGCATCAAGTTTCATTTTATTATGTCATCATGTTTTACCATAAAAATATTATTTTTACTGTGATATTATTGTTTTGCTGTACTCAATTGAATAAACTAGAACATTTCTTATAAAACTATCTTAAATGAGAAAAAAAATTTATAAATAATATTATGTTTAAACTATCTCAATAAGAAAAAGATTTTTTTGTCTCTCTTATTCTAAATAACAGTAGACAATAAACTTTAGAGTGAGATATCACACATTTTTATCAAGTTGCTTTTATTTACGATAAGCATTGGAACATTTTAAAGCTTTAAAATAATAAAATTTAAAATAAAATTAAGATTAAATTTTTGTTGATAAAACAAAATGTATGTATATTCACAACCAATTAGACCAAAATATAACTAACATCAATAAAAAAAAAAGTTCTAAAAATGTATATTTCTTTTAATTGATTCAATTTTAGTTATGTTGCTAAGTCCTTGTCATCGTAAAATGTCATTCAAAGTCTAGAGTAAAAATCACATTTCATGTAGGAATCACAGATAATAGCTATGGTCTATGGAATTATCAAGATGTCACTCAGTGTTAAATAGAAGAATGACAGTGATAAAATACAAAATAGTAGACGTGTCAGCCTACATCAGTGATTTAGACAGTAAATTACATCCATCAGTCAAAAAAAATATCATTAGTATTTGACTGTCAGCTTACATAAGTGATTTAGACAGTAAATTACATCATTCAGTCCAAAAAAAATCTCATTAGTAGTTGACTGTCATCCTACATAAGTGATTTAGACAGTAAATTACATCAATCAGTCCAAAAAAATCTCATTAGAAGTTGCCTGTCAGCCTACATAAATGATTTAGACAATAAATTACATCAATCAGTCCACACAAAAAATCATTATTAGTTGACAAAAGGAACATAAGTGAAAACTGTACATTTTTATTGTATCAATATGTATTCATTTATTAGAAACATAAAATGCAATGCTTTATCATAAATAATCCTATTTAACAGCTACAGTTAAAGACACTAATTTTTAACAAGTTTGAAAATCAAGTTAAGACACAGCCAATAAAATGTGATGATTTCATTTATATTATATTGAAGTAGTTTGATTATTATTAGAAAGGAATAAAGAAAATGTTGCAGGAATTATAGATAGCATAAGACATCACATATTTATTTTTTTTTACCTTTACTTTTCTTAAAGTAACATCCTGGTTGTATAAATACTATTTGCATAACTAAAGTGTTTCTTATAACACACTAAAAAAGAAGTTACAAATAAATGTTGCTTTAATTTCTTACTATTGATTCATTTCAATTAACTTTAACTACTTTTCAATATAAGGTACTAACATCACTGAATCCAAGACTTCTATTTGGATAGGGAGAAATTTGTAATGATTAATAAATCAAAATTTGCTCCAATAAAGGTTAACTCAGGAGTTCCACAATCAGCTGTTCTAGGTTCCTGAGTATTATACATTTATTTAAATGATTTACTCAGCAACATTTTAACAAGAAAAAGAGTTAAGTTATGTGCTAATGCTTGTATAATATGTAGAACAGTTAAATCTGAACTTGTAAGAATAATTTCAACAACAACAAAAAAATTTTAAAAAAAAATACTGGAGCATGTTTTCCAGAAAAGTTTCAACAGTTTAGAGTACCAAAAAAAGAAAAAAGAACCGAATAAAAGTTTAATATTTTTTTTATTCATTTAAAAGAAACAGCCTAAACTATAGATGCAAAATTCTCAGTAGTCATAATAATCGAGAAATTATCATGAAATCCCCAAGTTAATGAAATTATTTTAAAAAATAACAAAACCTCAGGTTTTATTTTTAAAAAAACTTTTAAAACTTGAATAGTGAAATAAAACTAAACTGCTGTCTCATCTTGGGACCCATCCATCAAAGAAAAACATTGAGGAACTAGAACAAATTATAAAAAGAGCCTCAAGATTCATTACTGGAGAATATTCAAGACCAACAAAATTAGCACCATTAGTTAGATCATTAAACCTTCAAACACTGGAGGATAGAAAAACCAAGAGTAAAGTAGTAATCATACAAAAAGTAATTAATCTAATTAAGAAATACAACACAAAAAGAACTTAAAAGAACCCTCAGATAGACAACAAGATAAAACACATTTCTTTTTTCATATGCAAGGAAAACACAATAGTTTGTTCTTGCCGTCAGCTATTTGGGCATGGCATTGTTTGCCTGATGAAACCAGGAAAATTATCACTTTATCATCAATTAAAACTCTAGTTAGAATGCAGGACTAAAATCAAATCAAAGATAGAGCGTAGGCATAGGAGGACATAAACTTGTGTTGAAACAGAT
>MUZC01004805.1:191722-247561 GCA_002072015.1 Radix auricularia | reverse complement strand
TAGCATTTTAGTTTTATATCTTTGTTACATTTGTAAAAGTTTCTTTTTATAAAGCCTAAGGTTTTGTTTGATTTTTTAATAACTTCATTGACATGGGGATTCCAAGATAGTTTCTCATTTATTATGACTCCTAAGTATTTCGCATCTTTAGTTTGGGTTAGTTCTTTTCCATGAATGAAATATTTTGAATTTATTTGTTTCTTTTTCTTTGTTACTCTTAGCAGTTGACATTTTTCTGGGTGGAAGGACATACTCCAGTTAGTTTCCCATTTTATTAATTCATCTAAGTCTTTTTGTAAAATTTTGCTATCTTGTTCTGACTTGATTGTTCTATAGATTATACAATCATCAGCAAATAACCTAACTTTAGTTCCTGTTGAGATATTGTTGGGTAAGTCATTTATATAAATTAAAAATAGTAAGGGACCTAGGACAGTTCCTTGTGGAACTCCTGAGTTAACCTTTATTGGTGTAGATTTAGAACCATTAATTATTACAGTTTGCTCCCTACCCAATAGGAAATCTTGGATCCAGTGATGCAAGGGACCTGAGATTCCAAAGTATTTAAGTTTTTTGAGTAAACTAAGGCGGTGAACTTTGTAGAATGCTTTTGAGAAGTCTAGTAATATTGTATCTATTTGATCATTATTATCTAAGCCTTTTGATAGATCATCTATTAGGCCTATCAATTGTGTTTCACATGATCTGTTCTTTCTAAAGCCATGTTGGTGTGGGCATAGGGCATTATATTTGTCAAGGTGGTTAACTATTCTGCTATATATTATGTGTTCCAGTAATTTACATGTGGGACTAGTAAGTGATACAGGTCTGTAATTACCAGGGTCTGACTTATCACCTTTCTTAAAGAGCGGCGTTACATAGGCTAATTTCCAATCCTCGGGCACTTTGCCCTGATTTAGAGAGGCTTGAAAAAGAACTGCAAGGATTGGGGACAGTTCATTGCTTAATTCTTTTAATAACCTGGCAGGTAATTCATCTGGGCCAGTAGCTTTGTTTATTTTTAAGTTGTTTGTTGAGAAGAAATAATATCAATAAAGTCACAAGAATTAATTTTACAATATGACAATTTTTATTAAAGGTGAATAATTTGAACAAATGTTAAATTTAACTTATAAAAAAAATAATAAAAAAAAATAAAAATATATTAAAAAAACTTAAATTTATTGTAAAAAATGTGAATAATTTGTCTGGGTCCGCTTTTACCGGGTCTGTTTGACCACAGCCGATTAGTCTGGAGTCGTTTTGATGGGTCATCCTCGGCTACCATGCAAATCACTATAATTTATCGAAATTTGTGGGTTTCTCTGGCGTGAAGACATTGTTCGTGAAGGAAATAATTCATTTGAATTTTCTATACTTGCCAAAGTGAACAATGACATTTTTGGCATTGAGTTGATGTAACTTGGTGTTAGATTTGTCAAAGAACCAAATGGAAAAGTGATAGTCATAGAAGAACTCCTGGGATATATTCCAATAGTCTATAGAAAAGCCGAAGCTTTAGTAAACACCGTCATTAAATTTCTTTAGAATTTTGATTAGATATGACAAAGCTCGTTGGTTATGAATACTGCTGTTGTTCTAAAATGGCAGTTAGATAAGGAGAAATCGAAGCAATAATTAAAAGCAAAAAAACCCAAAAGCAGCATTTGAAAATTGCAGTTCATATAAGCTTAATATTGTCGTGAACAGTTTAAATAATGGGAATGCTATACGAAACACAATAGGAACAATTAAATCACTTAAAGTGTTTTCCGAGAAAGAAATCAGCAAAAAATAACTAAATCAAATTGTTCGTTTGCTATGTGGAGCTACATAGACACATACATATAAATAATGGTGTATTTTCTGCTAAAAATGTGACATAATTGTTTTTCAAAACAATCAGTAATGTAATCAGTTATATTTGCAAATACAATTCTTTTTTTCATGTTTGATATGTGTACACTGTCTTGCGTGGAATTTAGTTCAGTTTTATTGTAACAAATTTATGAAAATTTTCTCAAATCTAAGGGGGGGGGGCAAATAACCCCTCCCCCCTATATACGCTTATGGCCCTACAAAAAGTACGTCACGTTCCAAAGGGTGGAGGATGTGGAAAAAAATGTGACAATTTGTGACAGGGGAAAGTAAAGGTCCGGCCATGTGTCACGCCACGTTGTTTTATATTACATTTTCATTATTTTGTTAATAAAATAATTTTTTTCGAAAATGTTACTTTCTTTATGGGGGTCATACATTTGTGACACGGAGAGGGGGAATTAAAAATGCTCAAAAATAGTGTGACTTACTTTATGTACGGCGCTCAAGCAGACACACACACACAATTATAAATTATAGTCACACAGAGAAACACACAAACCAAAAGAAATGTACAAAGATACTAAACTTATTTTAAGACACACAAAGCACATAACCATAAAAGTCAATTTTAACAACAGGCATTACCATTATGTTATAATAAGTTAAAAAACCAAACATACTTATATGATGACGAACAGTTTACAAGCGAACAACGACACTTGCATGATTGAAACCAATTATACATAGTATAAAAACAGCAATACAAACACAAACAATACAAACCCAAATCATTTATACACGCATTAAACCAAAGTAAAACTACAATTTTTGGGATTAATTTCCGTGTTCGCACTGTGCTTTATATTTTTAATTTATATAGAATAAGTGAATTTTGTTGATTTTGGACATGCAGCCAAAAAATGTGCGCTAACAGTATACTATTGTAACATTGCATTTTGATTAGCATTGAAATGTAAACGTTGATGGTATTTAGGTAATGATCTCTTCCCTTCCTTATTATGTAACATTCGACAGTACATTTATAAGACTTGTAAGTGATATTACAGTCATGCTTGCTTAAAAATAAATAAAATACTCTGTTAAAATAGCATATGCCTAATTCTTACAAGTGCAAACCGCCACACACATAAAAGTAAATTTTTAAAAATAAATAAATAATAAATATTTTTTTAAAAAAACATTTGGCACAAAGACTTCTTCAACAAACATGTATCATATAAACAAAATCCAATAAAACAACAAAATTAATTGTAAACATAGCTGCAGGTGTTTTAGGTTATAATGGTAAATATCATTATCTCTAAGTATATTTGAGTTCATGTCATACTTGACTTTATTGTTTATATAATTTTTAGATTGTTAAACAAATCAACAGTTGATTTTCTTTTAAATAAGAATAATTTTAAATTGAAGTATTTAAAATAAATGGCTTCCAATGATAATTATAAAATATAATATACTTGAAACAAAATAGGAAAACTGTTCCTGCCAAAGCCATTCAGTCAATGAGATTATTTTAGGTCACGACACTTTACACATTTGTGTCTATTGTCTCTTTACATCAATATCCCATATCCTATTAACCTAGATGAGAAAATCTTACAATGCAACAGATATGTATCTACGATTATATATTTAATTTATTTTTAGCAGACATAAATATATTTTAAGTTATTCTCTACTATGTTTCAGTAATGTTACAATATCTTTATGACTATATAGTTATTCTTTTCAATTTGCTTATAGATTTCTTTATTTATAAATTTATTGTTCTAATTTTGATCAATTTCCTAGGCTAGAATTAGGATATAGAAAATTACTCTTACAAACTTTTCTTACCATAAGATCGTTAATAGACTTCTCTTTTTACATAGATAAAATCGTATAATTGTTGGAATCTTAACTACAGCTATTTATTTTTTATTTTTTTATTTTCTAAGTCTGAAAACACATTTTTTGAAAATCATAATTGTGTAGTGATTTTTGTTCAGATAATAAAGAAAACTGATGTCTACAATTCAATAATTGAGTTGTTTTATTACATAACTAATGTTTACATCTGATATCATTAAATTATAGCTGGAATTGTTGTTTTTTTTGGAATTTTGAAACAGTTGAATACAATTATTATGTCATCTGTTTAGTAGTAATAGTTGACACAAAGTCTTAAGCCATTTAAAAAAAAAAAAAGTAATGTAACCACCAAATACCCTCTTTCTCTTTGCATGTCAACAAACACAGATATCTCAATTAAAAGAAAATAAAAATTTGCTACTTATCTTGTTTGTTATCCTTAACTAAATTACCAAAATCATTTTAAAAAATAATGTTTTATCACAATATACCAGGAATATCAGTCAAACATACCACTGTCGTTTTATTGGTAAATTACATGTATTTTTATGTAAATAACAAAATATTATATCATACAAAATAAATTTAAATTTGTAATTCAATTCTTTAATAGGCTTGAAAAAATAGTTCATATTATATCACCAGGTTATTGTCATTGACATATATAAGTCAATTAGCCTAGATCAAGCAATATGGGGGTAAGTAATGCAGGTAGCTAGTAATATTTTACTTTTTTAAAGTTACAAAATATAATTTCAAGGCTTTTAGTTGAAAAAATGTTTTATGTATGTTTGAACGCATTTAAACTAAATACTAACAAGAAAGAAGCCAAACAATGACAATTTACTTCAGAAAAAACAGATAACTGATAGATTTATGTATTTCGTTTTTTAATTTTTTTTGTAGCAAGTCTCATTTTTATAATGGTCCCTTAATAGGACAACTTTAAGGGCATAATTGAAAACTTATTAAAAAAAAAAAAACACATACTTTTAAATCTATTAAAAAAGTTAATAATCTCATGAAATGACTTTTTTTTATTTCTCATTAATAATACTAGCTGAAAACTGATAGTGGAAAGATGATATTGTAGACCTTTAATATATCCATGTATATTTATTTAAAGAAGCATTGAAAACACTTAATGCCCTTAAACCTATAATTAGATTTAAATTATAAAGGATAACAAAACTATTTCTGGCAGACTAATAATAATATAATAATATTTATAAAAATCTATATCCATAACAAAACAAAACAAAAAATATTATAGTAGCATCTATTGAGCACATTTTATTTCTAATAATGAGAGAGCATTTAAAATATTCATTGATGTCATCAAAAAGTTTAATTATTTTTTTTTTAATATTTAAAAAAAAACAACAGTAATTAGGTCTTGATTATTATTTAAATTTTTATTTTGTCTTATTTCTATAATAAAGGAAGCACAATTACGTATAATTATTTCTTTAACTTATAAATATTTTAACTATAACAATAAAGGAAACTTAAAATATTTTTTTTAGAAGTGGTAGTATGTCAAATTATGAAAAAAAAATACTTTTAAAAGATTTTTTTTTAAAGTTCATTAAACTATTTATACTTTTTTAAAAATACTTACATTATAAAATGTTAAGAATATCCTTTTATGGTATTTCAAAGTCTTACATTATCATTAAATTATGAACGATGATACTTGCTATAATATCATAAAAATGTATTTTAAGTCATAACTAAACCACTCAGAGAATCTTACTCTTAATAATGTTGATAAAACCAATCTCTATCTCAATGATTTAACAAACTTTATAGAAAAACACATATTTTTCTTACATTATTGGCAGATTGAGTATATGTGACACAACATTGAATGTTGCAAATATCTTAATAAAATAAATGTTGCATTAAAATTGCTTAAGAATGTGATAAATAACTTGATAAAATAGATTATGTCAAAACATTCTTTAAGAATGTTGCCAATATTTTAATAAAATAAATACAGTTTAAACATAATTTAAAATAGTCACCAAAATCTTAATAATATAAATACAGTTTAAAAATAGCTTAAAAATTTTGCCAAAATCTTAATAATATAAATACAGTTTAAACATTGTTTAAAAATGTTGCCAATATCTTAATAATATAAATATTGTCTAAATGTTGTTTAAGAAGTGCCCTGATTTTCCAGAATATGCTAGATAGGTAAATTTACATTAAATTATTTTTCCTTGTGTATGAAATATATTAAATTACTTTCTCTACACATTTACTTTGCAGTTGCAAAAAAGTTTAAAATAGTAATAAAAATGTATGATGTGGTTTTGCTTATACAAACATTTTTAATATATATTTAATATATGAGGTTATTACTTATAACACAAAAATAATAAATTGAATGTTACATAATAATCATAAATACATGTAATTGGAAGTTAAATCAAAACATTGTTATTATTTATAATCATCAGGTTAATATCTATATTGAATTAACTAATATAATATGTGCATATCTGTAAGAAAACCACATTTTAAACTTTTGTTTATGATTTTTTTTTTTAAGGGAAAAAATATAGTATTTAATAGTATAGTCAAGCATAGACTTCGTGAATGTGATCAAACAGTAATGTTTTTAAATTTGTTATTTAAAATGAAAAAGCACAATTTATAATATTGTACAGTTTTAGTATTAATATAATGAATATTAAAGATATCTCACAAGTAACAAGATATTGAATAATACGGCAAATGAAGTAGAACAGGTTCATGCACCCATAAAATTAAAATTTTAACATTGGTCATTGTGGTATTAATGCAAATTTAGTTTAATCGATTTTCTGATATATCTTTTGAACGTAGTTAATTTGAATATTAATATTATTGTTTTCTCTGTTCTTAGTCTAAGACCTAGTCATTTTTTGACATTGCTTAATTAGTATAAATAATATGTTATGACTAAAATGAGTGGTCAGACGGCAATCAGGCTTATAAAAAAAGTAAATGGAAAAGACGTAAACGGGGTAAGGGTTAGGCTTACACTTACATGACGTTACAAAAGAGCAAACTTTTCGGCAAAGAGCTTTTTTCAACGGACAAACAATACACAAATAAAAAAGTTTTTAAAAATAAAAAAAAAATTAGCTGGGTTGAATACACTCTTTGGTTTTCACCGAAGCTAAGTCTTTATTTTAATTTATTATTGTTTTGGTTATATTTGTTTTATTAGTGTATTGTATGTCCATTGAAAAAAGTTCTTAACTACATATTTTAATATACTTTAATATACTAATACCTATAATCTACTACTAATGCTAATACTAATACCAATAAGCTTAATACTAATTATAATTAAATTTTGTAATTTTATTTTCAGTTTAAAAATAATAAAAGTGGGTATACACTATCTAATGTATAACAGTTAACAGCATACGATTTTTAATCCAAGAATCCAAGTATAACTAGTAACTAGACAAGACTAGATCGAGCGTCATTACTTTAACTTTAAAATACTTTAATGTCATTTGTCATTTGTTTTACTTACTAAAACGTGAAAACAACTTAAACTATTAATGAATGATTACTGCTGCAACGCATTCTAATGTCTTTTTTAAAAAATATTAAATGATATGCATGTATATAATCTTAATTACGAAGGTAATATTTATACAGTTTCATGAATTATTTAAGTTATACATACTTCTGATTTTTTTGAAATGGAATTAAACAGTATTCAGTTTTATGTAACCATAGTAACTAATTTAATTAAACTATAGACTATAGTTATAGACACATTACCTAGGGAAAAACAACATTTAAACTATAACTATAACTAAATATTAGGGCTGTTATGGATTAAATTAAATTTAATCGTTAACTTTTGAAAAATTACCGATTAATTAATCGATAATTTTGTTATAGCTAAAAATAAATATGCATGACGTGATTAAACTGAAAATTTCAAGGGAAGTAATAAAAACATGCTACTGATAATTACATTATGTTATTTTAAAAACAGCACTGAAAACAAGTTAAATAACGTATTAAAGTTGAGACACTTCAATGAAAACTTTATAAATATAACAGTAATACATCTGCATAGAAATTGTATGATGATTACTAAAATATAAATATAATCTTTTTATTTCAAGTGATTCGAAAGTAATGATTTTTTTTCCTAAGACATCATAATCACTTTTTAGCGCATTTTCGAGATGTCGAAATCGCTATTGCCCCCGTTTTGTCCGTCTGTCTGTCATCACCATGATCACAGGATCCATAAGTCCTAGACCCATGATGTATATATGTTTTTTGTATGTCCTGACCTGCCATTGGTGCATCAACACTCAGTTACTCGATCCGTTAAAAAACCCCGTTAAAACTACCAAAAAACTTTGCGAATCGAGAGTTAACACTGACACAAGGAAAGGCCGCCATTGCCGGAAGTCGAATAGAGCATTTTTCAAGCATTCAAGAGTGGTGCGAAGGCGTGCAAAAGAATTAGTTGTTTTTTTTAGTTGACGTCATTAGAATATGTGTAAAGGTTTAGAGACTTTTACGTCATCATTTGTGGTGACTTGTAGTTAGATTAAAGAGAAAATAAAAAATTTTAAAATGTAAAGAAATGACTTTTAAATTTAAAAATGTCAGGTATATTCATTACACAAGAAAATTCATAAAAATATGTCTAAAATCTAAACACAATTACTGATAACTACATAATGCTGATATCTAACATAAGTACTGATACATAATACGAAAATGCGCTAACACGTCCTGAGTTCCAAAAGGGACCAGGCTTAACATGATTTTTTTTTACCTTTTCGTTTTCTTTCATATTTAATGCCTTTTTATTGCATTAAAAAAAAAATTGTTAAGTATTTCATTTAATTTAAAAGACGTACTATTGTTAGTAGATATATTTAAAATAAATAGGCCAGTTCAACATAATGTCAATGAATTTAAATTTTGTTGTTGTTAAATAATTAAAAACAATGTTGTTGTTTTTTTTATATCATTGTCCATATAAAAGAGGTTTTTTTAAAGTTTACTATATCTGAATACCCTTAACGGAGAAGTTTGTACGTAAAAAAATAATAATGAAATAAATACTATTATTAATTATTTATTAATAAGTCTATTTAAAAGAAAAAAAATTCTTTAATTTTAAACACTATTTTATCGATTAAAATATTTTAATAATTGTAATCGATATAATATTTTACCGATTAATCGAGAAATTAATCATTCATTTCCGCAGCCCTACTAAATATCATTTTAAAATTATAACATATGCTTAATATAGTTTATAATTCAAATTAACAAAATTTAAGTACCCGGTAATTAAAATTAACACAATGCTTTTAATCAATTAAGTGAAATTATTATTTAAAAAAAAATTATCTACCTGCTATTCTTTTCCTGTTAATATGTTAATATTACCTCTGATGGTATCACTGAATTTTTAAATGCAATCGACTACACTGAAACATTTTCCTACCCAGAAACTATGGCGGATTAAGGGGGGGGGGGAGCTGAACGGGCTTAAGCCACGAGCCCCCGACGGTTTAGGGGCACCCAAGCTTTTTATATTTTATAATAAAAGTGTACAAAAGTTTGCACGAACCCTTAAAAATTAAATAAATAAATAAATACTATCTATACAACTTATTGCGTTCAGATATGATAGTATTGATAGTACCTAATAATCGAAAAACTTCAATTGATTCACTTCGCATGATATAAAATATAGTTTACATTTTTAAAATTTCCCATTTCGAGAAGTTCCGCTGGCCGAGTGGGGATAGTACATGCTTGTGATGCTACCGGTATCGGGTTCCATTCCCAGCAAGGGCAAATATTATTTTTTTCTTTTCACACTCAATTATAACTACCGCGAACACATTAAACAGTTATTTCTTCGTGTTCGTGTTTTTTTTTCATTATTAAACTTTAGTTACAGTATTGTATTAGCTGTTAACAAATCATTTTATTTTAAGAATGTTGGCTGGATAGGGCCCCCGTTTGATTGCATCCCGGGGCCCCAGTGGCGTAGCTAGGGGGCGGAAGGGGCGGTCCGCCCCGGGCGGCACTCATTCAAAGGGCGGCATTTGTGGGCATTTGAAAATTTAAGCCATTTTTTAAAACCGCCCCTTTTCTTTTGAAGGGGGGAAAACCATGGTGAAAAAAAAAAAAAATCTTAATTTTTAGTTTTAATTAACGGATTCGTGCAACATTTGTTTTATTACATAGTGGTTGTTATAACTAAAGCAAAACCTTTTAAAAATTTAAAATCGCTCAAAAAAAGATAATGATTTGTTTGGAAAATTAAGCGGTATACGTCACAGATTGCACTTTAATAAGAAAACTGCATTTAAAAACAACATATCACCGCTGGTACTATTAATATCGCCACGACAGTTCTAGTGTGGAATTTCGACATTCGCAGAATGATGCGCTAACAAGTACCTACATAACATGGTGGTTCAAGTATTGTGATTAACTTGCAAGCAGTAAATTATATGAATGTTTCAAGCTTCAAAAAATGTGTGTAAGGTAACTTTTTAAAAATTAAATTTACTTAGCTTTTATTGTATTAAAGTAGCACATACAGCTTGTGTTTTTCATTAAAATAGAGTATTCATTTAAAAATGAACTTATTCAATTCTCCGTCAATAAACATAAATAATTCCATAAAAGACATACTTTAAAATTTCAAGCGTCTTATAAAAAAAGACATGTGAAGTAACTAGTAAAACGAGATCAGATGCAGGAATTTTACTCAATTCAATGCAATCTTTTAAAATACTTTATATTAACTTGTGGTGTCTGAGCCGTACGACCGACCGACCGACCTTGCAGAAAATACTTTCGATTGATTTTTAACCCACTTTCTCGTAAGCTTGTGAGCTAATATTTTGCAGGCAGACTCATGCTAATGATCAAAATGGTGTTTTCAAAATTTTCAAATCAATCGAATGGACAGTATTTGACTTATTGAATTTTTAGATTATTTTATTTATCTCTTTATATCATGTTAATTTTTTTAGATAGTGTTGTGGTGCGTAATATGTTCAACAAGCTTTCATTTTAAACAATAAGGTGCGCGTTGCACTGACAGTACTTTTAAAAAATATATTCACGATCGGCGTGCATTATATTATATACGTTTTACGAGACATAACTAGAATTTTGTATTTTCGGATTGTTTTATCCTGGGTTTTATAATGAACATCCATGTAGTTATATCTCGTATATAAAGGATTTATAGTGAAACACATGGTATTTTACTTTTTAAAAAAATATTTTCTATAATATCTCAATTTATAAGTATCTATATTTTTTAAATTAATACAAACCATTCAAACCCATTTCATGGAACAAGGATATGTGCTAATACAGAACGCTGTTACAGAGAGTTGGATACAGTAATGGAATTCAGAGTTACAAGGAGAAAAATATGAGTGGGGAAAATTCAGAAGATTTTGTTCT
Source organism: Radix auricularia (assembly GCA_002072015.1). Classification (NCBI taxonomy): domain Eukaryota; kingdom Metazoa; phylum Mollusca; class Gastropoda; family Lymnaeidae; genus Radix; species Radix auricularia. Next base: position 236,380 of record MUZC01004805.1, on the reverse strand, counting down.
GCTTTTAGAGCAAGAAGTAAAGCGAGAGTGTTTTTTTAATCCATAGATATAATTTTAAACGAAAATAAAAGAACGCGGTGATGACTTACATGTCCTTGTAAGAAAATATTCGTGTATAATACCGTCTAGCCTACTAAATGAAGAATGTGAACATCACATAAACTTCTTTATTTACATTGATGAAGAATTGATATTGAAAGAGATAGGATCCAGGTTTTTATGACAGTACACAGGGACGGTCTTAGCAATTGCGGGGCTCCATGCAGCTTTGTAAGCGAAAAGAATTGTGTGGGCCCCAGTTTGTGTAGGGATGAGGTATTTATAAGGAAAATACGTGTAAATTAAGATAGGTTGTTGGGCATATGAAAGCGCGGGGCAACTGCGACCGCATAGATTGCAGGAGCCTAAGACCAACCCTGGCTGTACCAAAACTACAAGAAGTGGCATACTGTTTTTTTTTTTAAACGGGGGGAAATGTCCACTTGATCTTTTAAAACATATTCAACAGTAAATATTGAAAATCTCTTTACCCAACATTATAATTTTATTAAGTGATAAGTTTTTTTTCTCCCAACAATTGCTATCAGTGTATCTAGTTTCTTCAACCTGAAGTTGAAAACAAAATATTCGCTCTAAAATATGTGATTTAAGGCTACATAATTTTGCATAATGTTCATATAACAAGATATTACAAATATTTTTAAAAAATAAATAATACACGATTTTTCTATTAAGAAAGCTAGGTAAGAAGAAAATGAATAAATACTTTTTTTAAATGTGTTAACATACTGATGAATACAATTTCATTTTTTTTTTTTTAAATTACATGTTTATAAATAATAAGTAAAATCATATTAATTGATATTGTTTTGGGTGTAAATTTGGAATATTTTTTTGACTCATTTTGGGTGGAGGGGAGACCTGCTACCCCTATAATTTTCTTGGGGGCTTCAAAACAATTATCTTGTATTTTTATAATGTGTATTTATAAGTATATCAGGGGCCGTCTATAAATGACGTCACGCGATTTTGGCCGATTTTTTACCACCTCCCCCCTACGTCACGCGTCGTCACAAAATCGTAGACCCCCCTTCCAAAATAGCTTTGACCCCACATTTTTTTTAAATTAAAAAAAAAATCATCATAAANACTCCCCCCCCCCTTTTTTTTCAAATTAAAAAAAAAACGTTCACAAAACGCACTTTATTTTTTATTTGAAAATAAGTATGTTTCAAATCACTTTTTTGACATTTTAGTATTTACCAAGTGTAGTTCTACGTTGCATTATTGTAAAACGCGTGAAAATACATTAAGAATAATTGTAAGCCAGTGATTCTCAAACTTTTTCGTATCAGACGACCTACAAGCTATTTTACCAAATACCATTGCATTCTTTTCCCGTTTTGACATGATTTTCTCTGTACTGATTTGATAGTAAAATGAGCCCCTACACAGCTTAAAGCCATATACGTTAAGTATGAATTCGGCTTGTTTTATATATTACATTAAAAAAATAGTTGCCAAGGCATAGCAAGACAGCTAACTAACAATGCAACGGTAATGTCAAAAACCATTTGATGTGATTAACCTTCGCGATTAAGCTCGCGAATGTGACTATTGATATTACAAGGATTGTTGATAGACCTAGAATATGTAGATACAAGACAATTCCTCGAATTGAAATCGATCTTCTACTGACAGTTTTCCTGCTAAGTATATGCACATCAAAGCATTTGATCTAAAATTATCATATTGATATCATCAGGCTTGTCCATGGGAATGGTTTTCCCATGGGAAACGTCCCATTGGATGGGATGTAAAGGGACACAAAATATGTCCCATTGAAAAGCCTGGATATCATATCTCATGTTTTCTAAAAATTATTAGTTATGCGCTGGAAGAGGAAAATGCAAATACTGTACGCACGCCACATTTGTGCTGGAAAGTTATAGGGTGTCATCTTGTGCGCAAAATGCAGTATTTCCTGCAAGTTAAGACTTAAAAAATACTTTGACACTAATAAAATATCCAATATTATCATAACATTTTACTCCCAAGCTCACAATTCTTTTTTCTTCAGGATTTCACGAACGTCTCACAACAGTTGTAAATATAATGTCACCAATGAACGAGGCGTATTTAAATTTTTGCATTCTCTTAGGGAATTTATAAACTAATGAAAAATACATGGCTACCGCTATCGGTTTGTTATTCCAAGTAGTCGATAAACAGCGATAAATGATCTCATTTGGAGTAAAAAGAGAACTCTTGGGGGTAATGCTAAATCATTGTGGGTATAGAAAATTTGCTAGAATCCGCTACTTTTGGGTTACAGTAATGTTAACCTAGACTTTTTTAAAATTTTAATATCTAGGTATTATATTCAACCGGTCCGTTTTTTCAAACCGCATAAATGGCCTTCAAAAAATGAAATTATATTCAACCGGTCCATTTTTTCAAACCGTATAAATGGCCTTCAAAAAACGAAATGCTTTTACTTTCTTAGATTATACTTTATTTTAATGCATACAAATTAAACATTGACTATAAATCATTACTGTTAACTTCTTTGTTTATAAAAAAAAAATTAAAAATATTTTTTTTAAATGTATTTAAAAAAAAAAAAATTCAATTGACAGACGGGCGAAATAGGTCGGCGAACAGGGGTAAATTACCTCATCTGGGGTCAAAAGGGAATTTTTGGGGGTAATGCAGACTCATTTAAGACGCATAACATTCACTACACACCACTAGATATATTCAAATACGTCATGTGTACGTGTACGCTTGGTAAATTTGCCCACCATTGAACCGGCTCCTTCCAGAAAATGCATTTGTTAAAGGGAGGCGTTATTCGGAGATTTTTACGAATAACGCCCGGCGTTATAAGGAGAAATCTCCGAATAACGCCGGGCGTTATTGGTAAAAATCTCCGAATAACGTCTGGCGTTATTCGGAGATTTCTATTTATAGAAACAATCAGTACTTTAGTATCATTATAATTTAGGATTATTTGTAGCTGTCATAGATTTTTAAAAAATCAAATAAATAATGCTTAGTCTTGTTAGCTGTACTGTACTAATTGATTACTAATAATGTTAAAATAGTAATATTGATTTCATTGTCATTAGTTTTAGCCCCAATAGCCAAGAATAACTACTCAATTAATGATAATGTTGATATATTTAGATGTGTATTATATTATAGTATGTGTATACATCTTTTAAGTGGTATTTTACTGATAATTACTGCATTTGAGATTTTAGCCTTTTAGTTTTAGAAAAAAAATAATGTGAACACCAGTCCACCAGTTGTAATTTGAATAATTTTGAAACTCGCTGCCTATTATACTATTTGTATTATTATATTATTACCAACTGTGTGGAACTGGAGTTGGAGTATGTGCGACTGGTTGACAATAATTTTCTACTTGGTATTAAAAAATAATAATTTTTTTGTTAAAATTGTGGCACCCCTACTAGATTTAAATGGCTATAGGCTATGGATAATTGAAGTTGAAGTACGCTCACTGACATTGACGACTATGAAGATTGAATAAATTAATATTAAAATTATTAATGTAGTTTCATTACCGTTGACCGTTAGCTGTTAGAAGTCATTGTTAGTGACCACTGTTAGTGTTAGTTAGTGTTAGTAATGCTTATATTATAAGTATATGTTATAAATTGTATTATTATTTATTATTAGGCCTAATTTAGTTTCATTACCGCTACCGTTAGCCGTTTGAAGTCATTGAGTCATTGTCATTGTCTTGTCAGAATAGGGACGTGGTGGTCGAGAGGTAGCGCTCTCGACTGTCATACCGATGGTCACGGGTTCGAATCCACACGAAGGTGAGGATTTGTTCTCGCGGCCTGAGGAGTCCCCGAGTCACCCAGCTCTGAATGGGTACCTAACTAGACAATAGTTAGGCGGCTGGGGTAATGCGTGGAACCCCTATAGCCGTGGCCTGTGACCGCTGCATTACTTGCCAACAGATCATCTCTCATGGTCTGTGGACGCAATTATCTTCTGCATAGAAGGAGCGTCTGTATATCTAAGATAAGATAAGATAGTCATTGTTAGTGACCACTGTTAGTGTTAGTAATGCTTATATTATAAGTTAAAAACTCTATTATTATTTTTTTTTAACTCCAAGAATAATGATTTTAAAATTAATTTAATCAATTTTCAAACTTCATCATCACAATCACAAGTGGGGAAAGTTCGTTCACTAGTAACTAGTTAGTAGTCCTATTAGTCTTTTTACTTACTAGTAGGCTACTTAATCTTGATTCAAGTCTAAGCCTAATAAGCTTAATCGCGGGGTTCCCAACTCTAAAGTGCATAAAAAAAACCACTTTATCATATTTTTATTACTAATAAAAGAAAAACCCAACGTAAAAGTAATTGAAAATGAAATTGGAAAGTTAAAAATAAATAAATAAATAAAAACAAAGTGTCGCAATCGAAACCCGAACCTAGGACCCCCACTGTTAAAACCAAAACAATATAATATGCACTATCCATTAGACCACAGAAGTTCATAACTTATTGTAATATTTAAGAATCATATATCAAACTAGCAAGAAGTGACGTCAAACGCTATGAATCATGGGAAAATCTCCGAATAACGCCAGACGTTATACGGAGATTTTTACGAATAACGCTGGGCGTTATTGGTAAAAATCTCCGAATAATCACTTCGTTTGTTAAATGTATTATCTATGTAGATTTCTTATTTACGTACTATACGAAGACACCTAAATCCAGCCTACTTTCATTTATATTGACACAAGTGACAATACTCTTAATTAAGATGAGTTCAGAAGATAGTTGTTTTGTGCTCCTCTCGAATTGCGATGTCGAGAATTTGATGCATTCAATAAAGTTAATGAATACTTTTGACTAATTTAAAATTCAACACATTTATCATTATATTTAGAATGGCCAGTGGCGTTTGACCAAAACCAATCGAATTTTTTAAATCAAATTTAAAACGTATATAATTGTATCAAATAGATTCCCCTCCCCCACCCACTCCCAAATGGATATTCAGTGTCGTTTTGACTTAAAATATCTACATATAATTCTATTCATATCGTTTTTAGACACTTGTCCTGTTTGTAAAACTCTCAGGTGCAGTTTTGGAGGGGGGGGGTAACCGAAAAAAAAGTGAGAAGACTACTGCCGTGAGCGAACGAAACAACGATGCGGTTATATCACACACGCTTTGATGACAACATCAAATGGTGTAGGGCAGAGGTTCCCAACCCTGTGCCCGCGGGCGCCATGGCGCCCGCGGAACGATTCTTATGTGCCCGCCTCTCACTATTCGACAGAATTTTTTTTCATAAACATTATTTTAAAATGTGATTTATTTTTATTCATTTGTTAGAGTTTTAATTTTAATTTTTGTGTGTGGACTACCTAGGTTTATTAAATATGTCCGAAACTTGTCCAAACTTGTCTAGCGGCGAGCTAGACTGCACTATTAACGCTAGCCTGGAACGGCTAGTGCCATTTGCACATCACACCTTGTACACGCTGAAAACCCGAAGTGAACGAATGGAACAAACGCCACGAACTGATCCGATAAACGCCGAAGGCGCCAAATCACAAGGCACATAACTCTGATTGCTTCGGCGATCATCGGCTCACTTCGGGTTTTCCGCGTGTACATGGAGTGATGAGCAAAAAGTATTCCCCGCCTGAAACTGCGTTATTGTCATTGCGATTGCTGCCCTGTTCGGGTCGCGACAGTTAGATAAGAGACATGTTCGTCAGACAAAACACGAATTAGGAGTTTTCTATTTTAAAAAAATAACAGGCTAAAAGCGAGGTGCGTAACTTATTGTATTCATAAGCGATGATCTATTAATAAACTATTATTATTGAGGAGATAATTATAGTTCTTGTTATAATATATTTATGCATATAATGCAGAACAGACTTGCGCTATAACATTGATATTATTTTGTAGTTCAATTATTATTTGTACTATTATTTATTTTAGCCCTAAAATGAGTGGACCAAGTAAAAGACAACGAACCTATAATTTTATCACTGACTGGGAGGAATCATATTGTTTCGTTAATTTGAAAAATAAATGCATTTTTTTGTTGTGTGGTAGTAGCATTGCAGTGCCGCAAAAACATAACGTTGAACGACACTTTCAGACAAATCATGGCACTTTTAATGTGAATTATCCTCTTAAATCTGAAGTAAGAAAGAAAAAAATGTAATCTGAAATTAAGTCTAACAACACAACAGACTGTTTTCACTAGCCATGTGGAAAATTCTAAAAAGGCCACTATTGCTTCTTTCAAAATATCTCACATGCTCGCAAAAAAGAAGAAACCTTTCATTGATGGTGAGTTGTTTAAGGAACTATTTTTGACTGGTGCCGATTGTTTGTCTGATGGATTTTCTAACAAACGTGAGATTGTCTCAGCAATACAAGACTTACAGTTGTCAAATATTTTAACACAGTCACAAGGAGAATACATGCAATTTCAACTGACATACAAACTCAGTTAAAAACTGACTTGGAAATATGTGACTGGTTCTCGCTACAATTTGACGAATCAACAGATATATCAGACACCGCACAGTTAGCAGTTATGGTGAGAATGGTGTTTAGTAACTTCACAGTAAAAGAAGATATGTTACAAATATTACCTATGAAAGGACAGACAAGGGGCGAGGATATTTATAATACATTCAAAACATATGCCAAGTCAATAAATATGCCTTTGCACAAGTTGTCTGCAATAACAACTGATGGGGCGCCAGCAATGATGGGTTAAAACAAAGGATTTATTGCCCTCTGCATGAAGGATGATTCATTTTAAAACTTCATGTCCTACCATTGTATTGTCCACCAGGAAGCCCTGTGTTGTAAAATTTTGCCATTTGAACACGTCATGAAAATAGTTACAAAAATAATCAATTCTATTTGGGCAGCTCCTTTGCAATACCGACTTTTCAAGGCCCTGTTAGAAGATACTGAAGATAAAGAACATGATCTTATTCTGCATACTGAAGTACGTTGGCTCAGTAAAGGAAAGGTTCTTATAAGATTTGTGAGTTTAATTGAAGAAATAAAAACATTTATAAACGATAGAAAGGAAAATTATGATGAAGTAGCTGACTCTGGCTGGTTGATTGATTTGGGATTTCTCACAGACATCATGGAAAAATTGAATTCTTTAAATTTAGAGTTGCAGGGTAAAGACAAAAGCATAGCTCAAACGATAATCTCTGTAAAGTCATTTAAAGCTAAATTGGATTTGTTGATATCACATCTGCAGATCAATTCTCTCGTGCATTTCCCACATATGAAGAAAATGCTAGGTGACAATGAATTAAATGGGACATCATTTATTAAGCATCTTCAAGAGTTAAAAAAACAGTTTGAAGAGAGATTTTTGCAGTTTCAACATATTGAGCCAATAGTTTCCTTCTGTATCAATCCTTTTACTTGCCAAATAAATGTTATGGAAATAGCCGCATGCATTGCAGATTTTGTTCAAGGTAAGACAGAAGAACTAGAGTTAGAAATTTTGGACCTTAAGAATGATATTTTGCTAAAATCCTTAATGTCAGTAGAGGACTTTTGGAATACAGTGGATAGAGAAAAGTTCTCTTTGTTGAAAAAAGCGGCATATAAAATTGAATCATTTTTCGGCTCGACATATTTATGCTAATCATCGTTTTCAAATATGAACTTAATAAAATCAAGATATACATCTCGACTCACCGATTAGCATCTTTATGATTGTCTGCTAACAGGATTATCGTCATACGCTCCTAATTACGAAGCTCTGGCCAAAGAAATGCTATGCCAAAGAATCCATTGACTTTATTTTTTAATTAAATGTTTTCTTTGTATTTGTGTGTTTTGTATACTGTCTTTACGTTTTGTAAATACATTTCTCTGAGTGTATGCAATTTGAAAAAAATGCCAATTAATAATAATTTTATTATTTTGAAACATTTTTGTTTATTTTTTATTAATACATTATGACTATGAGAAAATAAGAAAATACATTATGGGAAAATGACAAGTTATGTAAGGAGTTTGTCGATTTAAAATAGGTGGTGCCCGCCACCCTACAGATATTTTAGAATGTGCTCTAGAGTAAAAAAAGGTTGGGAACCCCTGCCCTAAAGTAATCGAAATAACAGAACCTATGTAACAATTAGCCTACCACGTTTACCAATAATAGAGTACTGTTTATGGTGGTCCAAAGGTTTAAAAAAAAATAGTTAACAACACTTTTTTTCGTAAAAATTAGTACATCCCAATACTTAAACAAAAAAGTATAAAAATGTTATAATTTTGCGAAACTGAAGTAATTACAATTTTCAAATTATTTTAAGAGCTATCAAAATGTGATACAATTGATTTCTTGTAATAGATTCATTGGTGAGCTTAGCGTGTACCCAAAAATAATATTGGTGAGGATGGGCGAAGGTGTTCATGGGCGGACCTGCCGAGAGAAAGGAATAAAGAAGCGTGGCGTTCACCCTACCCCAAATGGAGGGCCATGATGTTCAAATGAGAAACTTCTTCCCGATTGTAATTGTAAATAAATATGAACGCTATTAATGTTATTGTAGTTTCCCCTAAAAACTTTAGTTAGTAGTATCAGTATCGATATTCACTACTTAACGGAGGTGCCACTAGGGGGATGTGGACGGTGTCGGTGACACTATCACAAGGGGTGACACGAAAAAGTAAAAAAAAATAATTAAGTTCCCGTTATTTGGCAACGGAACACACTCACAGGTCTATGGGGAAAGTCGTGAAGGGTGACACCGTGAGCTACCGCCCTGGGTGACACCAAATTTAGTGACGCTTCTGCTACTTTATTACTAGGCTATTCCGTTAATAATAATTTAAGTGCCCGGAAATTGCGTAAGGCAAATCATGTTCGTCTTGCTCTAGGTGCTGCCACTGCCAACGCAGAGTACTGCTGTGCACCACCTATTAGTATTAATGCTAAAACTAATATTGATTACCCTCTGTCTCTTCTACTTCTAAAGGGCCGTCCATAAATGACGTCACTTTCATCTTACCCGGACTCTGCTTTCAGTTAGTGTAATTTTAAGTAATCTTACTAAAACCTCTTTGATAGGAATGTTAAAATCTCTTTTCATAACTATTAAATGCTCTGGACATTTTTTAAATCGCAAATGCATTGCTTTTCTGTTAATTTTAAATGGGTTTTTGAATCTCTTACTATGTCTATGTATCTAGACTGGAGCCTATATATATAAAGAATTTGAAATATAATTTTTAAAATGTTCAGACCATATGGGTACAAAATTATATAACAAAAAAAAAAAAATCAAAGATTATAATCTACAATCACTTCAATCAGTAAAACTCGTGTTTTAAATTTAACCTTCAAATAGTTATTATGAAAGCCGCCCCCCCCCCACTGAGATTCCTTTAATGGTTTTAAAAAAACAGACAATCTTGTTACATAGTAACATATACACAAAAACTGACACAAGAATGATGAAAAGAATGAGCTTAATAGCACCAGTATTATTACAAATTTTTAACATATTGAAATTTCATTTCAACTACAGAGAAATAATTAAGCAAAAGACATATCCTAACATACTGACAATAATATGTTAATGGCTACTTTAAATCCTTCCAGTGGACAGTAGCTGCTCCATTTGTTGATTCAATATGACCAAAGACACAAAATGTCAAGTATACAAAAATGTTCAAATTAAAACAAGCATGGAATAATTGTACACACATTGTGGTTTCATAAGCTGTTATTAATCAAATGTTGAAAGTGGCACTGACACTACGAGGGAGGGATCATTGGAAATTTAGAATTTTAAATATATATGATATACAACTGATCTTTTAAATGCGGTAAAGTAAAGAAAAAAATATATACTTTCTAAACCACTAGTTTTACTTGAAGTACAACATTTCAAACTCCAATTTTTTTTAAATAATAAAATTGAAACAGATTTCTTAAAGTGTCAAATAAAATGATTGTGTTTTTTTGTACACATTACCAGTGACCAGTAGAATTTGTTAGCACTCTTGGACTTACAAATGAAACAGATTGAGAAATTTGAAAAAGAAACATATGTACATATGGGAGGCTTTTATTAAAATGTCTTTCTAATAATGAGATAATTGTAATGTGATAAAGAAGCTTAAATGTAGATAGTGCTAAGCGGAAATCGTCAAATTATTATTCTTTCAATAACCCTCACTGCGACCAAATAAACCCCCATAGTGCAATCTAGAGGATGGAAGTTGGGGTTCCTCTGGAGTATCCATAAGACCAGTAGGTTTGTAGACGGGGTCATTTTCTTTGTTACTCATCGGCTTAATAGGGAACTTAGGGGTGGACAAAACACAAGTTAATAAGTTCGGCATCTGTGGCGTTGTGTGCAGATATGTTTGTGCATTAAAACCTGGGGGGGTGCAAAACAACGAAGTTTCTGTCCTATCCAGAGTTCCGTGGCTGTATGTTAATGAGGCAAGTTGTGGGGGATCCCCGTTGTCTGACTCAAAAGGCATTGTTTTCTCAGAGGCATGACCTCTATTGTCATATTGAAATGGAGCGTGAACTTCGGGTTTCCCAGAGAATGTCAAAGTGGAATAATTACTCACGTCCGGGCTCTCTCCAAATTTAGCTTGCCTGGTGTTATCAACTCCCTGTTTAATTAGCAAGATTGTATTTTCTGATAACTGACTATACAAGTCTTCAAGCTGTGGTGTCTTCATTAAGTCCTGCTCAACAGGTTTGGCTTGGGGATGTTTTGGTGTTTTTGGACTAATCTCTGGCTGCCGATCTGTAGGGTCGTTAACACTCTTTTCATGATCCTGTTTATCATCAGCGTCACTGTTGACCTCCAGCTCATCATTGGTTTCTGCACTCGGGTCGCTATCAACATCTGAAGGTGAAGCTTTTTGTTCAGGCTTTGGGAAGCCGTATGGCACCATAAAGGACTCCACTTGGTCGTAACGAATTTTCTGAACATTCAAAATATTTGACATCAACTGCTGGATTTTTCCAAAATTATTGGTTGAGGTAGTAAAGTCTTTTATTTGCCCTTGGGTATTTTGCAAAACAGCCTTCAACTCTTTTTTAGTCTCATGAAGAAACATCATAGCATTTGTATGCTGTTCATGTTGCTTCAGTTTTCTCGAATCAAGCTCTTCTTGTAAAAGTAATGACTCATTGTCAATTTGAACAGCAAGATGACGAAGTTTTGAAAAAAATGTTTCTTTCCCATCCATTTTTTCAGTGCTTAAATTATCCTGAGAACTTTTCTTCTTGGAAGTAATAGTTAAGCCTGAAATAAATAAAATGTAAAATCAGCCATGGAAAAATTGTGTATCAAAGAAATCAGATGATTACATCAGAAGTGTTCTGCTGTTTTAGTTTATTCAAGTCAAAGTGTTTTGGTTAAATTTTAATAAATACCTCTGTTTGATGCTGTTGACTTTTTGAACACTTTTTGATCATATTATCAAATTTTACTGAGATTTATGTGACTGTAATTTATCCGTAAAAATGCATCAATTAAAAATTGTTCTTTTAAATTTAAATACTGTAATATATGGGTTATTTATTATATTTTCAATAATTTACATTTATTAATAATTCAATCTTTTGTGTATTTTGGTGCAGAGATTATATGAGTACTTTGTCACAATGAAGCCTTCTAGATGTATAATAAAAGAAGCTTCAGGTTACACATGTAATAACTATGTTTCCCATAAATGGAGAATGTTCACTGTTGTTATGTTCTATAAAAACTTTGCATAAATATGAGTTCAGCACTAGTGTTATCTTTTCTTATCTGTTACAGACGCTCCTTGTATACAGAAGATTATTGCGTCCTACACTTATCTATGCTTTGTGACTAGTCCTGCATTCTTATTAGAGTTTTAAATGCTGATAAGGTGTTGGTTTTCCTGGTTTCTTCACGCAACCCATTCCACTTAATGACTAACATTTATAAATTTTAAAACATCAATATCTGACATGAGCTTCACTATTTTAAGTGATAGTTGCATGCACTTGATGGTAAAACCAGTAGCCAGTAGTGGGATCGCATCCCGCTCCGCCCAGTTATAAATAGGATTTTGTTGTTGTTTTGTTTGTTTGTTAAACCAATCACAATGAATGCGCTGGTGACTGTTCTTATTCTGAAAAGCAGATACATTGATTAATTCTTAGGGGTCTATCAATATGCATTTTTGTCGGTATTAATGTACCAATATTTTTTTTGCAGAAACAAAGTTTCTGATACTGATAGTTTACAAGTTCCAGATCATGACCTACATAGTACATAGACATAATTAAAACATATCAATATCAATAAGACTCACAACAAAACACACTGTCCTTTTTTTAAAAAATGTACTAAAAAAATTAGTAACTCCTTTTTAACCTTCAGCTTTGACTTACAATTGTTAATTTTAACCAATGGTAAATAAATTTTGCACACGGTCAACTTTTATGAATGAAACAACGAGAACAAAGCAATAGTAATAGTAATAGAGTGAAAATGAGGTTAAAGGATGAATGGAATGGTTTCCAATGACAAGTCTGCACACGGTAATTTTATTATTCCATGCGAAACAAATTGTTTTAGATTCCTGCGATTGTGGGCGCATCTTTGCTATCTAGAATATTTTCATAAAAGGTATAGAGTGTGTGTATACTAAATTTTAATACTTGGCATCGGCATCATTTACACAGGTATAGTTATAGCAAAATCAACCGATATAATCGGTAGACCAATATTAAATCTATTTAAAATAATCTATTTAAATAAATCTGAATTTTAGAATTAATACAATTAATACTTACATAAATAAGCCCAGATCTATTAATGATTATTAATGTCGTATTAACTTCAAGAGTGCCAAGAAAAATGCCTAGCAGGCAGCTCGCCACTACGCTAACGCATATTGGCTCAATCTAAGCTCAAGCATACAGTCAGCTGCTGATAGAGGCGATACAAAGGCTATGAATGAGAACATAAAACAAGCAACAGGCCCTTTGACCTCCCAAGACAGCATCCCTATTGTCAAAATCATGTGAACTTATCACTGATCGAGACCAACAACTCAAACTGTGGATTGAACACTACTTGGAATTGTACGCAACAATAAACCATGTCTCAACTGCTGCTCTGGACGATATCCTGGACCTGCCGGTCATGGAAGAGATTGATGCTCTACCCACCATAGATGAGCTAAGTAGAGCCATCGATTTTCTAGCCTGTGGGAAAGTCCCTGGCAATGCTGGAATTCCACCAGAAGCTCTCAAATTTGGAAAGGAAGTACTTTTACAGCCTTTGCATGACCTCCTCACTCTGTGCTGGGAACAGGGACAGATACCACAGGAGTTTAAAGATGCCAACATTGTTACACTGTATAAAATAAAGGAGACAAGAGTGACTGCAATAATTATCGTGGAATTTCTCTTCTGAGTATAGTTGGGAAGGCCTTCGCCCAAGTTGCATTAACACGCCTGCAGACCCTAGCAACCCGTGTACTCCCAGAATCGCAGTGCGGCTTTCAAGCTGGAACATCAACTATAGACATGATCTTCTCTCTGCGCCAGCTGCAGGAGAAATGTTGGGAGCAACATAAGCCTCTATACATCGCGTTCGTCAACCTAACTAAAGCTTTTGATCTTGTCAGCAGAAGTGGCCTTTTCCAGATCTAAGTAAAAATAGGCTGCCCTACACATCTACTTAACATTATCAAGCAATGCCATGAAAACATTCAGGGCACAGTGTGTTGTAACGGTGCCACATCTGAAGCTTTCCCAGTAAGTAGTGGAGTAAAGCAAGGCTGCGTGTTGGCACCTACTCTGTTTGCAATATTCTTTTCCATCTTACTCCAGTATGCCTTCAAGAACAACTGCGAAGGGATATACATACACAATTAGCATAAAGAAAACCAACATTATGGCACAGGATGCTGCCTCCCTCCCAACTATCACTATAGACGACTGCAACCTGGATGTTGTTGACAGTTTTACATATCTGGGAATATCTGGGATCAAACATCTCAAGCACCCTCTCACTCGAAGATGAGATAAGCGGGTTAGGGAAGGCAGCAAATGTAATGGCTAGACTATACAAAAGAGTCTGGTCCAATGCCAAACTCACATCAAGGACTAAGCTGCAGGTATACCAGGCCTGCGTACTGAGCACGCTCCTCTATGGGTGCGAGTCATGGACTTTTTATACCAGGCATGAAAGAAGGTTCTATAGCTTCCACCTCAGATGCCTGCGCTGCATCCTTGACATCAAATGGCAAGTAAAGTCCCCAACACAGAGCTCCTGGATCAAGCAAGCATGAGCAGTATTCCAGCGATATTAAGCTAAAGACACCTCCGCTGGCTTGGACACGTCAAGAGAATGCAAACTGGTCACATATCCAAAGATGAGCAATACAGCAAGCTGGCAACAGGGAAAAGGTTGGTTGGTCGTCCTTGTCTCAGATACACGGATATATGCAGGAGAGACATGAAAGTAGCCAACATTGATATACAAAACTGGGAAAACTTGGCTGAGGATAGGACCACATGGCGGTGAAAGAAGGATCACTAAGAGCAAAGGAGCAATCTAGGGAAGAAGCAGTTGGAAAAAGAGCGAGGAGAAAGGCCAGGCAACACTGCCCAACTACATTTGTAAGTGTAAAATGCAGAAGAGACTGCCACTCAAGGATTGGTCTCATCAGCCACACCAAGAACTTCAAATAATAAAGATAAATCTATCATCTTTTGTAGACAGACAGGTGCCATACAATACAATGTCGTATTATATATGCGTATAAAATATAAAGAAGAGTTTAAGATATTATAGTATAGCAACTTAGTTCTTTCCAAATGTCTACTGGAAGAGCACATGCTCGAAGTCACTTCACTCACTGACTTACTGCTAAGAGTGACTAAAAGACTAGTCGTAGCAGCAGTTTCCTGGCTAGCACTTCAACATGCCATAATGCTAGCAACATCCTAATAATTGCTATATAAGTATAAGACCTTTGGGAATGACAAGTCTGGGTTAAATCCGACTTAACGTTCCCACTCAACATGGCCGCTACCTTTGTTGATATGCCGCATACCAAAGAAATTGGAAAATTCAACTATTAAAATTCTAAAACTAACCCTAACCCTAAATTAACAATTATAACTAAAACTAACCCAAACCCTAAATTAACTCTTAATGTGCCATGGCCAAAGCGCGATATTCTGCGGTTTTCCGTTTTTTACCAAAACGCGATAATGGGAGACTCGATAGAACTCTCTTTAATCACAAAATTACAGAAAATAAAAACTCTTCAGTGCGTGAAAAACGATGTTTTCGACTACTGGCAATGGCGGCTGTTTTCCTCGCTAGTGTAATCGTTTGATTCGCAAAGTTTTTTGAAGTTTGTACGTTTTTTTTCGAAGATGCGATTTTGCTATACTATACTTTATTATTAAAATAATAGTACTAAACTACAGGTAAATATTGTTTTAAACTCAAAACGGTCTTTCGGATACATAAAATAACCATTCTTATCATTATCCTAAAAGATAACGTCAGTATGACAGTAATCAATAATAATATAAATGGATTTTATGTAATTTTTTAAAATTTCATAACCGGTTGATCGCAATTCAGGAAATTCTTACAGCACTGAGGCGGAAGTTTTTCAATTATGGCACATTAAGAGTTAACAAATAAAATTTCTAAACAACAAACAAGGAGAACGCAGAATTAATTGCTAAATAAATAAATTTAAATTAACTATATTATATAAATATAATATAACCCATTTGGGAACGTATAATTTATAATCAGATTCAGCCGAAGTCTGATTTAGCCAATTAAATTTCGCTGTGAAGTTAAATACGTGTAGAAACTACAGGATTACGGAATTGGAAATGCCAAAACCATGCTAATAAAGCTCTAGCCTAGCAACATCCCATTTTCCGTGTAGTATCTAAATCCAGTCGTAGCAGCAGTTTCCTGGCTACTGTACTACCGTACTGACCGTACTGCCGTACTGGCTAGCAACATTCTGTCTAAATTATAATTCCATAAATGATATGATAAATGACACTCACATGTAGTTAAAGTAAGAGGTAGTTATAGCCTCAGCTAAAAATACATAATTCCCTATTATATAAATAGAAATATCTGTTTAAAACTATTTATTTAGTGGCAATCTTTGCTTTTAAAATTGTTGATAATTTGAAAATCGCGTCAACTTGTTTTAAGCAACGCCCAAGTACCGCGACAATGAACATGAAAGGCGAAAGGGTAGTAGCAGATATTTTCAAAATGTCCCAAAGCTCAATGGGCATGAGGAAAATTAAAATATGTTGAAATCAGCATTATAATAAAGTTAAAAGTAGGGCTGTTATCGATTAATATAAATTTAATCGTTAACTTTTGAAAAATTACCGAATAATTAATCCAATAATTTTGATTAAAGCTGAAAATAAGATTTTGACGTCATTAAACTGAAAATTTCATAAAATGCCCGTTGCTTAAGTATTTAATAAAAAAAATATTATATTTTTAGGAGATATTTATGTTTATTTATAAGTAGTTCGCTTGAATTTCAATGAATTTTAATTTCGTTTTTTAGTTAATTAAGTAAAAACAATGATTATTTTTAAAAATATCATTCTCCTTATAAAAACTGCTTATTTTAAAGTTTAATAAATCTAAAAAATTGTTGAAAATTGTTTCTATAATTTTAATCTCTATTTTATCGATTAAAATAAATTTAATCGCTAAAACATTTTACCGATTAATCGAGAAATTAATCGTTAATTTCCGCAGCCCTAGTTAAAAGATTTCAAATAAATTAATTTTGTATGTAAAGTCCATCACAGTACAATTAAAATTGAATAAGGGGCCGTCCATAAAATACGTCACTAAGTCACGCTATTTTTTACCATTTTTACCCCCCCCCCCGTCACAAATCTCGGTCCCCGTCCCCCCTAAAGTACGTCACACTTTCGTACAAAATGTATTTTTATTAACAAAAAACTAAAATTTAACATAAGACACCGTGACGTCACACATGGCCGGACACCCCTCCCCTCTGTCACACTTTCTTACACCCCCACCCCCCTCTGGAGCCTGACGTACTTTATGGACGGCCCCTAAAGATGTTCAAGTATTAATCTGAACAAATATTTTTTAAAAGGTATTTGGTCCATGGATTATCGAAGCAGTAGGGTGCAATAATGTTCATGTTAATAATTGTTAATATCCTGTACAGAAGGAGCATCTGTAGTCTATATCATGCAATAATAATAACAATAATAATAACAATCATTTTAAAAACTATTTAAAGTACAAATGAAATAAACTAATAAAAATCAGTTCTATTTTAAGGGTCCTTTAAGAATTCCACCATTAGAGCGCCTGATTTTGGACTGCGATATTTCTGTAATTTTGTAAAGGGGGATCTACACTATGGAGATTATAGGTGACCCGTCAAAACGGCCCCGACATAAAGGCCCCTTAATAAAACGGTCCCAGTCAAATCGAAACGCCCTATGTCAAAGCGTTTTTGTATATTGGTACACCGCAGTAGGTGAGTTTTTAAAAATCCAGAAGATTTTTTTTTTTTGTTGTCACGATCTGTTTAATAGCATTTTAAAAAATCTTAAAGCTAGATAGTAGTTTTGCCTATATTTAGTTTATCTGAGGAATGAATGATGTTATCTTTGTGTTGTATTTCCAATTTATAATCAATTACTAAAACTAAAACATATATTAATTTTTGTATAAATGACAATTATTGGCCTATATAGAAAACATACATTTTGCTTATGGTTTTTTAGCATTCATATGTTGAAATTTTAATATTTTAATGATAAATTTAAATGCTCAAGAGGGTTCGCAAGAAAACAATTTTCATTGACATTGACTCTTTGACACAATAACGGAAAGTGGGGGGTGATTAATATTAGCTAGCTAACGCTGACACTGACACTATAGACTATAGACTATAGGCATAATTGCAGCTCCAATTACCAGTGAACCTTCCAGTATAAAGTAATGCTTCGGTGACTGAAATTATATACATGTATTTTATTTAGGGTTTACCTGCTCCTCATATTATGAAATTAAATCTTATCTGTTACAGAAACTCCTTCTAATCAATCTTTTGTTTGCATTTCTATTTTCGCTGTTCTTCTTATACTCGTATATTTGTTAAAAACCTAAGCAGTCGTTATTTAGTATCAATTCACTATTTTGTTGATATCACGTGACTTCTAAAATGGCAGCCAAACAACAATGGCGGAAAATTCTTTACGAAAAACAAAGTTATCCAGACAACTATGTTGATCGCACATTTTTAGAAGGACTTCGAAATAATCGTATGTGGACTTATTAATTTTTTAGCCTTAAATAAAGTGAACGTTTCGGACAGTGTTAGGTTAAGTAAGAATTAAAGAATGATAGTACCGAATGGCCGAATGATATCCCGCATCTTTTTATTTGGCATTCGGGAATAGAATTGCCTCGGAATTTGTTACCGACGCCGAGAGAGTCGGCACCGAGCCCTACGCCTACTTGAACAAACTTTGAAAGCCAACGCCAAACTACGCTATCAAAATTTTTAAAAATCTAATGATTTGTCTCATAAATTCGGAGTGTCTACTGCTACGACAAAGTAACGGCAGACAACCCGCGCGGATGTGGCTGGTGCTACGACATGTCGTAACGCCAGCAACATCCGACCGGGTTGTCTGCCGTTACGACAAGTTACGACATGTCGTAAACAATTTTTTGTATTTTCAAATATGCTATTACTAATACTTAAATACTAAACCATAATTCTCATAATGAAATATCATAGTAGTAGTAGTAGTAGTAGTTTAGGGCAGTATTAGGCTGTCAGGCCTTTCAGTATGCCCTATCGTTGTGGTAATATTACTTTTACTGATTTGGGTCTGATATGCATGCTAATTTTGCCTACCTACTCGTCAAAGCCATAAAATAGTTTTAAATAATTTGGTAACATGTCTAACTGGTTTTTGAACATAATTATATTAGTAGATTTCTTTATTGTTAGTGGTAACTTGTTCCAGTATTTAATTACTCTGTTAGAAAAGAAAAACTGACGTTTTTTAGTACAACAGTGTGTGGGGAAAATTTTCCCTTCTGAGTTACGAGATGAACTATAAAATGGAGCTGAGAAAAAATCCGACCATTGAATGTCATCTAATTTATGATATATTTTGTAGACTTGTATTAAATCTCCTCTAATTCGTCGACCCTTCAGAGAGTGTATTCCTAAAGTTTTTAGTCTGTCACTGTAGGTTTTGTCTGATAGGTGTTTTAATAGTTTTGTTGCACGTCGTTGAACCTTCTCTATAGATATAGACTGTCTTTTCAGAAATGGACACCAGATAACATTTGCATATTCTAAATGAGGCCTTACCAAGGCCTTATAAAGTTTACAAAACATTTCTTTGTCAAGGAAATCAAAAGTTCTTTTAATTAGTCCTAACATTCTATTGGCTTTGTTTATTGAACTTTGGATATGGCTGTCAAATAATAACATCTTATCAAAAATAACTCCTAAGTCCTTTTCTTCGCCACAAGATGTTATTTCATAAACAACATTATCCAAGGTCATATTATATTTATGTTTAGGGTTAGTTTTTCCAACATGTAAAACTTTACATTTATCAATGTTAAAACTTAATTGCCAATCCTCAGACCACCTCAACAAACTGTCTAAGTCCCTTTGTAATATATCGTGCTTATCTGATTTATTGTACAATTTTGTATCGTCGGCAAAAATTTTGCAAGTACTTAGAGTGGCACCGGGTAAGTCATTAATAAATATAGTAAATAAAATGGGTCCTAATATACTACCTTGAGGTATCCCACTAAGAACAAGAGCACCACTAGAGACTGCATCTCCAACCCTTACGGACTGGGTTCTTCCAGTTAAGAAATTTCTTATCCAATTAATGGTGTTTCCAGTAATACCATATGATTTAAGTTTGTGTAAAAGCCTTTCGTGTGGCACGGTATCAAAGGCTTTGCGAAAATCTAGATAAATAATATCAATAGAATTTGCATTGTCAGTCTCACGAGTTAAATACTCCATAACTTGTAATAGCTGAGTAACGCAAGACCTTTTATTTCGAAAACCATGCTGACATTCAGTTATCAAGTTGTTATCATTGAAATATTTTACAATGACATCCCTTATTAGTGATTCTAGGACTTTGCAACAGATGCATGTTAAGCTTACAGGTCGGTAATTGCTAGGTTCCAATTTGGATCCTTTTTTAAAAATTGACGTTACAATAGCGGATTTCCAATCATTAGGAATTTTGGCTGTCTGCAAAGATTGGTTAAACAGATTACATAATGGCATTGCCAGTTCTTTGCTTAACTCTTTTAAGACTCGTGGAGGAATACCATCAGGTCCCTGGGCTTTAGAGGAGTCTAACTCTAACAGCTTTCTCTCAACTGCCGTGGGGGTGATTAGAATTTCATTCAGAGATACACCGTTAGATCTAGAACAGCATGGTAGGTTAGGAATATTAATAACATCTTCTGATGTAAAAACGCTAGCAAAGTAATTATTTAATGTTTCTGCTTTATCCATATCTGAAACAGCAAAAGACCCATCAACATTTTTTAACGTGTTAACTCCCTGACTACTATTTGTTTTTTCCTGTACATATTTCCAAAATGCCTTTGGATTATTTTTACATTCATTAGCAATTAATTGTTCGAATGATTTTTTGGCTTTTTTAATGCTTACATTGCATATGTTCCTTGCTTTTATATAATCTCTATAATCTGTACTTCGATTACTTTGAGAATATCGCTTATATGCCATATACTTCTTTTTGATTGCTCTCATAGAAGTTTTTGTCATCCATTTAGGTTTGGAATGCATATTATTACTACTTTTGATTTTAGGAATAAACTTATACATGCCATTTAATAAGGCGTCTTTGATATATAACCATGCTTGATCAACGTCTGTACCAACGTCCAAGTCAACCTCTGCAAAATAATTTCTAAATGCAATATAATTTCCTTTAGATAGATTGAACTTATAATTATCTTTATTATGTTTTTTTTGTTTTGAAACGTCAAGACTAAAGAGCAGAGCATCATGGTCACTCTTTCCAAAAGGAGCCAAATGTATTATGTTTGTTACTAATTTATCGTCATTAACTAGAACCCAATCATCTAGAGTGGACTTTTGTCCCTCTCTATGACGAGTACAATTAATCACCTTTTGTACCAAAAAAACATCCCTTATTGTTTCAATAACCTGGTTATCTTTCTCATTAGTCCATGTGCCATCCCATCTTACATTTGGGAAATTAAAGTCACCAACAATGCAAATTCTATCATAATTCTGAAGGGTATCAGTCTTTAGAAGAGCAAATAGTTGATCGTTGTTATCTTGTGACGAGTTTGGGCTTCTGTATATACAGCCAACTAATACTGAAAAGCCGTTACCATCTTTAAATGTACACCAAAGGCATTCCTCAAAAAGTGATATATTTAAGTCACTACATTCATACGCATTCAAACGTTTATTGAGATACAAAGCAATACCCCTTCCTTTCTCTCGTTTTAAAAACATGTCATAGCCTAGAATTTCATACTCTGAATCAAGAGGAACATATTTTTGGTTTTTAGCATTTATTTCAGTAAAAGCAATTATATCTGGATGATATTGATCAATGTTAGCAGTAATTTCATTTTTTTTATTTAACATTGTATCAACGTTACTGTACAAAAACACACAGGTATTTGGATCGGTAACAAAAGAAGTATTTGATATGTTTTTATCAGAATTTATATAGAAATTTGAAGCATTAACATTAGGGAAAATGTCATCTGTACAACTATTTACAGTGGTTTGCCGATTTTGTTTTTGGGTAGTATGTCAGTGTCTTACATCTCCTGCGGTACCTGCCACAGGGTCAACAGCAACACTACCTTGTCTGTTATGCCTTTTGGTAATTTTAAGTGACCTGTAGTCAATGGCCAAATCACTCTCACCATCATTTAGACGTTGCCTTATTTCAGCTTTCAATACCTTTATTTTCTCTCTTTCATTGGGTGTGTTATCATGATTAATGTATATTCTATCGTTAGGAGCTTTTGTTTTATTTAGATTAATGATCCCTTTCAAAATTTTCTTTTTTGTTTCCTCTGTTTTCACAACCAGTTTTAAAAGTCTAGGCCGCACATTCTGCCCTACTTTGAAAGTCCCAAGTCTGATAGGGTTTTCAATTTCATGTGAATTTATTTCAGGGATGCCATTAATCACTCTTCTCACTCTTTCAATGTCATCCATCTTTCTCTCCTCAGCAGTAGGTTTAGCACTTTATTGGTCTTGGCATGGGAGATGGGCAGTCGTTTTAAATTATTGATGTTGATGCTAAATGAAATAGGTAAAATTACTTTATTGGTCTTGGCATGGGAGATGGGCAGTCGTTTTAAATTATTGATGTTGATGCTAAATGAAATAGGTAAAATTACTTTATGGCTTGGCATGGGAGATGGGCAGTCGTTTTAATTTATTGATGTTGATGCTAAATGAAATAGGTAAAATTACTTTATTGGTCTTGGCATGGGAGATGGGCAGTCGTTTTAAATTATTGATGTTGATGCTAAATGAAATAGGTAAAATTACTTTATNTGAGAAAACGGACACAAACAGCAGCACGAAGTAATGGGGAAAAAAGGCGAGTAAATGAGGAGGCCTGTGCGGTTGTTATTACCTGCCCCCCCCCCTCAATAGTAATAGTATTAGTAATAGAGTGAAAATGATGTGGAAGGATGAATGGAATGGTTTCCTGTGAAATGTCTGCACACGACACATTTTATTATTCCACACGAAACGAATTATTTTAGGCCTACATTCTTGCGATTATGCGCGAATCAGTTGCTTGCGGATTTTCATTTACGGCTTTAGGCTTTACGGTATACTCTAAATTTTAATTTATCGGCATCACTTACACAAGTATTTTGAAGTATACTATAGTATAGCAAAATCGGCTGATATTCTTATAATCGGTAGACCAATACTTAAATTAAATCAAAATCTATTTTAAAAATTTATTTCAATAAATTTAGATTTTAGAATTAATACACACACAAAAAATGTCGTATTTTAATATATTTATGCGTTTACAATTTACAGAAGAGTTTCTTAAGATTTAATTCTTTCCAGTTCCAGGTGTTTACTGCAAAGAGTGACTAAAACTAGTCGTAGCAGAAGTTGCGTATGTCGTAGCACTAGTTTCCTGACTAGCGCTACGACATGTCGTAACGCTAGCAACATCCGACCGGGTCGTCTGCCGCTACGACAAAATTGTCGTAGCGCTAGCCACATCCTCATAAATTACCAGACTAGATATTAGTATTAGTATTAGGGTAAACGTCTAGTACTCCGACCGCACCGCCATTACCGGCGGCCATCTTGTTGCTATGGCACGTGACCGGCCCGGAAAAGTAGTGCGAGCCCCGTGAATTTTCTGAAAATTCTAAAGCTATACCTAACCCAAACCCTAAAATTAAAATAGCAACTATCCTTCATATTCATATTAATCATATTCATAGCAACGGGAAGAGACGCGACGCTGCGGTCAGAGTAATAAATATTAAATAAACCTTTGATAAGTATAAATAAGACGCAATTATATTCTGTACAGGAGTGTCTGTAACGGATAGTACCGTGCCATATTGTTTATTATAGTTTAAAGACTTATAGTCTTATAGTATGAAGTATAAGATAACTAAACTAATTATTAATATAAGCAAAGACAAAAGTATCATTTAAATTCAATTATAAATTATATTTATAAATGAACTAAGTTAAATATCGAATTGCTTTAAAATGTGGAGTACTAGTGGTAGGTTTATTTGTCTACTTTAAGGAAGGTTATTAATGGTTTAACCGTTTTTAATTAGCTTATTACGCGGAGTTCATTTTGTGACAAGATGCGAGAAAATAAGCATGACTAATGACTCTCCGTTAAGTTGACAAATCAAGATTAAAATTGGCAATCAAAGGTGGTGCTATTTTGCCCCCTTTCTATGCACTATCTAAGAGCTAGTCTGAAGCGTATGATATGCCACGGGTCGTATCAGGATTAATATAATATTCATGTCAACGCTGTTAGTCCAGTTCGGGTAATGAATGATTTTTTAATTTTAAAAAATTCCCATAGTTGCCGAGGTATAATACGAGAGTTAACATACCGTGCGGTTGTGATGTCAAAATGCATTTGATGTGAACAACACTGTCAACACCCAAGGCTGCAAGAATTACTATTACAAAAGTCATTTTATAGATGTCTGAAAGATAACTTGCTACTGGACGATTAAAAGGTCCTCAGATTGGCGTCATGTCTTTTATTGACAGTTTTCTTGCTTAATACCTGCACATCAAAAGGATTTAAATTAAAATTATCAAATCTAATGTCCTAAAAAGTATAAAATCAGTCCAGCGCTTATAAACAAATCCACAACTCTCATATTTTTTTTTTACTAACAGGAAACCACATTGAGCTTCGATTTGCAACAACTTGACCAAAATTTTATCAAAATTGTGATGTCGTTTAAAAATCAAACTCACCACTATAATGGAGTTTAGGGAGCAAATGGAAAGTTTAAAAAGTTTCTAATAAAATCTTGTGGAGAATATTCAACTAAACCTAGCATTAACCCTAAAACCGACCCCTTAAAATTAATTTTATTTAAAAAAAATTAACTTATTTCTGTATAAAAAATATAGTTGCATCAATACCACATAACATGATTATTAACTACCAGTAAGGGAACCTCAAGTCTGTCATAACAATATAAACTCCATCAAGCACCTGCTTCTTTGCTTTAGCCGCATATTCAAAAATTTCTTTTATGCTTCTAAAAAAATCTTTTATGGGTGCTAAACCATTAAGACTTTGGTAAGGACAAATTTCTCTCTGATTCATACATTATAAACACATGAGTGATTTAAACAAATCATTTTTTTTACACATGCCTAAACCACTGCCCTTAAAGATACTGAAGGAGAAAAAAAGCTGCAGTAAAAAAAATTAAATATTAACAATCTATATCTTAAAATCATGTTTACATGAACATTGAGAATTTGTTAATGAAGCATACTTACAATTAAGGTTGTTAAGACCGCTCGTTTTTGAGGACTGGCTAACCACTAACCGTTCAAAAAAAGACCGGTTAATCGGTTAACCACTCGTCCTTATATCCCTTATGTTTTGAGAACTAACAAGAAAATGTTGTCACCTGGCGTTGTCTGATTGGCATCAAGCCCGCTTGCTTCCCCCGCTTGCGTTCAGCTCTTTCTTCATTGCCCTCAATTCAAGGCATTTAAAAAAAAATTTCCAAAGAATTAATTAAACAGTGATGGTTAATAGTCTTTTTATATTTTATTTTGAGGACTCATAGTTCACTGTTCTAAATAAGAAGACTGGTTCGTCCGTTCGTTAAAATTAGCGAGTTATTTTTCATTAGTTTCAAAAACCAACGCCTCACCCCGTCCGTTGTGACGTCATGTTTACCTCTCTTGTGTGTGATGCCGATCAACTCGCGTATTAAAATTAATAATAAGAATAATAAAATTATAAAGCTTACGGAGTAAACAATGATGATAAAATGGAATTTATTTAAATAAACATTATTTTTCAATCGTCACTTGCCAGAATAATTGAATTTTGCGGCGCACACGTTCCTCCTCCACGTTTTTTCTGTTCAAATAGGGTTTGAGCTACACTCGCCGCACTATTAATGTGGTAATCTTACGTCAAATGCCTTTGACTAGCAGGAAAACTCACTAAAACTAAAAGACCGAACTCAAATTTGTGGGCTGATTAATCGCCCGGTATCTTTGCTACGTCTTTCAAATACCTCTCGTATTATAGGTACATGTACTTAACTAAGAGGCACGCGCCGATACGTTTTTTGAATGCCTGAAACAGACTATAAACCGGTGATCAGAAAATGCGGATAGGTCACGGGGTCATATGCTTTTATAGCTTTCTTTGTCTTTATAAAAAACAGACTATAATTAATATAAAAAGAAACAGACTATAAACCAGTGATCAGAAAATGCTGATAGGTCACTGGGTCATATGCTTTTATAGCTTTCTTTGTCGTTATAAAAAACATACTATAATTAATATAAATAGAAACAGCCTCAGCCTTGACCGATATTGACATCAAACGCACACTATGTTAGCTCTCGTACAGTCACAGTGCCTTGACAACTAAGCAAATTTAAAAAAAAATCATTCCTTAGCAGTAGCTAGTGCTATTAGTTACGAACTTCAGTGAAGCAAGGCTATAACATGTCACGTACGCACGCTTACAGCAAGGAGACTGAAGGCTTGAATGCCAACCTACTTGTCAGCTGGATCGTGGTATCGCTTTTACTCACTGTGACAAAGCGAGAGGGAGAGGCGCGTAATCGCTTGTGTTGTTTTTTTCACTACGTTACCGCTAGTTTGTTTTGTTTTTTTCGGTTACGCGGTCCTGAATAAAGATGACCGGTCCTGATCTGAGGACCAGTTAACAAGCTTACTTACAATGTAACACACATATAAACCAGGTTTTAAAATTATAACCCTATTTTCACTTCACCAGCTATCTCACCCAATTTAGAAGTGTCAATGAAAGATGTCGGGCCTTTCTCAAGTGAGCAAAGCACTTGCTTTCTAAAAGAAGGCGCTCTGCTTAAGTTGAAATGAAAACATTATTTTCACAGCCACCAAATTTTCATGAAATCTATCCCAGTAGCTTGTTATGATGGAAATACATGAAATTTCATACCAACTAAAATTGTATCATCCTTTTTAAATATCATTTTTTTATAAAGAAGAAGTTGTTTTGGCTTCCATTTTAAGAGTTTGAAATTATCAAAGACCCTTCAGCTTGTATGGCTAGAAATCATAGGTCCAACTTGGGAACATCAATTAACTTGCAATGGCTTTATCTTTCCTGTTCATAATTTGACTCATTAGCTTTCATACCTCAAATTTGTATTTTCAGATATGTAACGATTGCCATGTTTAGTTTATTGAATGGAAGTTGTTATTTATTACCACTTGCCACAATTTTCTAAGATTGTTAGTCACTAAGAAAGTTAATGAAACATTACGTCTTTTTTTCCCCATGATTGTAAGCATTCAAGAAAATATATTTTTGTTATTTGATTTATTAAAATTAATTCCCGGAAAACATTTGTTTAAATTTTGATGGTATTGGTCTGTTAGTTATAAAAATAAAATATTATTTAAATACTTCCATAAAGTGTACCACTATTGAAGATTTTTTCCACTTTTTTTTTTACAGTTGATGTTCACACACATGATTACAAAACCCTTGTCAATGAGTCGACGAATGTCACCCAGCAACTTAGCAGGCAATCCCCTTCACACCATATCTTAACACATATCTTTTTCTAGTTCAAAATGAATATTATTTTAGCAGTTTAAGCAAATGATCATATATTTATGTACCCATCTTTACAGAGATAAAAAATGTGTGTATACCTCTATTTGCAGTATCGCTCTGTTTATCGCCATGTTCTTCTACATGGAGGATCAGACTATCTCTGCCCAGACTTTATGGCTGGCCATGTCGGTGCTCACATTTATAGGATATGTTGTTAACATGTTTATAACCAGAAGGGAACAAGGCCAGATGTCATTTCAAGTTTGTGAGTACTTAAATAAAATGTTTTTGAATTAGGGCTGGTAGCGATTATACGTTTTTTTGTTTGATTGATCTGTAAAAATGTATCGATTAATTAACGATTAATTTTAACACTTATAGATACAACTGAAAACCTCAAAGGAAATAACAAAAATAGGTAATTGACATTTTTTTAGTTTTAATGAGCTATTTTCCCTATCAATTGTCGCCATTTTTGTCTGTTTTTCACGTCTAAATAAATTTCTTATGATACGCGGGAAAAGTTTATAGGTAAAAAAAAAAAATAAATGATTATTTATTAATAAAGAGAAAGAAAAATTATAAATATTTTCTTAAATTTTAATGTAATTTTTTTCGTTTAAAATAGTGTTAATAGATTTTAATGTTTAACCATTCATTGAGAAATTAATTGTTAATTTCCGCAGCCCTAGTTTGAATGATTATTGTCTACATAAGGATTTTTAACAATGAAAAACAAAATTGCTGTCTTTTTTATCAGTTTGAAATCAATACAGGATTTTTTATTTTTACAAAATTTCTATCTCAATTATTTTCACTAGTTTTTTGTGTGTTGTAAATGACTAAATTCATGACTCCAAAATAAACCTAAAATTAATAATCATTACCTGAAATGTAAAAATTATTAGCACACATTTTACCTGCTTTACTATAGAGTGTGGTTGTTTATTTCCTTTGGGGTGGCTTTGTATCATCAATGGTGTTGACACTTTAATGCTGTCAGTCAGCCTTGATTTTGAAACTTATTTACACTCAACATAGTACACTGTTTGCCATTAAATTTAACCTAATATACCATGAACACAGTACATTGTTAGCTTGTTATCATTCATTCCAATATAACCATAGTGAGTTACAGTTCTCCTCTTATCTGCTTACGGCTGTATATTTTTACCCTGTTTCAGTTAGACTTACTGAAGAGAAGTAGCACAAGCTTCCATTTATTTTTAGTATTGTTGTAATAAAAACTCTTTAAAAAAAGTGGAGAGGTGTAAAAAAGTTTCTCTAAAATGTATCATATAGAATGGGACTGCGATAAAGCTTTTAAATAAAATACAAAATACACAAATAAATTATGTAATGAAAACAATAAATTTGAGATTTGTTATTAAACTAATATCACAGTAAAGATTTCATCTAATGCCTTAATTACACAATGTTGTATTCTATTTACTCTTAAAAGATATTATTATTATTTAACATGACCTTGTAGAATTAATGTGTAAAGTTGTATTATTTTGTTTTCCCTTCCAGTCTGCCAACATTTAAAGACGTGCCTGTTGTTTCAAGGATTCAGTGCCTGCCTGTCTCCAGTCCTGGTCTCACTGACAGAGACCATCAGCACTGACACCATCTATGCCATGACAACTGTAATGCTGCTAGCCAACTTGCTGTTTCACAACTACCAAATAAGCCAGGATGTGTGAGTGTCAGTTTAATAGTCCCCATTGTACATGAAAGTTGATGTTACTATTATTAAATTATTCAACTTTTAGTCATAATATGAGTCCATTTATTAATTAAACATAATGTACCCCAATGAATAATGCACAAAGAGTTATTCTTATTGTAAAAAACACAATTATGCTTAAAGTTATAAATCTGTCTTTTAATTATTTTGAAAGCTGCTACAGACAACATTGACTAAAAAAACAAATATTTTTATTGTTATGGTGGTGGATGACTGTTCAGTACTGGATATCACCAACATCAAAATAGTAAATAGAAGTATTACTTCTGGCATTTGTTTTTCTGAAATTCTGGCCTTATAATGCATTGTTAAATTCCTTAACAAGACCTTGTACATCAGGGGTGTGCAACAGGTGGGCCGCGGGCCACTACCCGGCCCGCCAGACCAGTTCATGTGGCCTGCCAATCATATTTTATATTTACTTAAGTAACTTTACTAAAGTTATCAAGAGTACATTTTTATGGGCACTGGCCCCCATTGTTGTTACAAAGTTTACATGTGGTCTAACGGAATATGTTTCCCACCCCTGCTGTACATACACTATACATACCCTAAAATTGTACATACCTTGACCCTGTACATACCCTGACCCTGTACATACCCTGAACCTGTACATACCCTGAACCTGTACATTCCCTGACCCTGTACATACCCTGACCCTGTACCTAACCCTGTTTTTTTACCATTGCAGTGTTCCTGGTGCCCTTTCCCTCAATGCCGCGATATTTGCTTCAGTTTGTTTGGCATCAAGACTTCACACAACCTGGCATGCCTTCACCACGGTGACAACATCCTTTGAGCTGTTTGCACTCTGGCCACATTTCAGAAAAAATCTGAAGGTACTCAAGTTTTGACAGATGATTAGAAGCTGAGGACTTATCAGTGACATATTTGTTGTTGTTTTTTATGATACTTTCAGTTATGATACAATTTAGTGGGTAAACTCCAACCACCCCCCACCCAACCTGGTGCCTGTATTAACATGTCAGAGTGATAAGTCACTCATTTGGCACTTTGTATGCAGTGCTTTGACCATGACCTCATTGATGCTACCGGGGGGGGGGGGAGTATTGCATCCATAGCGCAATAACCTGGGAAGACAT
Organism: Radix auricularia; assembly: GCA_002072015.1. NCBI lineage: Eukaryota > Metazoa > Mollusca > Gastropoda > Lymnaeidae > Radix > Radix auricularia. The sequence continues at coordinate 206,023 of MUZC01004805.1, read as the reverse complement.
CCCATGCGTGGATTCTGTCAATGATTAAAACCGTCATCTGCCACTGTCATAGTTAAGACAAATGTTATCTATCAGATTGGTAGGACTATAGCAGTAGGGAGAAACACAGTAGGGGCCGTCATTACTAGTTGGTGCCTAGATATGGACTGGGGGGCAGACCATATCAGTTATCCTATGTTTGCAGTCTTAGGGACTGATTTAAAGCAACCATTTCATTCCAGCTACTTTAATGAACTAGTTGCGCTGCAAAAAAAAAAAAAACCCCTATAGAGGGTTTCCCCAGTTTCAAACCCGTGGCATGGGGATGGGAGTTGTAAAGGATGTTAATTACTTGGGGCCCCGGTACTTGAAAGTTCGGGGGGGGAGGGGTGAATTAAAAGATGCCCATTTAAAAGAAGGGCCTCTTTGGTGCCACTCACAGGATTTGACATTTTGAAGATAAAGTAATGTGTGGGGTGGGGGGGTGTCCCTAGTAAAAACATTCCCAAAGTAAGGCCTTGTGGTCTGGTACAGTGGGAATATTTGACCCCCCGAAGAGGGGAGGGGGTCGGTCATCTGAGGAAGTACCAACAGAATAGGCTTGACTAATTCCTCATTTTTCTTCTGTGATTTCTGGTGAAACTCCATCAGAAATCGAATGTCCGATGTTATCAATTTTTTTTTTTACACAGCCATTTTATTCTGAGTTGCCAGTGTTAACCTGTCTTCTTGAATTATTCAAATATCAAAGTTCAACATTACATCTAGTCAAATTAACGTCTAGTGCCAGATAAATTTGAAAAGTTAAATATCACTTTTTATTTTCGTTGAAGTGTATTCAGAGCGTCTGCCTAATTTAGAAACTGTTACATTCACAAGTAACATTGACTTTATATTTACAGGATCAGAGACAAATAAAATGTAAATGGTTGTACACCACATATTTTCTGGGCATATTTCAGATACGGCACCATGTGCTCCACCAGTGGCTGATCTTTGCCATGACCGTGGTCAGTGTGCTGTGTCTGGGTGCGAAGACCTACGTGGGGGCCATGCTTTACTCTGTTCTGGTTGTGCTCATAACTTTCATCTTTCCGGCCTGGCTGCTGCGTCTGCAATCACTCAAAAAGTAAATGATCTTAGATTCCTTGTAAAACTTCTATATATATATATATGTATATATGATTCACCAGAAACTAGAGCAAGCATAACGCAGTTTATATAATTATGTGTAGTACTGTGCACACACACACACACACCGCCACACTATGCGCACTGCACTGAGATGCACTATACTGAAGAAAAAGAAGTAATTCTTCAAAACAACTAGTGAACAAAATGGGGCGTGAGACTGCAATCAGGCTTATAAAAAAGTAAATGGAAAAGACGTAAACAGGGTAAGGGTTAGCTTGACAGGACGTAACATTCGCTGTTTTTTTTTTTACATCCTTTTCAGGGTAACCCTTACTCTGTTTACGTCTTTTCCATTTACTTTTTCAAAATAACAACTATGATGCGCACTGTGGGTAGTTTGTGCCCGTTATTATCACCCTTTCTTAACATTACCTTTTCTGTGGCATATGCTATGCCGCGGGTTGGATCTAGTTTGCTATATTTCAATCAGGGGACAAGAAAAAAAAAATAATTTCAATAAAATATATACACATTAATTATCATTACATTTCTAAAAAGTTTTTGTAAAGACATCACTTAAGAGTAATATTGAATACTGTTTTTATTACAATTGAATGAATCTTATGTGTTTCAAACATATAAATTTATAAGTATTTGTATGGTGAGACTGTAGAAGTGTCTATTTAACCTAATATAAATATTACAGAATTGTTTTGTGTTCTAGATAAAATGGTTAGAATAACCTAGTATAAATATAACAGAACAGAATGATAGTCTTAAATGATCTCACCATGTCAGTGACTTCTTAGATGAAATTGTTTAATTCTAATCAAATTATTTTAGAAGGTAAAAATGTTTTTAAAAAATATTGTCAGAACAAACTTCTATAATTTGCCTGAATCCTGAAATCTGATTTTTTTCAGCAACATTTCAGGCCCATGGGACGAAGCAGTTATTTCCAAAAAATCTTGAGACACTAAGCTGGTCATTAGTGCTGGACTTGGTATAGACCCTGGAAACTCTCTATTGAAGTGAGTTCATAGCTGACCAGTGGCTTTGGAAGATGACATCCATGAGAGCTGCTACTTCAAGTGACATCAAGACATCAAGTGACCATAAGATGTATGTGAGCCTTGCTACTTCAAGTGACCATAAGATGTATGTGAGACTTGCTACATCAAGTGACCGTAAGATGTATGTGAGACTTGCTACATCAAGTGACCGTAAGATGTATGTGAGACTTGCTACTTCAAGTGACCATAAGATGTATGTGAGACTTGCTACATCAAGTGACCGTAAGATGTATGTGAGACTTGCTACATAAAGTGACCGTAAGATGTATGTGAGACTTGCTACATCAAGTGACCGTAAGATGTATGTGAGACTTGCTACATCAAGTGACCGTAAGATGTATGTGAGACTTGCTACATGAAGTGACCATAAGACCTTTGTGAGATTTGCTAGATCCAGTGACCATAAGACACTTACTTCTTCAACAGAGCCTTAAAACCTATTCAATAGCACTGCTGCAATAAATCAAATCATTAAATTGTATTGTTTGGCAATCAGCAGTTGAAGATCCACTCAGTTGGAGCTAGACTCTGATACAGTTGTTATGAATTGAAAAGTAAAAGTATAAACACTCTCTAAAGTTAAAGTTTAACAACCCTTTAAAGCCATGATGGGGAAACCCAGCATGTTGGACTTTAATAAACATGAAGCAGAATTAAATCTTTCTGACGTTAACATTATTCCATCCATTGAATCTGTCAATAAAATCTGTGAGTCCTCTTGTCGGGGAGGAATTGCTCTGTATTCAAAACTTTAGCAAGAAACATAAAAGTTTTTTAAAAAACCATAAAAGTTTAAAAAGAAACATAAAAGTTTAAAAAGAAACATAAAAGTTTAAAAAGAAACATAAAAGTTTAAAAAGAAACATAAAATGTTTAAAAAGAAACATAAAATGTTTAAAAAGAAACATAAAAGTTTAAAAAGAAACATAAAAGTCTCAAAAGAAACATAAAATGTTTAAAAAGAAACATAAAAGTCTCAAAAGAAACATAAAAGTTTAAAAAGAAACATAAAAGTTTAACAAGAAACATAAAAGTTTAACAAGAAACATAAAAGTTTAACAAGAAACATAAAAGTTTATAAAGAAACATAAAAGTTTATAAAGAAACATAAAAGTTTATAAAGAAACATAAAAGTCTCAAAATAGTGAATCTCTTTTCATGTTTCTTGTTTTGTAATCTGGAACTTTGGACCATTCTTTTGATAATTGTTCAGTACAAACAATCTGATTATTGCACAGAAACCATCGAGATTGTGTTGTCACCCTGTCTTGAAAATAGAAATGTGTTGAATTATGAAACAACAAATTTCTGCCATCATTTATTAAAATGTATAAAAAGTCATGTTCTGTGAACAAACATTATTTCATATTAAGGTCTTGATATTTATTTAGATAATACTTATTTATTGACATGTGTGTTGAAATGTTCATGTTATATGTTATATGTTATTGATAGAAATAAATGATTGAAGTTCATACCTGTTACTTGGTATATGTCCAATAGATTACTTCAACTTATTTTTTTCTTTCTTTTTCTTGTAATATTTATTTTACACCTGTTACAATCTTCCTGTACACAGTCCAGATACTGTCTGTTATTAAAATGTGCACATACACCTTTAGACCAGAAATGACATTTTATTTTCAACTAAAGATAATTTTTACTCAGTAACAGAGATGAAAATGTTTTTACCTGGGGACCTTATAGGGCAGCATATAATGGGCTTTATATAATATCTACCCTAGTTACGATGTTCAAATTCAACTTTTTTGTCTTCCATCTACAGTCGAACTTCCCTGAGTCAAAAATCTCCCTATATCGAATTGTTAGTTACCTGGCCAAAATCTGCGCCCATTACGCCATTTTCCCCAAGCATAATTTTTTGTCCAGTCCCTCAGAATTTGACTTATTGCTAAAACTGGTACAAACAATACTAGAGGCGAGACCTTAATCGATAAAATTAATTGATATCAGCATCTCTGAACTGTGCTGGAAAAAAAAGAGGACAAAGACATGACAGCTATTATGCCATTCATTAGTAACAATAATGTTGGCTGGAGAAAAGACAACATGAGTGGAAAAAAATATATTGAAATAAAAAATTTTGAAATGCTAAACTGAAGTATTTACATGCACTAAGGGATGATTCAACTTTGAGAGTGGCTATATTTGTAACACGAGTAAGAGGAATTGAAGAAACGTGGTTCGGTAAATCATTAAGTAGCACCTACACTATACTACCAAAGATGTTTACAATAGGCTCTTTAAAAAAATTACGTAGATGTCAATAAAAAATAAATGAAAAGAAAATGTTGTGTTGCTGGATGATAGAGTTATCCTAATATGAATATTGTAAAGAACCTGGGTGTTCTAGTGTTTACTATTTTCTGGTTCTTTCACTCTATTTCTTCCCACAGTACACACTCTTGGTTACTTATTGTTCAGACACCAACTCAAAGTCTGATGTACAACTTAATTTGTTTATTTCCTAACTTCTTTGCTCTAACTATGGTTACACTATCTAACACTCGTTCCTATTTCAGTGTGTGTCCCTATCTGTCTGAGTTCCTATCTCTGTCTATCTGTGTGTGAGTCCCTCTATCCGTTAGTACGTCCCCTCTAATACCAGTCAGTCTCCGCCCCTTAATTCCCATTGTCCAAAAGTCAACTGTCAATCATCTTGTACCAACCCTAGGTAAGACGAGGGTAGGTTGGTTTGACGTAACCGATTTCTGGTCACTAATCCCCATTCCTTCGTCCGCTGCTTCGACCCGTTCTCAATTGTCGGCGTCCTTTCATCAACCAATTAGGGCCGAGTCCCTCGGACTGCCGTATCTAACACCAGAGCTAGATTTATGGTCAACCTGCTCAGTTTTCGTCTTCAAAGAATAGTTCGCGGTTTCCATTCTCCCTGATTCCCAATTCAAGCGAGGTAACATCTGAACGTCACATTTCGCACCTCTGGACTCGCCCGTTAGTCCCGCCGCACCTGAAAGGACCAAACATTCTCTAGAGCCCTAACCGCCCTAAATTCCCGACAATATGATGGGCAAGAAATATTTGACGCTTAAAACTGAAAATGATGGCTGTCCTCTAAAGTGCTAACTGTTCAGGTCACTCCAGGCACGATGTCTTCACCGACTCACGGCTATCCCTCGAGGCCATGAGCAGATCCTCTCTGGAGGCGAAGAGGGTCGGTGTCATTCAGGAAACAGGAGGTGATACCCTGGCACAAGGCGAGAAAGTCTTACTACAGTCCATCAATGGGCACTGCGGTGTGTTGCAATCAGCAGGCTTGTCCATGGGACATATTTTTCTATCCCATCCCATCCTATGGCAATTTATGCCCATCCCATCCCATGGGACGTTTCCCATAGGAATCCCATGGGAAAACCATTCCCATGGACAAGTCTGGCAACCAGACAGGGCAGATTTGTTGGTGACAAATGGTTCGGTTCAGCCCCAAACCGCCCGCCCGATGAACCAGCTGGGGGTCAGATCGTGGCTTAGAGACCTCTTCCAGGAGAGGCGGATCGAGGTCTGGGATTCTGGAGACACGGCCAGAAAGATTGGCCAGTTTATGTAGTGACCGAACAAGTGGGATCCCGGGTGCAAGCTTGAACGTGGCAATCGGACACTGGTCAATCAGATGAGGACTGAACACTGTCCTACAAGGAGCCACTTACATAGGGTTGATTGACACGAGAAGGGGTATCGGCTGTCAATTGTGGATCAACTCCGAGAAGACGGTAGAGCGTCTAATGTTAGAGTGCCCCGAGAAGACGGTAGAGCGTCTAATGTTAGAGTGTCCCGAGCAGGTGGTAGAGCGTATAATTGTAGAGTGCCCCTAAAATATGGTAGAGTGCCCCGAGCAGGTGGTAGAGCGTCTAATGGTAGAATGCCCCGAGAAGACGGTAGAGCGTCTAATGATAGAGTGCCCCGAGAAGATGGTAGAGCGTCTAATGGTTATAGAGTGCCCCGAGAAGACGTTAGAGCGTCTAATGATAGAGTGCCCCGAGCAGGTGGTAGAGCGTCTAATGGTAGAATGCCCCGAGCAGGTGGTAGAGCGTCTAATGGTAAAATGCCCCGAGAAGACGGTAGAGCGTCTAATGATAGAGTGCCCCGAGAAGATGGTAGAGCGTCTAATGGTTATAGAGTGCCCCGAGAAGATGTTAGAGCGTCTAAGTCTAATGGTAGAGTGCCCTGAGCAAGTGGTAGAGCGTCTAGTCTAATGGTAGAGTGCCCCGAGAAGACGGTTGAGCGTCTAATGGTAAAGTCCCCGAGAAGACGGTAGAGCGTCTAATGGTAGAGTGCCCCGAGAAGACGGTAGAGCGTCTAATGGTAGAGTGCCCTGAGCAAGTGGTAGAGCGTCTAGTCTAATGGTAGAGTGCCCTGATGGTAGAGCGTCTAAGTCTAATGGTAGAGTGCCCTGAGCAAGTGGTAGAGCGTCTAGTCTAATGGTAGAGTGCCCTGAGCAAGTGGTAGAGCGTCTAGTCTAATGGTAGAGTGCCCCGAGAAGACGGTAGAGCGTCTAATGGTAGAGTCCCCGAGAAGACGGTAGAGCGTCTAATGGTAGAGTCCCCGAGAAGACGGTAGAGCGTCTAATGGTAGAGTGCCGCGAGAAGACGGTAGAGCGTCTAATGGTAGAGTCCCCGAGAAGACGGTAGAGCGTCTAATGGTAGAGTGCCCCGAGAAGACGGTTGAGCGTCAAGAACTCTTGACGAATCTCTGATCTTAAAAAAAATTGCTTTAAAATATTTTTAGAAAATGTTTTTTCTTAAATCTTTTTTTCCCCAATGTTTATATGTTGCCACTATCATTTTAAAAAAGTTTCGAAAACTGTTTCATAATTTTGGTGGAGCTAATTCGAAAGAACGCACGCCAATGGACTTTTACTTGTGTTTATCCATTCCTGGAACTTGAGAAGGAATTGCATAGAGAGAACATAATCCCCACAAAAAACATCACCCTTGCTTACGTCACCACACATATTCTCTACCAGACATACGTCACCACATAATCCCTTCTACCAGACATACGTCACAACATAATCCCTTCTACCAGACATACGTCACCACAGAATCCCTTCTACCAGACATACGTCACCAAATAAGCCCTCTACCAGACATACGTCACCACAGAATCCCTTCTACCAGACATACGTCACCAAATAAGCCCTCTACCAGACATACGTCACCACATAATCCCTTCTACCAGACATACGTCACCAAATAATCCCTCTACCAGACATACGTCACCACATAATCCCTCCATCAGACATACGTCCCCACATAATCCCTCCACCAGACATGTGTCACCACATAATCCCTCTACCAGACATACGTCACCACATAATCCCTTCTACACGATATGCGTCCCCACACATCCCCCAATCAGACATACCCCCACACACACACAATCCATCTACATGACATACGTTCCCACACATCCCCCCACACACACAACTCCTCTACATGACATACGTTCCCACACAATCCCCAGACACACCTTCCCACACATCCTCCCACACACACATCCCCCCACATACAACATATCTCCATGACATACGTTCCCATACATCCCCCACACACAACCCATCTCCATGACATACGTTCCCATACATCCCCCCACACACAACCCATCTCCATGACATACGTTCCCACACATCCCCCCACACACACATCCCACACATCCCCACACACACACAATCCATCTACATGACATACGTTCCCACACAATCCTCAGACACACGATCCCACTACACATTACCCAGTGACTCACTCATCTGGCGATAACGGCCTTCAGGTGTTCGGTCTTTCCCTCTGGTCTGTACCCACCGCGTCGTGGCTCCAAAACAAAACGCGCCAAGGAACAAAACCGCCATTCTCATACGGGTCCTATCGGATATAACCAACCAAAAAAAATCTCTAACCAAAATTCAACAGATACAAACGGGATGTCCCCCTCGTCTGTCCATGAAGCAAGCCAACTAGATAACTAGTATAGCTCTATAACTACAAGACTCGGTTGTTTCACACTCTCTAACAAAAAGCTCTGACGTTTTCACCTGCACGGTTACACGCCACCGAAGTTTAAAAATAAAACCCTTCTTTTGGTTTATGTTCCCACGCACGCGCAAGCAGGAGCGGCGCCTCTGAACACTGAGAGGGGGTTTAACGACTAATAGATCCATGGCCCACCTGGACAGTAAACATTTGGCGATTTTCTTTGAAAGATACAAATTTACGATATAAAAATAAAGGTTTTGTATTTTTTTATTTTAAAAAAACGTAACTGGGATTGGACACTTCGCGGAATAAAAACACCGCATTGGGGGCGGGGGAGGGGTCAGAAAAATGACACCCATCACAGCTCAGTAAATGGTGCGATCCGAATTGAGCATGCAAGGAAAATGACTTTGGTTAGAGTCCCAAACTTTAGCCCCTAATACTAATGTACCGCTGTTTATAGTTTTAAGTCGATTTTTACCTCCCCTGTGGTCTTGTTGGAATATTATTTTTAAAAAATGATTTCCATTATAATTATTATTTTATTTGATATTTGGATGAGATTTAGGAACAAAGAAACTGAACGCGCTGAATATCACTGTCTTTTTTTTTTTTTTTTTTTTTTTTTTTTTTAAATTCCGACGGCCATTAAAACTTAAATGTCATAAACAGACTGGAACAAAGTTGGGCTTTGAAAGACAAAAATCAAATCTCCATTATAGAAAGTGGTGCTATAACCTTACGCCTATGCAGTTATCAACACTGAAAATAGATATCTATTTATTTTTGACTAACTTATACAGGAAGTTGCTAAGACGTCTGTCCAAAAAAAAAAAATAATTTAAAAATTTAAAAAATCAACATCTTTTGTTTTGAAGTTAGAATTTTCCAGATATTTCAAACAACCTTTGTTCCCCTGATGATATGGAATCCACGCAAAGTCGTCTGCTTTCAAACTTTAGAGTCTGAGCCTTTCACCCATTAAACACAGTATTAGTTTGCGTTTGGTTTCTTTAATCTGCCGAAAAAGGAGATTGGAGTGACAGAGATTGGAGTGACACATATTGGAGTGACAGAGATTGGAGTGACAGAGATTGGAGTGACAGAGATTGAAGTGACAGAGATTGGAGTGACAGAGATTAGAGTGGAGTGACAGAGATTGGAGTGACAGAGATTGGAGTGACAGAGATTGGAATGACAGAGATTGGAGTGACACAGATTGGAGTGACACAGATTGGAGTGACACAGATTGGAGTGACAGAGATTGGAGTGACAGAGATTGGAGTGGCAGAGATTGGAGTGACAGAGATTGGAGTGACACAGATTGGAGTGACACAGATTGGAGTGACAGAGATTGGGGTGACAGAGATTGGAGTGACACAGATTGGAGTGACACAGATTGGAGTGACAGAGATTGGAGTGACAGAGATTGGAGTGGCAGAGATTGGAGTGACAGAGATTGGAGTGGCAGAGATTGGAGTGACAGAGATTGGAGTGACAGAGATTGGAGTGGCAGAGATTGGAGTGACACAGATTGGAGTGACAGAGATTGGCTAAACATACAGAAACAACGACGTGAGTGAGAAGTCCAAGGAGTCGTCGAAAGTAAACACACATATGACAAAAATGTTTCCAAAGTTAACGAAAGAGCTGAAAGGTCCACTTCGAGAAATATAGCTGCCAAGAAAATAGGAAATAGGAAAAAAAAAGGAATGAAACTTGTAAACGCTACTTAACTATTCCCATAGGCCATAATGGTCTGAAAAGGGGTTTATATTTATATTGGGGTAGCCAGCATCTATCGTAAGGGCCCGTACTTAAAACAAAGGAGTGTATACGGTCCGTTTCAAACACTTCAATTACATCCAGTTTTCTTCCACCTATCCAACCTCTAGACTCAGCTACGCCTATGCCCTTCCTCCACCGCAGCCCCCCCCTCCCCCTCACGTAACCCCTGACCTAAAGTACCAAATTTACACAAGCCTCCCTTCCTTATCCCTCCACACATCACATCCCCTAAAATCTCTGTTCGGGCCAGAAAACGGTGTTGGTGGTGGCGGTGGTGTGGGTGGGTTGTGGGTGGTAGGGGGAGTGGGTCTGTAATTTGGCAGAAGGCAGCTCTAACAGATAGCACCCGCTGGAAAACATCGCCATTGTTTTTCTTCTGCGAATGACGAAACGGAGAAAGCGAACCGGTGTCGACTCAGGTTTTCTCGCCGGATATTTTCAGCGGCAGTTAATGATCTGTGTGACTGGTAATGAAGTAAATTTTCTTATAACTCGGTCACAAATTGGCTGGTGCGTGTGTGTTGTTTTTCTTATTCTTCTTTCTTTCTGTTGGCATAAGTTGTAGTAGTAGTAGTAGTAGAAGCATTACTTTTACCATTCAGGATGTGGACGATGTGGCCAGCAAAAGCATGACACTTGAGGATTTTCAAAAAAAAAAGTCAGTGGTCTGAGTGATCTTCCTTCTTCGGCATGTAAGATAATTTCATGATTTTTAACGTGCTGCCGGTATAACTAACTAGCACTAGGTAAACGATTCTCTGAAAAAGTTTGTAATGTTGTGGTTTTTACGAGAATCCGCTCATCTCGCGAGAAGTGTACTTTTTTTTTATTGGTCAAATTTCATGCCGCATAAGCAAATACCTGCAAGGTACAAATGCATTGACATTGACAGCAATATTGTCGTAGAGTTTCATATATTCTTTTCCTTTTTTATACACGCTGACTCATTTTTCTTTCATACATTGCGAGTGTTTAAAAAAAACAACAAATAAATAAACACCATACAGTAAAGTTCAACACTTTATTCAGTGTCGAGGAAACAGCTTTAAAAAAAAAAAGAAATATTGTAACCACTATGTTCTCTGAGAGAGATTGCCTGTTCTTTCCTTATATATAGATTACCGTTGTATGGGAACTAAGTCCAATACTTGCCGGAACGGTTTTCATCATGCGGTTTCCTCTTTACGGTTACATTGTGAACATACGGTGTTGTGCCTCGAGATTTAGGGAAAATGCCTTCATCAGTACAAATAACAAAACACAAGTGTTTAAATTAACTTGATTTAAAATATAAAATATTATACCCTACCATGTGGTAATTTATACCCTACCATGCGGTAATTATACCCTACCATGCGGTAATTTATACCCTACCATGCGGTAATTATACCCTACCATGCGGTAATTTATACCCTACCATGCGGTAATTTATACCCTACCTTGTGGTGTACAATAATGTAATTTATACCCTACGATGTGGTGTACAAAAGTATTATTTATACCCTAATATGTGGTGTAAAATAATGTAATTTATACCCTACCATGTGGTGTACAATAATGTAATTTTTACCCTAACATGTGGTGTACAATAATATAATTTATACCTTACCATGGGGTGTACAATAATATAATTTATACCTTACCATGTGGTGTAATGTAATTTATACCCTAACATATGGTGTACAATAATGTAATTTATACCTTACCATGTGATGTACAATAATGTAATTTATACCCTACCATGTGGTGTACAATAATGTAATTTATAACCTACCATGTGGTGTACAACAATGTAATTTATACCTTACAATAAGGTGCTCAATGAGGTAATTTATACTCTACCATGTGGTGTAATGTAATTTATACCCTACCATGTGGTGTACAATAATGTCATTTATACCCTACTATGTGGTGTACAATAATATAATTTATACCCTACCAGTTGGTGTACAATAATGTAATTTATACCCTACTATGTGGTGTACAATAATATAATTTATACCCTACCATGTGATGTACAATAATGTAATTTATACCCTACCATGTGGTGTACAATAATGTAATTTATACCTTACCATGTGGTAATGTATACCCTACTATGTGGTGTACAATAATATAATTTATACCCTGACATGTTGTGTACAATAATGTAATTTATAACCTACCATGTGGTGTACAAGAATGTAATTTATACCTTACCATGTGGTGTAGAATATACAATGTGTAAACCTGTGTGAGCATTGGGGGGGGGGGCAGTGGAACATGCAACTCAACTACCTTTTCTATTACCCGCGTGGTTCCCTTGTGAATGTAATCTCTCTCTCTCTCTCTCTTTTTTCTCTCTCTCTCTCTCTCTCTCTCTCTCTCTCTCTCCCTCAGCCTAGGCATGTCGTGGCATGTTCACATTTAACCTGCTGTGCCGCCTATAAACACAATCGAAACGTGTTAGACCTCCCACTTGAAACGCGATCTATTCCCATCATTCAAACAGCCTGAAGTGTCCGGGACAGCAGTAGATCACAGGTCAAATTTTCGTGAAATTTTAGATTCGTTGATTATTTATGCTCTATAAACAATTTTCAAATAGCAATAGACTACCTATCAGTTTTGAATAGGAAAACAGACACCGCACTAACATAAAAACATTACGCACTAACGGGCCGACGCAAGACTTGGTTTTTGTATGGGCCGACAAAAGACTTGGTTTATTACGGGCCGACAAAAGACTTGGTTAATACGGGAGACAAAAGACTTGGTGTATTACGGGCAACAAAAGACTTGGTTTATTACGGGCCGACGCAAGACTTGGTTTATTACGGGCCGACAAAAGACTTTGTTTATTACTGGCCGACAAAAGACTTTGTTTATTACGGGCCGACGAAACACTTGGTTAATTACGGGCCGACAAAAGACTTGTTTTTTTACTGGCCGACAAAAGACTTGGTTTATTACTGGCCGACAAAAGACTTGGTTAATTACGGGCCGACAAAAGACTTGGTTAATTACGGGCCGACAAAAGACTTGGTTTTTTACTGGCCGACAAAAGACTTGGTTTAATACGGGCCGACAAAAGACGTGGTTTATTACGGGCCGACAAAAGACTTGGTTTATTACTGGCCGACAAAAGACTTGGTTAATTTCGGACCGATAAAAGACTTGGTTTATTTCGGACCGATAAAAGACTTTGTTAATTACGGACCGACAAAAGACTTGGTTTATTACGGGAGACAAAAGACTTGGTTTATTACGGGATACAAAAGACTTGGTTTATTACGGGAGACAAAAGACTTGAATTATTACGGGAGACAAAAGACTTGGTTTATTACTGGCCGACAAAAGACTTGGTTTATTACTGGCCGACAAAAGACTTGGTTTAATACAGGCCGACAAAAGACGTGGTTTATTACGGGCCGACAAAAGACTTTGTTAATTACGGACCGACAAAAGACTTGGTTTATTACTGGCCGACAAAAGACTTGGTTTATTACGGGAGACAAAAGACTTGGTTTATTACTGGCCGACAAAAGACTTTGTTTATTACTGGCCGACAAAAGACTTGGTTTATTACTGGCTGACAAAAGACTTGGTTTATTACTGGCCAACAAAAGACTTGGTTTATTACGGGAGACAAAAGACTTGGTTTATTACTGGCCGACAAAAGACTTGGTTTATTACGGCCGACAAAAGACTTGGTTTATTACTGGCCAACAAAAGACTTGGTTTATTACGGGAGACAAAAGACTTGGTTTATTTCGGACCGACAAAAGACTTGGTTTATTACTGGCCGACAAAAGACTTGGTTTATTACGGGAGACAAAAGACTTGGTTTATTTCGGACCGATAAAAGACTTAATTTATTACTGGCCGACAAAAGACTTGGTTTATTACTGGCCGACAAAAGACTTGGTTTATTACTGGCCAACAAAAGACTTGGTTTATTACGGGAGAAAAAAGACTTGGTTTATTACTGGCCGACAAAAGACTTGGCTTATTACTGGCCGACAAAAAGACTTGGTTTATTACTGGCTGACAAAAGACTTGGTTTATTACTGGCCAACAAAAGACTTGGTTTATTACGGGAGACAAAAGACTTTGTTTATTACTGGCCAACAAAAGACTTGGTTTATTACTGGCCGACAAAAGACTTGGTTTAATACGGGCCGACAAAAGACGTGGTTTATTACGGGCCGACAAAAGACTTGGTTAATTTCGGACCGATAAAAGACTTGGTTTATTTCGGACCGATAAAAGACTTTGTTAATTACGGACCGACAAAAGACTTGGTTTATTACTGGCCAACAAAAGACTTGGTTTATTAC
>MUZC01004805.1:144481-164256 GCA_002072015.1 Radix auricularia | reverse complement strand
TTAATTTAGTTTTAAAATCTAAACATAAATTTTATTCATACTTTTGCTACACATTCTCTTTCATTTCAATCTAATTTTTAACATAAAATATAACTCTTTAAATTTATTTAACCATATTTTATTCGTTTTAGTTTTAAAGATTTTAAAAATCCTCTTTTAAATCCTAATTTATACCATTTTTTAAACAAAATGTTTATAATGCAGGTTTACTTAGTAATAGTAATAAATGGTACTGTTGTAGATTTTTCATGTTTTTTTAATAACAATATGTTGAAATATTGGTTGATTACGAGAAATTTTATCAATTAATAACACATCGTAGTCAATATAAACAATTCTCTATTGATGAACTTTGAACTGTAATTTGTAATAATTTACCATGTGACATGGAGGTAGCGTAATAATACAAAAATAGTGCATTTGCTTGATGGAATGCTCGCGAGCATTTGGCGTGTGGCCTGACTCTTTACGAGTTTACCAGCACACTAAAAGAGTACGAAGAATTGAATGGTGTTCTTTTTGTAAAGTTTTAAGAGCAGTTCAAAAAAAGTAAGATGTTTTACTTTTACAATTTACTCATTACTGTTACTCAGTAACTTACTCACTTTTTTTTTTTTAATAGTGAATAGACTGAATAGTTTAACTTGAACAATTATTAATAATAATAATTAAGTTATTATTATACTATTATTTAAAGGCTATACTATATAACTGTAACTATATACTACTATACTATTAAATACTATAAACTATTAATACAGCAGCCCTAATGATAAGCGATCTTCTATGACCTCAATTTCAATTGACGGCAGTGGCTATAGAGACGCAAACAAAATAAATTTTTGGCGCTATTATTATAATGATTGCACCGCTATATAAGCAACCCATTGGGTATCATTGTCTTTCACTCACTTTGATTTTAGTCATCCATTATATTGAAAAGACAATAAGATAATATTTTTCTACTGTTAGTGTTAATATAGTATAGTATCCCAATTATTATAACTTGGATTTTTTTCATTAAAAAATGAACATCGGCGATCAGTTTTCAAGTTTTGTGGAATTTGAAGAACGCTTGAAAGAAATACAAGCAGAAACAAATGTTCAGTTTGTTAAGTAAGTATATAATATGATTATGATTGATGACAGTATAATAATTATAAATTATAATAATAATAGTTATTATAAGTTCCCTAAAACTTTATTTTTGCCTATTTCCTATATTTTGTTATTATCAACTGGACGGATTTAAATTCCTAATTCCTATTTAATTTCATTTTAGGCGTGATAGCAAGCTGATTTCAAGTATGCGAAAAATATTAAAGAAAAATATGAAGGAGAGTTTAAAATATTATAAATTAAACTTATCCTGTGTACATGGTCAGGCCCGCCGACAGAAATTTCGGGCCCCTAGGCAGGGCTGTCACGGGCCCCCAGTCATAAACCTCTAAAGTATCTTTAGGTCATGAGAATTTTAAAAAATTCACAGATCATATACTTTGTACTTATACTTTAGATAAGTTAGACAGATACATCTGTACAAGGTATGGTTTTATGATTATTCAGTTGTTATTTGAAAAAAATTGAATTTTAAGTTTATTGTTTAAATTAAACTATAAAACCGTTTAATTGTACAAATTTGTATTTAGTGTTTTTAAAAACAAACTCTCCTTGATTTGGCTAAAGCAAAATTGTTAATAACATCATCAAAATTTTATAACTTCGCCAAATCATGCTCAATCGCAAGAGTTGGAAGACCGTTCAATCGGTCTTGCTTCAAAGTTGATCGCTGCACACTTTTTATTTGCTTTAGCTTGCTGAATGTTCTTTCAGCTTCTGCAAATGTTTCAGGAATTGTACAAAAGATCCGTAATGCAATAGCAATATTAGGGAATATAGATTCCAACTTCAACTGGTAAATTTTATTCAGCAGTTTTATGGGATGAAGGTTTTTACTTTGTATGCTATTTAAATAAATTGACTTTAGATGTTTTACTTCTTCAATTAAAACACTGCTTACATCTTTATCATATTCTTTGCAGAAATTAGAACATTTCTTTTCCAGATCAGTCTCTCCGATTTCTGGAAACAACCACAGAAAATTGAAAGAATTGTTAATATCCCTTGCCAATAGAAAACGCTCTGTTAAACCAGATATAACACTATCAATAAGTTTATAGAAAACGTTTACTTTAAAATCATCATCCACTTCATGTGCACTCTCTTCTGGCATATGTTGACTTTTATCATAAAAAAGTTTACGTCGTTTTGGGCGTTTTTCTGGACGTTCTGTTTCACATGGCAATTCAGACGACATAGCTGCTGCCGTTATTTTGGCTTCTGCTAGCAAAACATCCCATTTATCACGTAGATCCTTCAGCTCTCCAAGCAGACTGTCAATGTTTTCTACTTCTACAGCAAGTGTGGCTTCTCTGGCTTGAATAACTTTGTTTCAATGGTTTATAGCAACTAAGATTTTGAGCCATATTGTAGCCATTAAAAACACTTGAATGATTTCAAAGAATGCTCAATTCCTTGCAATTCAGTCTTACTTTCTGATGACAAATTTAGTTCTTTACATTTAATAATTGCGTGTTTGATAATTGGCAGGTGTTTTGCAATAGGTTTCACACTTTCCACACGTGCCGACCATCTAGTTTGAGAAAGATTATGCAGTTAGCATCCAGTTAATCTTTGTAGAATTTCCCATCGTCGAGGACTGTACGCAAAGAAATTATACAATTTTTGAACTATTCCGAAAAAAGTTATAACGTCATTGCAACATTCTGCAGCATGC
This sequence comes from Radix auricularia, assembly GCA_002072015.1. Taxonomy (NCBI): domain Eukaryota; kingdom Metazoa; phylum Mollusca; class Gastropoda; family Lymnaeidae; genus Radix; species Radix auricularia. Next base: position 161,459 of record MUZC01004805.1, on the reverse strand, counting down.
ATACCACATAAATTTAAACTATGCGCGCCACAATTTGAACGTTTCGCTAGAGGATATGAATGTGCAATGATTGCCTGTGCTCCTTTAAACTTTCCTGCCATATTTGATCCGTTGTCATATCCCTGAACTTGACAATCATCTAAAGAAATTTTGTTTTTCTCCAGTTCATATTTGATCATATCTGCAATATCCTGGCCAGTTTTTTTTTTTGTTATAATAAAAAAAATGCAAGAAAATGTTCTTTGACAAAAAATGTTGAATTGCAGTTTAGTACATATCTCAGAACAAAAGTACTTTGTTCTGTATGAGAACAATCTGGCATAGCATCTAGCATCATTGAAAAATACCTTGATCTTTCTCTCTCTGCCAAAATTTCTTGAACAACTTTTGACCTGCATGCTTCGATAAAATCATTTTGAGAATCTGCTGATAGATAATGGACCTGAAGGCGTTGTCCAAGTTTTTGAGATTTTTGAACTTTAGAAACATGCTCTTGTAAAAAAGGATCAAACTGAGCTAACAGTTCTAAAATTATCATGGTCATCAATTTTGTTGGATGAACTTCTGAAAGCCAGTCCTCTTTCTCCCAAGAATAAAACCACTGATAAAATTCGTTTGAGCAATCTTCCAGTATTTCACGTTTGTAGCAATTTCTTTATCAATCAGAGACTCTATATTCTTCCCAAAGAGAAATCTTCTTTCTGAATCTCGCCCCTTTTTATAACATTTTTTATGACCGTCACTTTTCTCGTGAGCTGGTATTTTATCGTACAACTTACGCCACGTATGTTATTTTGACCATCCTTGATCACTTGAAAAAATTGATCTGCAAGATACGGCAACTTCACTAAATAATCTGCATGGAAAACAAAACAAGGATTCCTTTTCAGACGACATAGCTGCTGCCGTTATTTTGGCTTCTGCTAGCAAAATAAGAAAGAAGTTGATTTGCGAGCCTAGTCCGGGCCCCTAAAACTCGCCGGGCCCCTGGGCATTTGCCCCCCCTGCCCCCCCCTCTCGGCGGTACTGATCATGGTGATGACAGACAGACGGACAAAACGGGTGCAATAGCGATTTCGACATCTCGAAAATGCGCTAAAAAGAAACAAATAATTTAAAAATATTTCAATCATGGAAAAGAACTAACCCAAACTAATGATGCAAGATAGCCTACTTAGGAGTTATAATAAATTAGATACTATTATGGAATCGCCATGTCAATGAAGTTGTTAAAAAATCAAACAAAATCTTAGGTTTTTTAAAAAGAAACTTCTACAAATGTAATAAAGATATACAACTAAAATGCTACCTAACCCTGGTGAGACCTATACTAGAATATGCATCTTCTGTATGGGACCCATGATCCATCCACATAAGAAAATATTGATAAACTAGAACAAATTCAAAAAAGAGCTTTCAGATTCATTACTGGAGAATATTCAAAACTCACAAGAGTAACACCATTATTTAAATCATTGAACCTTAAAACTCTACAGGATAGAAGAACCAAGAGTAAATTTGTAATTATACCTAAAACAAATAATTCTAATTTAGAAATAAAACAGAAAGATAACCTAATACCACCCTCAGTTAGACATAAGGATAAAAACACATTTCTTATTCCGTATGCAAGAACAAACAGATGGAGTTAAATTACGGAGGAATATGTCATGGAACAGCAGATGGAATTAGTTTTGGGATAAATTGTGTGGGGTCAACGGATGAAAATATCTGGGATCTAAGTATGAGTGGGTAAGGGTTAACTTAGGAAAACGTGCGTGGGGGCAACAGAAGGATTTAACTGTTAGAGCTCCTGTCATTGCAGACTAACATCACAGCAGTGTTTTACAAAACCATAATCTTCTTATCTTATCTTGTATGTTACAGACGCTCCTTTTGTACAGAAGATAATTGCGTCCTACGTTTATCTATGGTTTGTGTTAAGTCCGGTATTTTTATAGGAGTTTTAAATGATGATAAAGTGTTGGCTTTCCTGGTTTCTTCAGGCAACCCATTCCACGCCCGAATACCAGACGGGAAGAAAGAAAACGTGTGTTCCATCACATATTTCTCCCTAATTTAACTCCATATTTTGCCCCAACAATGTTTCTCCCTAACTTAACTCCATATGTTGTTCCATGACATATTTCTCCCTAAGTTAACTGCATATGTTGTTCCATCACATATTTCTCCCTAAGTTAACTCCATCTGTTGTTCCATCACATATTTCTCCCTAAGTTAACTCCATCTGTTGTTAAATCACATATTTCTCCCTACGTTAACTCCACCTGTTGTTCCATCACATATTTCTCCCCAAGTTTACTCAATCAGTTGGCCACACATATTCTCCCCAAGTTTACTCAATCAGTTGGCCACATATATTTCTCCCCAAGTTTACTCATTCAGTTGGCCACACTTATTCTCCCCAAGTTTACTCAATCAGTTGGCCACACATATTCTCCCCAAGTTTACTCAATCAGTTGGCCACACATATTTCTCCCCAAGTTTACTCAATCAGTTGGCCACACATATTCTCCCCAAGGTAATTCCATACCCCATGTGTAGCCTTTACACGAGTCTCCAAGCATAACCTAAACCCAACTAAGTCAAGTAAAACTTTTCGTTTTGTTAATTCATGTGTTGTTGTATTTTTTTTCTTGTGACCTAGTTTCTGGAGGCTACCTGCCTCCATCACTGAACAAAATCGATACCAACCTCGCCTGGCAGGCTTTTCCAATAGATTCGTACATGGGAATAGATGGCTTGGACCAGCTTCATGTCTAGATGACTAGGGCATTGCTCGCCTTGTAGTACACTTGGCAGTGAGACGGCCGAGTTAATTAGGATATTGGTCGTTTTATAGTACAATTTTTAAATTTTTTTAAAAATCTCAACGAAGTATTCCGAGCGCTTGGAATACCTTAAGTATATTTTTAAAGTAGTATATTTATTTTCTGGCCTAGGATTGTAAGTTTTTTTTTTTATTACCCCTTACACCTGACTTGGTTACTAGGGCTTTAGAGGCCCAGACTTAGAGACCCAGGGCGCCTAGGCACTTGACATTTGTGGCTCTCTCGACCATCTCGCTGGTATTTGAAATTTTTTTAGCAAATTAAATGCAATAGTAAATAACATATAATTTTTAATCGACTCGAATGACTTTAATTAACATAATAAAATACAGTCTGTTACTATAGTACAGTAGTTACGTCATTCAATCAAATTCACAGAATCATACAACGAACTTTCTTCTTTACAAAAGAACGAATGACTCTGTGTACATTACTGACACTAAATTAAACCTGTTCTCTCCATTGTTAGATCTTAAGACATTCTTTGCTCGCTTAGCGCTGAAAACGGCCGTTATTAAAAATATCATTTTCGATAAAGCTTTTTGATAATGCAAGCAAGGCTTTTGAGCTTATTTAAGGATCGCGCTATCGGGGCCCCTAGGCTTGCTAGGCCCTGAAGGCCAGACCTTGTAGGCCTAGGAAAGGGATTCCGGTCCGGGGCATTGGTTGATTCGTATTACTTGGTACACCCAGTTACTTCCCCCATGTACTTAGCATGTACGTCACGAAACTACACGGCAATACAAGTTGTTTCGAACAAGATTGGGACAGTTTCCTCCATGCATTCACAAGTGACGTTCTCCCAGAGCTTAATGTAGTTCTTTTTAAATCCCATATATTAACTTCACAGTCTTGTCTGTCGCGATCTCTTGGTCGAATGGAAAAATAAAAGTAAAAAATGACCCACTTCCCGTAATGCTATTGAGCTGAAATTTTGCACTCCTTGTTGTAACATGGTTGGCCTGACCCCATTCTCTTGTTAATTAATAGCAAACTCTTGCACACAATAAAAATATTGAAGTCCTTGGTGAACACAAATAAATTTAATACAGCGAATGAACGCATGTACACTTTCTACAAATAAAACTTATTAATGAGAACTAAGTACAGCCATCTCTCTCTCTCTCTCTCTCTGGCTCATGCCTACCACTCTATGCCTTCTGGGACACCCCTTCTTCTCATCACGTGATCTCCTTCAACCAATCATTTCTCACGTGACATTTATGTTACCTAAAAATGCATTATAAAAATTTCTTATCGAGCGAAAGTGCAGCATTTAAATTAAATGCATTTTTAGTTTATCCCTATATAACATGTTTAGTCGTCTGCTATTGTTCATCTTAACGTGTCACTGAAGTTCAGTCCAGCCAGGAATGGACATTGTCACTATACTAAATACATCACAGAGAAGATAAGTTCAAATAGAAATATGTAGGGGCCCAGAACGAAACAAAAACACTATTTATTAACATTTATTTCGTTTATAAATCACTTTTATTGTTTACATTTTATAGTGTAGCTACGAAGTCCACGAATCTTTTCCATGTTTGTCAGCCTCTGACTAGCGTTGAGACTGCTCCGTAGGCGTAACAAAATCATTTATTTATGTGATAGGCGGCTGTCATCTAAATGCGATTTTAAACGGTGAAAATCTGTAGCTGACATACCCCAGCCCTATACAATATTTGCGACTGGCTTAAGCTTAAGCAGGGCCCTTCTAAAGGGAATTGGAGGACCAAGGTAAAGTGAATTTGGTGGCCCTAAATGTAATAGAAAAACAAACGATAAATACGGAAAGAATCTTGTGCCAGGCCCCCACTAATGATGAGTCTTATCATCAGAGGCCATAGGCGGCTGCCTTGTTTGGCTACGCCTAAAGCCGGCCCTGGCTTATGGGCGAAGAAAATATAAAAGAAAACGCCACCGACTTTCTCGACCTGTATCATAAACTAATGGCTTGAGATTAAGGTCATTGGCATCGAATGAATGTGTCAGTAAAAAAGCAACACAACACACGTCAGTAACCTCAATGGGGTTGATCCAGTCGTCAGTAACCTCAAGGGGGTTGATCCAGTCGTCAGTAACCTCAAGGGGGTTGATCCAGTCGTCAGTAACCTCAATGGGGGTTGATCCAGTCGTCAGTAACCTCAAGGGGGTTGATCCAGTCGTCAGTAACCTCAAGGGGGTTGATCCAGTCGTTCCCTTTGCTTCATTATGTTGTCGTATCTTAACACCGTCATCCGCTGTCCTCCTAAAGAAGAACTAAAAGTTTTTTGGGTTTTTTTTTTTGTTGTGAGATGACAGAGAAATTCGTTCACATTTCATTCACTATGTTGTAGCATCTTAACAGCATCATACGCAGTGGCCCTAAAGAAGAAGTCATAATTTACAGAGTTGACCGATTTTCTTACATAATTCTTATGTAACTGACGGTTTTTTTTCTTTTCTTCTTGGACCTTTTTTCCGCACGACTAAATTTGTTGGCTTCTAAGCGACCTCCCTTCCTATCCCAGCCCCCACCCCCACCCACGCTGTTCCAAAGAGATGCCGACATCTTACAACTGGACAAAGTCCAGCTAATGATGAAGATGGTTTACGTTGAGTGATCTGACCATGCTCATGGTGGTTTTTTTGGGAGGGGGTGGGGGGGAATGACTTGTTTATAAAAGGCCTTCAAATATTTGAAATAAACTTCGGCGTAAGGTTTATCTATAAAGTGCTGCCACTGGATCTGAGTTTCTTAAAACGTCCTCTCTCATTCATAGCTTTTCGATTTGACGGCATCGTCGTGGACTCGTCAGGACATAGAGTCAGTGGCGTCACCAAGGGAGTGTGGTGGGGGCGGGCCACCCCGGATGACACTAATCCTAATGACGCCTCTGCACTGAGTTGTGTTTAATCCTCATGTTTAAATCCTTTATTTTAACTTCCCTTCTTGTCTGTCGTGGTCCCGAAAAGAAAAGAAAAAAAAAAAACATTAGTAAAAAAATGACCCATTTCCCGTGATTATATCAAGCAGAAATTTTGCACATAGACTTGTGTCACCTAACAATGCATTATATCAACATTTCAGATCGATCGAATGTGCCCTTACTATATTAATGAGTAAGATTATCTCTATGTAGCATGTAAGTGTTTGTGCTGGACTGTTGCGTATTATATTGAAAATGCTTTTCAAAAATATTTTTCCAGTCGCGCGGTGCGGCGCGTATTATATTGAACAAACATTTATAATATTATCCCGATCTGTAAATGTTTACGTTAGTCTGTCGTGTGGTGCGTATTCGTCATCATCAGTCCCGTGACCGTTGCTGTCGTTGTGGGAATGGCATAAACGCACCAACGTAACAAAACAGCGAACATTTCGGCAAAGAGCCTTCCTCAACGAACAAACAATTCACAAATAAAACGAATACAAGTAAATAAAAAATAAATTTAAAAAACTTCGCTGCGGTGAAGTCCAAAAATTCAATGAAGGCTGTTTTGTTTCGTCCTGTCAGTCTAACTCATACCCTGTTTACCTGTCTTCCATTTACTAAGATGACACGTTTCGGTCATGTACTGCGACTTTATACCGTAACAAAAATCATCATTCAGGGCACTGTAGAAGAGGGCCGGAGAAGACGTCGACTGCGGAATAGTTGGCTTGACAACATAAAGGAAGGGACAGGGATTAGATTGAATGAATTATTGACCGCCGCTCAAGAAAGGTAAATGTGGAGAGCGTTGTCTGTTGATGTGTCCATGCGCTCCCCCCCCTCTCCAACGACCGCAACGGCCACGGGACTGGTGATTACGATGATGATGAGTTACAAACACAAAAACAAAAACACAAAAAAAAAAATTATTGTGAATTTGCGCCAATGTCGAGTGTTCACAAGTTTCCACTTTGAGAAACTATGAGACTAAATAAATTTTGAAAAGAAAATCTAACATATTTTTTTTAAAATGAAACATCTTTGTTTGATCTCAAACATAACTCAATGCTTTTTCCCCTTGATGAGTGGCACAATTTCATACAATGCAGATGTAATAAAAATATTTCCTGAAGGTACCGGGTTCCGTTTTCTTTAACTAAATTGTGTGTTTGTGATTGACTTAAGACAAATTGTGCCTTAGAGACTGGCTGGAAACCAATTGCGTAAGTTTAAATTTTGCTAGAAAACATCTATGTCTATTTATGATAATCTATAGAATTATATATATATATANGGAGAGAGAGAGAGAGAGAGAGAGAGAGAGAGGGGAAATTAATGCATTTTATTACTATTACTTTTATTACTTGCTAGGACGATTAGTGTCTGTTTTTGACTTGTTAATATTTTTCTTTGGTCTCCATGACATTCCTTAATCCCCAACCTTCTCTTTTAATTGTCTTAATGTCCGTGGATATATTCAGCCCACCACCACCAACAGTGCACTCTAAATGTCGAATTCCAAACCTTTGATTTATCGCTAATCGCAGTGTGCACGGTCCCCATTTATATTCCAATGAAGGTGACGTTTCAACTCAATCATCTTCCACGCGCCAATAACCACCACCCCGCGACCCCCAAAACGTCTGAGTTTTAATTCAGTAGGGCATCTGTCATTTCTGCTGATTACAGGATGTTGGCCCCTGCGCATGCGTGTGGCCCGAATCTAGTCCAGGCAATGGCCATAAATGCCAGTGCTGCGGCTCACAGTCATGATCGCGGCACATCAACCGTCGTATTATGCCTAAAAGGACATTCAAGCTCAGTATTTTATCGGATAAATCGTAAGTGATTCATTTTTTTTTTAAAAATCGTCGTTGTTAATCATTATAATCGAGTCATTAAAAATAAACTTTGCCTCTTGCAGACCCCTTTTTAAAAAAAAATTTAATGCTATCCTATCATTTGTCAATAAACATGTTTGTTAGACAAGAAATTTAATTATGGTTACATATTATCGCAGAAAAAATTTCGTCCTTGGCAAAGCCCCGTGAATACGTTGCTGTGATTGTGTGCGGGTTAGGAAACAGAGGTACATAACAAAGAGCATTGTGTCAAGAGAGTTTGAACCGTGAAAAGCTGCCTCACTTCCGTTTTCGCTATGGTCTTCGCATATCTGGAGTGTACGTCAAACTAAGGGTGGGACGGGGGGGGGGGTTACAATAGAAATGACAGGTTTAATCGAAATAAGGGATTTAGTTAAATATCGCATCATTCGATTTCCTCAACATTTTAAGGCCAAGTGACTTCAGGTCCCAGACAAGAGCATTAACACTGTAACCTTTAACCTTTAGCCGAGGACGACCTCCATCTTAGAAGGCATTGACAAACTAGACGGTATTGATTTTTTGTGGAAAGAAGTGATTTTCAACATCTTCTGACGAAATCGATACTGCAGTGAAAACGCCATATTTTTTTTACCTTGTATATTTTACTTTTAAAGTATTCACCCAAGTCTTCTTTGTGCCGGTATGTCCCTAGGACCTTCCTTCTCTTTTCTGCATCTTCAACCCGTCAAGGAATGTCTCCGCCAATACCAATTATCGATTTTTTGAGAAATTCGGTCATGGCGCTGCCGTCTCGTTAAATGAAGATTTGAAATAACTCTCCTCCCTCCCTTCACACTCTCTATTTTCCTCTTCTTGCCCTCTCTCACACTCTTCCTCTCCAACTTGCCCTTTCTCTCTCACTCTCTTCCGGTCTCTCTCTATCTCTCTCCTGCTCTCTATCTATCTCTCTCTCTTTTCCGCTCACGCTCTTTCTCTTTCTTTGTCCGTCAATTTCTCCTGTCAGAGACAAAAAGAATGTTTTCTCTCGCCAACGATCCTCTCATCGACTCAAATATGCCCGTGTTTAAATCAGGATCGAAACGATCTTTTCAGGTCAGTTATAACAAGAGAAAAACAAGTTCTAAACTACATCTAAGCTGGTGGGAACAAAAAGGCCTGATCTATCAGTTGCACCTTTCAAAATGCGACGATAGACATGAGGATAAAAACACATTTCTCATTCCGTATGCAAGAACAAACACATACAAGTTTTCGTTCTTCCCGTCCTAAATTCGGGCGTGGAATGGGTTGCCTGAAGAAACCCGAAAAGCCAACGCTTTATCGATATTTTAAAAAAATCTAATAAGAATGCAGGACTAAACACAAACCATAGATAAGCGTAGGACGCAAAAAATCTTCTGTATAGAATAAGCGCCTGTAATAAATAAGATAGATAATTTATGCAGTGGTATTATTATACTGAACTGCGTGTACATAAAACAGCAACGATGTGTTCAATAGAAGTGCAAAAGCAAAATATCAGCCAGGATCATTTGCGAGATGGGGATTCTTCTGTGGTGCGTAAAGAAATGCTTGTCTAGTCTAGCTTATCTTTAGTAGGTTAGAGGCACGCAGAGAGGCCGCAACTGTTTTGGTGGGTTGGTTGTCGGTCATTTTAAAAAAAAATCATCGTTAACAAATTGTTAAAATAAATTGATGTCATGTTTTATACTCATTTCGCAGCATCGTGGGGGGAAAATTGTCAATATTTAAGCTGATTACTTCATGAATGAGTAAAACAATGTTCAATTGTTACACGACATGAAATCCTGCCAGTATTGTCGCTTTTCAACAAGGAATCATAGCTCGCAATTTTCTGTCACAAACACAGCGGTCAAAATATTTTTTTTTCAAAGTCCACAGCCATCACTTAACGGGATGCTTTACCCAACTACACAATCCTATATGTGATCATTTACCCAACTACACAATCCTATATGTGATCATTTACCCAACTACACAATCCTATATGTGATCATTTACCCAACTACAAAATCCTACATGTGATCATTTACCCAACTACACAACCCTATATGTGACCATTTACCCAACTACACAACCCTATATGTGATCATTTACCCAACTACACAACCCTATATGTGATCATTTACCCAACTACACAACCCTACATGTGATCATTTACCCAACTACACAATCCTACATGTGATCATTTACCCAACTACACAACCCTATATGTGATCATTTACCCAACTACACAACATTAGATGTGATGATTTCCCAACTACACAACCCTATATGTGATCATTTACCCAACTACACAACCCTAGATGTGGTCATTTACCCAACTACACAACATTAGATGTGATCATTTACCCAACTTCACAATCCTACATGTGATCATTTACCCAACTACACAACCCTATATATGATCATTTACCCAACTATACAACCACCAGATCTGCTCCCCATCATTTTACGATCCCCTAACCACCTCTCCCCCTCGCCCAGACAGAATCACCCCAATGAACTGGCCGTCAGAAAGTGTTTCACTGAACCGTGTCCGTCACTTGACAGTTCAATAGAAATGGATTTTTCGTGTTTTCCTGTCAATAAATTCCCAGAAATTGATTGGTAATCCGTTTGTGACCTCGGACCCATTGCTGAAGATTGAAAAAACATTATTTTACCCCCTTTAAAAAGGTTTTTTCTAAAATACTCTTTAATCCACATTTTTTTCTCCTTATCAAATCATCGGACGAGATTAATTGTAAGATTTATTTTAAGTGTCCTGGAATTTCTGACAATAATACGGGCGGTGTGTGTGAGTGGCGAGGTGTGGTGGTGGAGGTGGTCGTGGGGGTGAATTGTTAAGTTTAGGATTCGATTCTCGGCCAACAGGAATAATAGACTGAATTTAAAAAAAAAAAAGATTTATTTTTCGTACATTTTTAAGTTAAATCTCATGGATAGGATCGAATAGACAGTCATTGTTTGTATGCTTCTCAGCTCTTACGTGGTCGAGTGGCAAGCGCGCTCGACTGGCGTACCGATGGTCACGAGTTCGAATCCATGCGAAGGCAAAGATTTGTTCCTGTGACCTAAGGAGTCCCTTAGTCACCCAGCTCCGAATGGGTACCTAACTAACAATAGTTAGGCGGCTGGGTAATGCGTGGAACCCTCAAAGCCGTGGCCCAAGCGGCTCAGAGACCTGAGGTGGTTTTCCGGGAAGCCCCGTGAACTGAAGAACGCAGGCTCCAGACTGCTGACTTTCCTGCACATGTAGAATCATGAGTAGATCTATGTCCAACATTTCAATAGCGACTTGGATATAAACACTTGATATAATATCACAGTGACGTCATGAGTTGGGGGTCTTTTTTCAGCGCTATTTTATAGAATGCACTTTTTGGGCTGTTTTTGAAAAGTATAGTTACAGAGATGACATGAGATGGTATGTCATAGTCATAAGAGTGACATTATATTTGATGTACCGTACTAAATAACCAAATGTATATTATGGAAAATACTCATTCTTATTGCTAAAATTGATTTGAAAAATTTTCAGATTTTCATTTTGATTTTCTTCTTTTTCTGTACGTCACTCCAGTGACTTAGTTATTGTATATGCTCGTTCTATAGTTCGTTCGTTCATGTGTCGACCCCCCCCCCACACCGTTTTTTGGGAGGAAAGAGGGCCAGAGAGCTGAGGGGTTTTTCGGGAAGCCCCATGAAGAGCGCAGGCTCGGGACTGCTGACTTTCTTCCATATGTAGGATTTTCAGAATGTAGGCAAGCACCAACCATGATGAGCTACAATAGCAGCACCAATATTCAAAACGCATGCAGAAATCATCTATGACCCGCTCATAAGCCGACACCCCGACTCCCCCGCCCCATTAGGTTTTGTAAAAAATAAAAAAGGTCGGCTTTAGAAAGAGTATATACGGTAATTCCCGGGTTCTAAGATTTGCTCCTTAGCCCACCCAGATTTGACAGACACTCCACATAATTTGGGGAAAAAACGCACGGCATCAGACACCACAAGTTTATATAATGGATTTTTTAAAAATTATGTAAGAGAAAACTACCAGAAATGGTTGGTGTATTCTGCAGCTAAAGATTATGTTTGTTTTTTTAAATTCTTCAAAATTGTTTGTTCTGTAGTGAAATGATAAATGGTATGGGATATTATCTCATGTCTGTGTCATTTCAAACTCATGCATGGCAAAAGTCTGATATATCTTTGACAATAAAACTTTTGAGACGTTCTAATAAAAAATAAAAAATTAAAAAAATCATCCAAGATCACGGTATTGCTCTAATGGCATCCTCGTTGACGCTGGTAAATTGCATCTGAAATAGATTAAGGTAAAATTTTAACTCAGGGGCATCACTTGGTGGGTGTGGACCGCACAGTATGACACTATCCCTAGGTGGGTGTGGACCGCACAGTATGACACCATCCCTAGGTGGGTGTGGACCGCACAGTGTGACACCATCCCTAGGTGGGTGTGGACCGCACAGTATGACACCATCCCTAGGTGGGTGTGGACCGCACAGTATGACACTATTCCTAGGTGGGTGTGGACCGCACAGTATGACACCATCCCTAGGTGGGTGTGGACCGCACAGTATGACACCATCCCTAGAGGTGTGTGGACCGCACAGTATGACAGCATCCCTAAGGGTGTGTGGACCGCACAGTATGACACCATCCCAAGGGGGGTGTGGACCGCACAATATGCCACCATTCCTAGGGGGTGTGGACCGCACAGTATGACACCATCCCTAGGGGTGTGTGGACTGCACAGTATGACACCATCCCTAGGGGTGTGTGGACTGCACAGTATGACACCATCCCTGGGTTTGGAATGGACCGAACAATATGACACCATCATTAAGTGGGTGTGGACCGCACAGTATGACACCATCATTAAGTGGGTGTGGACCGCACAGTATGACACCATCATTAAGTGGGTGTGGACCACACAGTATGACACCATCACTAAAGGTGACACCAAGTTATTTGGCACTGGCAGACTTGGGGGAAGATTGTCGGGTTAGTAGAGAATGGGTGACACAATTAGCTATCACACTGGGTGACACCATTAGCTACCACACTGGGTGACACCATTAGCTACCACACTGGGTGACACGATTAGCTACCACACTGGGTGACACCAACCGGATGACACCATTAGCTACCACACTGGGTGACATCATTAGCTACCACACTGGGTGACACCATTAGCTACCACACTGGGTGACACCATTAGCTACCACACTGGATGACACCATTAGCTACCAAACTGGATGACACCATTAGCTATCTCACTGGGTGACACCATTTGCTACCACGCCAGATGACACCATTAGCTACCACACTCAGTGACACTATCAGCTACCACACTCGGTGACACCATTAGCTACCACACTCGGTGACACCATTAGCTACCACACTCTGTGACACCATTAGCTACCACACTGGGTGACACCATTAGCTACCACACTCGGTGACGCCAACCCTAGTGATGCTACTGGACTCATTAGAAAGACCATTTCGTCAGAGAAAGTCAAATTGATTAAAATCATGTTGAGCCTACTATGAATGCACACGACAGATACTAATCGAACTCTTTTACCACTTAGTTGACACTTCAGCCAAGTCTTAAAAACAAATATTTTTTCTGCTGCAATATCACATCATTTACTTTTTTATATACGTATTAATTATGAACAAAATGATGTTTGTTGTATTAATTATGAACAAAATGATGTTTGTTGTATTAATTATGAACAAAATGATGTTTTTTGTATTAATCACGAACAAAATGATGTTTGTTGTCTAATTATGAACAAAATGATGTTTGTTGTATTAATTATGAACAAAATGATGTTTGTTGTATTAATTATGAACTAAATGATGTTTGTTCTTCTGCAATGTAGGCAAATTTAAAGGATTAGGAAAGCCTTGTAACTGATGGAGAACCGGTGGATGTACAAATTCTAATTTAATATCAGTGGTGTATTCTCCATTGAAAAGTTATTTGGAACCTTTGGAAGTTTTGACATTCATTTTAAACGTTAGATATGCTACCAACTTGAGGAATTTTAGTAGCCGCTGACCCGGGGAAAACATAATATTTCCAAACTAAAAATAATCAAGGGCTATTCTGGAAACAATGTCTCAAACAAGATTGTCAAACCTCGATATGATTTAATAGCAGCTCATTGTGAACTCAGTAATAACAGCTTAAATATTTGTCAATTTATTAGAGAGGTCTCTGAACTTTTAAAGTTCCTTAAAAAATGTCTGAGTATGAACAGATGTTAACTGCATGATTTTTAATGACGCATTTTTAGATAAATATATTAACGATTATTTGTGTACATTTTTTAAAATGATTAAATGCCATACCAATACCATTTACCCCTTTTTAGGTGACGTCACGCGATTCTGGCCGAATTTTATCCCCCTCCCCCTCGTCACACTTCGGCGCAAAACTTAGACCCCCCCTCCAATATGACGTTACAAAGCTAAACCCCAAGCTTCACACCCCCCCCCCCCCAAAGCCGTATTTACTAATGGAAAATTAGCATGTTGAAATTTTTTTTCTCATTCAAATATGTATTTAGTGTAAGTCTGCTCGCTAATATGAAGCCCACGTAAAACGTCATTTAATAAAATTGTAAGCAATAAAATATTTGTCTAGCCGGTTAAAATAAGAGTTGGCTGGGAAATGATCAGTGCCCATTTGGGTCACTAAACTCTAGTTCTTACCGTTTAGACCCCATCATTGGTCAGATCTGCTCCAAGAATCGACATCATCAGCCACGTAGACCACAACAGGGACTCGAACTGCCGTCATTGCAGCCAAGCCTCTGAGACGGTCACACACCTGCTAGACCTAGCCGGGGAGGTACGGTAGGCAAAAGAGTCCCACTGCGAAGACGGTGTTGTATGGCACTGCTCAGCAGATGGAGCAGGTAGTCCAAGTGTTAGCCAAGGCCTTCAGAGATTAATCTCAGGTCACAAGAATATGTGTTTGGTTTAGCAGCTGTCGCATTCTGATCAGTCGTCTTAATATTGAAAGTCTGCCAAGACTTTTGGATGTGGTCCAAACAAAACAAACCAAAAAAAATAAAATTCGCGTGGATGCATCAGAAATTTAAAGAAACCCAATTTTTTAAAACTTCGTTACCCTCCATCTCTTTATTATCCGATGGTTATCTGCATCATTATCATGCTCAGTGGCCACAGTAAACCGCGTATGTTTCTGTCTTTATCAGACACAATCTAGACAATGCACGGCTTCCTGCTACTACGCGCGGAAACTAGAGGCGTCACTAGGGTTGGTGTCACCCGTGGCGGTAGCTCATGGTGTCACCCGGGGAGTTAACTCATGGTGTCACCCGGGGCGGTATCTCAAGGTGCCACCCGGGGAGGTAGCTCATGGTGTCACCCGGGGTGGTAGCTCATGGTGTCACCCGGGGCGACCCGCCCCCACCGCACCCCCTAGCGACGCCACTGGTTGAAACCAGCCAATTTAAGTCCTTCTCTAATCTGTTTCAGTTCGGGTTTACCGTTGCTCCATCTGCTCCAATGTTCCTTAGACTTTACGCCCTGAAAAGGGGCGGGGTGGGGCTTGCAAGCCCTCTTCTGTGTAGACTCAAGACATTCTGGGTCCCCATTTAGTTAATGTTAAATAATATCCTCTACCGGTGAAAATTCAGGCTCTTCATAAAAATCCTTTAAATTTTACGTTTATAATTGAGCTTTCTTTTCTTTTTGAAATCCCTTACATTAACTTCAACGCCTTGTCTCTGTCTGTCGCGGTCCAAAGGAAAAACAAAAGTAAAAAATGACCCACGTCCACGTGCCGTGATCCTATCAAGCTGAAATTTTGCACATAGGTTTGTGTCACCCTAGAATGTATTGTATCAAAATTTCAGATCGATCAAATGTACCGTATTTAAATTAATGAATGTTTAGTTTAACTCTATGTATCTCCAAGTAGCCGTCTGCTATAGTTGACCTCAACGGATCACTGGAGTTCATTCCAGCCATCGATGACCACATCCCCGTGTTTGACAGCAAGGGGAGTTCAGCCTCGTTAAGTGTGTTTGTCGCGCGGTGCCTATTATATTGATCATAATCAATACTTTTAGTCATGTCTCATATATTGCGGCGGTCCTAAACATAGAGAGAGAAAGACCCGTGTGCTTTGCCGGGGTGGCGCCGAAGTGGTAGCAAGTCGAAGTAGGGAAAACTCCACCCCTCCATTGGGAGGTCAACTTAGTGAGAGGCGTTTTTGAACTTGTGTTCGGGACGCCCAGGTGGCCGCTTCAGAAGCGACCGCTCCGGGGCGGGGGGAGGGGCGTCTCAGCTTTTACGTCCCTTAGGGGGCCTCTCAGCTTTTACGTCCCTTAGGGGGCCAGAGAGCTGATGGGGGGGGGGGAGTTCCGGGAAGCCCCATGAAGCGAAAGCTGCGGACTGCTGATTTTCATCCACATGTAGAATCATATATAAATGATTTATAGTCAAACATTTTGTTTTTTTAAGAGTTGTTTGATTGTAAAATTTATTCATAACTAAACTTGAGACATTTTTTTCTTTTAGTGAGGAGCGGGGTAATATTACAGCTCAAAGTTGCCTTCGTTTTGTGTCATTTGTTCCTTGCTGGGGTCAGGGCCGGCCTAAGGGAATGTGGGCCCTAAATTCTAAACAAGTATTGATGAGACTAATCGGAGGCCCGAGGCGGCTGCCTAGTTTGCCTATGCCTAAAACCAGCCAGTTGTGGTAATTCCCCAGTAGTCCTATGTCTAAAACCAGCCAGCTGTGGTAATTCCCAAGTAGTCCTATGTCTAAAACCAGCCAGCTGTGGTAATTCCCCAGTAGTCCTATGTCTAAAACCAGCCTGCTGTGGTAATTCCCCAGTAGTCCTATGTCTAAAACCAGCCAGCTGTGGTAATTCCCCAGTAGTCCTATGCCTAAAACCAGCCAGCTGTGGTAATTCCCCAGCAGTCTTATGTCTAAATCCAGCCAGCTGTGGTAATTCCCCAGTAGTCCTATGCCTAAAACCAGCCTGCTGTGGTAATTCCCCAGCAGTCTTATGTCTAAAACCAGCCAGCTGTGGTAATTCCCCAGTAGTCCTATTCCTAAAACCAGCCTGTTGTGGTAATTCTCCAGTAGTCTTATGTCTAAAACCAGCCAGTTGTGGAAGTTCCCCAGTACCCCTATTCCTAAAACCAGCCAGCTGTGGTAATTCCCCAGTAGTCTAAGTCTAAAACCAGCCTGCTGTGGTAATTCCCCAGTAGTCTTATGTCTAAAACCAGCCAGCTGTGGTAATTCCCCAGTAGTC
>MUZC01004805.1:117664-139688 GCA_002072015.1 Radix auricularia | reverse complement strand
TTTTTTTTATTTTCTCTTTAATCTAACTACAAGTGGTTTGTGGTCACTGAAATAGGACTCATAAATGAAACATTCTAAATTGTAATCAGCTAATCGCCCAAATACTCCGTCAATTGTTGTTTGATAGATCGTGGTTGCCAATCTTGTTGAAAGTAGTTGAATGTTGAAGTTTGTTTCGAAAAAGTTTTCAATTTCTGCCCCTGGGCCGCTAATATCTTGATTGAAGTCACCACAAATGATGACGTAAAACTCTCTAAACTTTTACACATATTCTAATGACGTCAACAAAAAAAAAACAAAAAAAAAACAGAAAGTAAAAACTCTTCAATGCTTGAAAAACGATGTATTCGACTTCCGGCAATGGCGGCCGTTGCCTGCGCCAGTGTTATCTCTCGATTCGCAATGTTTTTTGGTAGTTTTAACGGGGTTTTTTAACGGATCGAGTAACTGAGTGTTGATGCACAAATGGCAGGTCAGGACATACAAAAACATATATACATCATGGGTCTAGGACTTATGGTTGCTGAGATCTAGGGTGATGACAGACGGACAGACGGACAAAACGGGTGCAATAGCGATTTCGACTTCTCGAAAATGCGCTAAAAAAAACAACACTTGGCTCATGTGACTATCCGCGAGGTTGGTTATATCACTGAACGCAGGGGCGTCGCTAGGGTCGGTGTCACCCGGGGCGGTAGCTCATGGTGTCACCCAGGGCGGTAGCTCATGGTGTCACCCAGGGCGGTAGATCATGGTGTCACCCAGGGCGGTAGCTCCTGGTGTCACCCAGGGCGGTAGCTCATGGTGTCACCCGGGGCGGTAGCTCATGGTGTCACCCAGGGCGGTAGCTCATGGTGTCACCCAGGGCGGTAGATCATGGTGTCACCCAGGGCGGTAGATCATGGTGTCACCCAGGGCGGTAGATCATGGTGTCACCCGGGGCGGTAGCTCATGGTGTCACCCCGTCATGATTTAACCCATACAACAACTCCGAGTTTTCCAGTGCCAAATAACGGGAATATATAGAATTTTACGGTCTGGTGTCGCCCCCCTGATGGTGTCACCCCGGGGGGCCCGCCCCCACCGCACCCCCCTAGCGACGCCACTGACTGAACGCAGCTTCACCCACATTCCTCCAAAGTCCCATACTAATACTGTTTTGTTTCTTTAATTTGACTTATTGAGACCATCAACTTTTTTGTGAATCTGCCTCGTGTAGAAACAAAACCTGTTCAAAGAAGAGAAATAAAATACAAAATAAAACAAATCTCCTACAACTAAAAATATTTTTTTAAAGCATTAAACTAACAGGCAGAAGCAGAGTCAATAGGAACGGGAGGTATTAGAGTGTTGGCATTCTATGACAAGAGAAAATGTTGAACGTTTCTGCTAGAGGAAGAGAGAGAGAAGACAGTGATGTGTACTGTGTAGAAATCGTATATACCTTATTTCATATGTGTTAACCCAATGAGCATTCCATCGTCTCATTTTCATATTGATCCGTCGGCTCGGGGTTAACCTTTGCCCTCCTGGCGGAACCAATACGCAAATCCTCTCTCCTCCGCCAAAATCTCTGATAGACTTCCATTATTGGCGGATTTTTTTTTACCCTCTGTACCAACATGAATTTTGTGGAAATGGGTGGTAGGCGACTTGAATCATATTTGGACGTGTGCTCAGAAAATTTGAAAGTAGAAGTATATGGAGTGATATCGGAAAGAGTACTTTTTAGACGAACTTTTCATATAAAAAAAACTCCAAAATATCAAGAATTTTATTGTAACCCGTGATTAGGATGAATTAAATGTGTGCACGGGCGTTGCTATGAATTTTTCAGGGGGGTGGTGGGGGCAAAAGATCACGTTTTTTAAATTTAACTGACAATGTTAAACAGATTTAATGTTCAATTTAATTGAAGTTAAGTATAACATAAGGTATTTAATGTAAAAAAATAATAATTCAGACACTCCTTTGCGGCCCACCTCAAGTGGGGGCCCGGGGGGATTTTCAAATGTGTATCCCACCTCCCCACTCCCCTAGCTACGCCACTGTTGTCGTAAACAATGTGTTTATGTAAACACACAACTAATGGATCACAACACTCAACTTCAAAGTTTTTTTTAGGGCACACGATTTCAAAGACGATTTTTTTTTTTTTGACTCACTGGTCAAGGGTGAAAGAGCTCGATCACGAGTTTTAAGTTTTAACACATGTAATGAAGTACGCTGTTGTTTCTGCTCATTTAAATTCTGAAGACCACAAATTTAACTTGGGATTCCCCATAGGATTGTAAGCTGGGAGATAGTTGCCAGGGAGGACTTCAACTTCCTGTAACGTCAATTGAACGTGCGCTATTATCGCTCTGTTACAATACGCACCGTGCGCCGATCAGGAGCTGACCATGATATTCGGTCACAGTTTTCAAAAAAATCTGGGTTAAAAATGCAACTCCGTCCCTACCCTAGCCGCCTGAGAAATGTTGTCTGTTTATCACGTTTTTATCATCGCGTTTTTATTAACTTACTTTCGTTCCTGTCTGTCTGTCTGTCTGTCTGTCTGTCTGTCTGTCTGTCTGTCTGTCTGTCTGTCTGTCTGTCTGTCTGTCTGTCTGTCTGTCCGAAAAGTTTCAAATTTTCCAACGTAAAAATTAAACCACTTCTGATGATCCTAGAGATCTCAAAATTTTATCACTGAATGATCTTGGACAGCAATGCATTGTATCAAAATTTTATCATTGAATGATCTTGGACAGCAATGCATTGTATGAAAATTTTATCACTGAATGATCTTGGACAGCAATGCATTGTATCAAAATTTTATCACTGAATGATCTTGGACAGCAATGCATTGTATCAAAATTCAAGATCGATAGAATGTACCGTAATTAAATTAATGCATTTATAAAGTTTATCTCTATATAACATATGTATACGTCTGCTGTTGTTGACATTCACGTGCCACATGAGTTCACCCCGTTACCACATCCCCGTGGTATTTAAACGTTGAGCGGGTGTTTGGTATTTAAAAAATAAATAGAGGTAAAAAAAAAGATATTTAAAACGTACGTTTTTAAAATTATTGGACTTAAAAGAAAAAAATAGAGAGAGGTAAAAATGAGATTTTTAAAAACCACGCTTTTATAAGTGGACCAAAAAGAAGAAAATAAATTAAAATTTATAACTTCAAGAATCTTATCTTATAGTTTACATTGAATCATTAAACCTTGAAACACCAGACGATATAAGAACCAAGAGTAAATTAGTAATTATACATAAAGCAATTAATTCTAATTTAGAAATTCAACACAAATATAACTTAATACAACCCTCAGATAGACACAAGGATAAAAACATCTTTCTTATTCCGTATGCAAGAACAAATACATACAAGTTTTCTTTCTTCCCGTCCGGTATTCGGGCGTGAATAGGGTTGCCTGAAGAAACCAGGAAAGCCAACACTTTATAATCATTTAAAACTCTAATAAGAATACAGGACTAAACACAAACCATAGATAAACGTAGGACGCAATAGTCTTCTGTACAGAAGGAGCGTCTGTAACATATAAGATAAGATAGCCTAATTTAGAAAAACAACTCAAAGATAGGTGTTTGGTATAATAAAAAATTAAAGATCTGTAATTTAGAAGGTAAAAGACAGATCTATAACTATACTTGAAAGAATGAGTGAACTGGATATGAAAAACCTCATAAGCGCCCGCTCCACATTTTAGTCATATCAAACCAATATACTTAACTTAAAAGTTTTAAATTATTTTTTCTTTTAACCCACTTGTAAAAATGTCTTTAAAAATATTTTTAAAAACTTATTTTATGAGTCAAATGCAGAGCTGTTTACAATCCCGGTTTTTTAAAATATTTTTTTGTTGTATTTTGCAATGCCTTTTTAGCGCATTTTCGAGATGTCGAAATCGCTATTGCACCCGTTTTGTCCGTCCGTCCGTCCGTCCGTCCGTCTGTCATCACCCTTGATCACAGCATCCATAAGTCCTAGACCCATGATGTATATATGTTTTTTGTATGCCCTGACCTGCCATTTGTGCATCAACACTCAGTTACTCGATCCGTTTAAAAACCCCGTTGAAACTACCAAAAAATATTTCGAATCGAGAGGTAACACTAGCGCAGGGAACGGCCGCCATTGCCGGAAGTCGAATGCACAATTCTTCAAGCATTGAAGAGTGGTGCGAAAGGGTGCAAAAGAATTAGTTGTTTTTTTTAGTTGACGTCATTAGAATATGTGTAAAAGTTTAGAGAGTTTTACGTCATCATTTGTGGTGACTTGTAGTTGGAATAAAGAGAAAATATTTTTTTTTTTAAATGTAAAGAAATGACTTTTAAATAAAAATTTTTTAGGTATATTCATTACACAAGAAAATTCATAAAAATATGTCTAAAATCTAAACACAATTACTGATAACTACATAATTCTGATATCTAACATAAGTACTGATACATAATACGAAAATGCGCTAACACGTCCTGAATTCCAATAGGTACCAGGCTTAACATGATTTTTTATTTATATATACAAATAACAAGTACAATTTAGGGGTATAAAAATAAATTTTGAGCTTTATTAATAGACAAATACAGGTATAGACATTAATGCCATGGTAAAACAGATGCATACAAGAACAGGAAAAACAAACAACATGAATTAGATAAAGAAAAATAGATAATACTGCTTTGTAAAATTGTGACCTTTGTTCACAGTAAATTGAGCACACACAAAAATATTCTATCGGGTCCATGTATTGCTCGGATATGACTATAAGCCAGTTATTTGCCTGTCTGAAATCCCGTACATCTGATGGGTAGTAGCTCTGTTGAAATGTTCAACTCCGTGTAATTTGAACCGAGTTCACTAAGGAAAAAAAAAAAGCTTTGAAAGAAAAGACTATTTTTACTATGTTTTTTAAAAAAAAATGTACGAAAGAAGGGGAAACACTATTTTTAAAAAGGAGTTAATTATAAGAATGTAAAACTTGGCAACGTTGCACGTACACTAGCCTATTTTCCTATTTTCTAAACAAGCTTTAAAAAAGAATCTTGTTGTTTATAAGTTCATTTTAAAATAGCCACCGACGTAGAAACGAAAGAGGGCAAAACGGGAAAAAAGAAGAGATTTTAGGAGGGGTCTGAGAGGGTTGGAGTTAAGAAAATAGGACACGCGTCTACTTGGGTTTAGTTACTTTTTTTATTATTTTTTTTTTAAATTTTTGTTCCGTTGAATTTTATCTGCCACTTCAACAGAAAAGAAAATCCATATTCTCCAATAGCTGAAACTGAAATCTCCTTTCATTACAACCTGAGGCTTACAAATAAAATAAAACAAGTCGTTAAAACTAGTGCGATTGCTATCAAACGTCTACGAACACTTTCACTTTAAGGTACACTATTGAAATTTGTTCTTCCATTTTTCAAAGCCAGTGCTAGCGCTGCGAACAGGTTAGGATTTTTCATTTAGTATGAAAGATTACTTCCAGATTTAGAAGTTGCCATAGTTACCAAAGTAACCTCTAACATTGAGCTAATTACCGTACGCACACGTGTTGAATTCAAGGACTTGATAATGGTATAGTCGTATAGTCATAGTACATTGTACTGAATCTAGGTATGAATGTTCCTATCGATCGACTGTGGATGGACAGGCATAAAGTCCAGACAAAATCCATATTTCTCCATATGTCCCGTAGAGGGACCTATTAGGAGGACATAGCGAGTGAAAACCAGTAGTTAGGAAGCCCTCTTTTATGGATAATAATCGTGTATAGTATTATTAATTTAAATTTAAATAGAAAAAAAAATAATTAAAAAATCGAATTGTCTTTTCTACAATGTAAGTATCAACAAAAATAACATTTCTCTCCCCCTTCTGCCCTTTCCCTTTAATTTAGCTCGGAATTTCAGGAAAAATTGTAAAGAGACCTTGTCGACATCAGAAGCGACTTCAGCGGCACCCTGGTTTGGATTGGAACAAGAGTATTCTATCATTGACGCAGCGAACCGACCTCTTGGCTGGCCTAGCTGTTTCATGCCACAACCTAATAGTAAGTCCAGTTCTGTGATCATGGCATCATGTAATTATAATATAACAATATGAGCAGGTTGACTCACCCACCCCACGAAAGATATTCGTTATTAGGGACCAACTGGGTAGACATTTTCAAATCGGAATAGTTAGATGTACTATTTGTCGGAACCGAGTACACTAGGGTTTTTAAACGAAAATCCGAATTAATTTCGTGATTTGTTGCACACAATTGTGCAGCTTTCCTTGCATTTTTGCATAGAGCAAAATATTTTTAATTTAAATGTCAAGTAAATGTAAAACTATTTTAAGTTTAATTTTGTGATTTACTGCATTTCTAACTCATTATCTAATATTTTTAAAAAATGTATTATTTTATTTTCTATCAAATACACTATCTCTTGTCGTTACTAATTTGAAATAAGCTATTTTAAAGGGGAGACTACCTACAAAATGATAAAAAAATAAGTTATTGTAACTTACTAGTAATATCCCCCTATTATACCTATATCATTCATTTTAAACAAAACATTTAAAAAATTATTAAATTCTACTCATTTGACCAAAAGAGCCATGTTTTTTTTTGGTCATATATTATGCAGTCCTACCACAGATCTCATTCCAATTAATGTAAATGCGCTGTCATATTTACACATGTCATTGACAGCCCCTATTCACCATGATGCTGTTGGGATGCACAAAGCATTTGGCCGTGACTTGTACGAGGCCCACCTGTTTGCATGTCTGTATGCTGGAATCAACATCTCAGGAGGCAATGCAGAGGCTTGTCCTGGCCAGGTTAGTCAGCATCCTTCACCCGAGGCTATAAAACATCACCACATCAAAGCTGACTACTGATGATGTTATGTTCTTAAAATTTATGATGGGATCCTTTATCCAAGGGTATAAAACATCACCACATCAAAGTTGACTACTGATGATGTTATTTTTTTAAATGTATGATGGATCCTTCATTATTAGGCTATGAAAACATCATCACGTCACAGCTAACTACTTATGATGATATTTTCAAAATACATGATGACATTCTGAATGATGATTTTAGTGTAAGAAATAGGTTGTGTGCTAATGAATGCTTTAAAAAATGCAGCTGTCATTCCCCATGTTGATACTGTCATACATACCACATAGAACAACTTGGGGTTAATTTAAGGAATTAAAAGACCTGATGAATTTTTTTAAAATCTCACTGGACAAAGAAGCTATCAAATTACTAATTTCATAGCACAAAGTGTTTTATAATTTCAAGTTGGTACTTTCTTGTGGCTAATTTTAAATTTAAAGGTGCTCAGTGTTAGTCTTTCATGAAATTTGCATAATAATACTCCACAAATTTTATTAATTTTCACATTTTTTTTACTCAAGTTCATTAATAGACCATGGGTGGGACAAAAAAGAATTCCCAAGCCATGTTAATAGATGGAAAAAATTGCCTGTGGGCTGCAACTCATTACAGCAAGTATTAAAAAAGGACAAATAACTCTCACTAAATGTTTTTTAGACATGTTTATTGATTCAGTAAAACTAAGTGATTGTCACATTATTTTACCTCTTCTCCCAGCCAGGAGCCGGGCTCACGGCGCTTTACATGGAGATAACACTACATATATAAATTAAATAAAAATTCATATCATACTAACTACATAAATGACAATACATAGTACATCAGCCATGTTAATCATTAAAAGAAATGTTTTTTCATTAATTTTCAAAATAAAGTTTGAAAAGATGTGTTTTAAGTGCAGTCTTGAAGGACTTAGCAGTTGAAATACTACGGATGAGTACTGAAAATTCTAGGTATTAGCTAAGTCTTTACCAGGTAATAAGTTAATCTTATTACTGACCACCTCAAAGTTGCTGGAAAATGTGTCTCTACCAGTTTACTGTGTATTTTATTTTTTTTAAATTTTATTTACTTATTTGTTATTCACATAAATATTTTTCTTTGACATTTCTATTTTCCAGTGGGAGTTCCAGGTTGGACCAACAGAGGGAGTGCGGGCAGCTGATGACCTCTGGATGGCCAGATACATACTTCATCGCTTGTCTGAGGAGTTTGGTGTTGCTGTATCCTTCCATCCAAAAATTATACCAGGGGGCGCTGGAGCCTGTGGTGGCCATGTCAACTTTAGCACTGTAGCCATGAGACAAGATGGGGGGATTAAGTAAGTGGAACAATTTTACTGACCTGCATATAAAATAACATCTTTTAGGAGAACAAATTAACTGAATTTTTTTTTCATGGCAAAATAATTAATTTTAAATGATATCTTAAACTTATTTTTGATTCCACTTAAAAATTAAACCAGAATATATTATTCAAGTTTTAAAAAGAAAAAAAAATTCAATTCTAAAAATAAAGGCTTAATGTACAATTCAAAAGTATAGCCTTCCTTTAGATCCTCTTATGATAAATTTTGTAGCATAATAATTTGAAAATATCTGTATAAAATATTAATTATATAACTGATTGTTGGTTAAAATTCTGATTTTAAAAACTACTTAAAAATGTAGAAATGTTCATTTTGATTCTTTAAAATTATGGAGTTGTTGTTTTTTTTTTAATGAATTTCTTTTTAACATCATAAGAGAAATATATTTTAAATATTTAATCTTTATCATAATCTGTAATATATATTTTTATAAACGAAATTTTCAATAAATTCATCAAATAAATTCATGTAAATTAAAAATTTAAGAAAGCTATAATTTTTGTTATCCTGTTTAAAAAAATATAATTTCAATCTAATCCCAACATTCCTCTCATTAAAACTTCCTGTAAACATTTTTCTTTTTTACTACCTACACCTCGCCTCAATCAGACACATCAAGGCAGCCATGCCCCTACTTGCCAAGACTCACCAACAGTTCTTGCCCCTCTGTGATGCCCATGGTGGGGCAGACAATGTAGCCAGACTCATGGGCTTCTTCTGCACTGCATCCCTTGAGTTTAGATGGGGAATTGAAGATAGAGATGCCACTATAAGGTAGAGGCATATTAATTGCCAATATTTTTCACTTCTATTTAAACTACTACCTTAGAGTAATTTTTTCATTCTCATTGTCAACTGATCTTTATTTCACCAGAATCCCACGCCAGGTAGCAATAGATAAGAAAGGATTTCTAGAGGACCGCAGACCGGCTGCCAACTTTGACCCATATCTAGTGACCGATGCCCTTGTGCAAGTTGTTGTTTTAGGTCGTGAAACTCTGAGAAATCCATACGCTGAGCCTAAAGCTGTAAAACTTTCTGTTGATTTGTCAAAATGTAATCTGGACGGCAATGAAGAAGAGGATTGACTTTTGTGATAGATTTATTATTATAATTTATTTATTTGTTTTTATTTATTTATTTTTATTTTTTGTACTAACTTTTTGAACTACCTAAAACTGACCAACAGAAAAATTTTCAATGTGAGAATGTGTAGTTGAACAAGTGTGAGATATTGACAGATCATGCACATCTTTGGGAGTGGCATCTTTTTGAGTTTGCTCTTTAATTTTTTTATTTTTTTTTTAAATACTCATGATGTAGTGGAATGGATCAAACTTGAAGTATAGGATATTCATCAGCAGAAACTTAAGTGCAATATTTGTCCTTGTTAAAAAAAGAAGTAATTGTTGAACATTTTTTTGATGTTATGTGAATCATCAAAAGATTTTACCTGCAAACTTGTATTCAAATAAGTTCAGACTTGTTTAACTATAGGAAACTCATCACTGCAACCTTTTACAGTGTCTTAGCAAATCCTAATATAAATAACCCACTAGCTAGAATAAAACCTGCCACAAAAACCCCCCAAAAATAATATCCATAAAAAATCTAATAACACTTATAATCAAAATATTCACAAAACACTAACAATTAATTTTAAAAGACTTGGATAAATAAAAAAAATGGAAAGTTAACTAGATTATGTCTTTGCACTCAGAAAAGTGTCAACTCTTAAGAGCAAAACATAAAAATAAAATAATAAATTCAAAATATTTCATTCATGGAAAAGAACAAATCCAAACTAAAGATGAAAATACTTAGGAGTAATAATAAATGAGAAACTATTATGGAAACCCAATGTCAATGACATTATTAAAAAATAAAACAAAAATTTTACAGATGTAATATGAAATTAAAACTAAAATATTACCTCACTTTGGTGAGAACTGTGCTAGAATATGCATCTTCTGTATGGGACCCATGCACCAAAGAAAACATCAATAAACTAGAACAAATTCAAAAAAAGAGCTGCCAGATTCATTACTGGAGAGTACAAACTGACAAGAATAAAACCATTAGTTAAATCATTAAACCTTGAAACACTAGAGGATAGAAGGACCAAGAGTAAAGTAGTAATAATACATAAAGCAATTAATTCTAATTTAGAAATACAACATAAAGATAACTTAATACAACCCTTGGATAGTCATAAAGATGAAAACACGTTTCTTATTCCATATGCATAAACAAACACATACAAATTCTCATTTTTCCCATTTAGAATTTGGGCATGGAATGGGTTGCCTGAAGATACCAGGAAAACCAACACTTTATCAACATTTAAAATTCTAATAAGAATGCAGGCTAGACACAAACCATAGATAAGTGTAGGATGCAATAATCTTCTGTAATAGACAAGATAAGACCTGAAAATATTTTATATTAATACATAAGTAAATTTTTGTCAAAATAATCTGAGATCATGTTCAAATATTTATTCCCGTGTTTGTAAGACGAACCAAATATTTACCCAATTCAGATGGCTACTAAAATTGATCCATTGAAAGTTAACACGGTAACCAATCTTAGATTTTATCTAATTTAAATTTTGCAACAGCATGAAACTATAATTAAACTCTCATTTTTGATGGAACTAACATGCATAATAGTTTACTTAAGCCAACAATTCATAAGAGTTTTCTTACCATCATTTTATTTTTTTCATGTAATAATCTGATTAAAGAATAATAACAATTTTGCCCCATTGCTTGATAAATCAAAGACAACTAAAAGTTCCTGACCAAGGTACGATATGAGTTAAATAGTATGATATGTGTGCAAGACAGTGCTTTATTTGTAGAAACAATAAGATATGCCAAGTTTTTTGTCTGCACTTGCCAGTTTGGATGGACATTAGCTGAACAAATATAAAGCATTTTAATTGTTTCATATTATTTGATATTGAACCTCTGCTAGGCCAATTTGTAATGATATTTAATGGAACGATTCACACTTGAATTGAGTTTATATCTATTTAAGAATCACTGTGTCAATTTGCATGTAGCTGTTCCAAGATGCTGTTTTAGCTGCTACAATTTATTTTAAATATCAGAAACAGCATTTTTGTACATTAACACATACGTTAGTAGTGTCCCATCAAGAGAGATTTATTCATTTTATATTGAAATGATTCCAAATACAGTAATAAATCATCACATTTTAATTAACTAGGTTTTTTTTTAGTTAATCATTTTAATGATTTTTGTATGAAATAAATAATTAACTAATATAGCTGTGACCAAAGTTAAGAGGAAGTATGTGCCTGGATATGAATATTTTTTAAAATTTTTTTTGTTTGTTTGTTAGTTTGATACAGTCGTTCTAAATTAATAATAAAAATATTTCCAAAGTAACAAATCAAATATTAAATTATGTCTTATTGCAAGATCTCATTGGCTTAGATTTATTGTTTTCAAATAACAAAAATTATGTTGCTGCAGCTCATAAAGAAATCAGTTGAATTACCAAAGGATAAATACCAAAGGATATCAATGGAATAACTGCTTTTAATTTATTTAATTGCATGTCTATTGTCTCTAACTGTGATAGTGATAAGGTGTGTGACAACTAGAATTTTTAAGATGTACAATTATTTTTAAAACTACATATTATGTTATCTCTAAACATGGGCTGTGATTTATTTATTTTTTAAATGGAACTTGTGTTAAGTGTCAAATTGCAGGCAGGTAACATTATTTTAACTGAGCCTGGGCAAAGCTGTGCCGTTGCAACTGTTATAAAACCTGCTGCAATAAAAAAAAATGTTCTGAAATATATATTAAAATTAAAGTTAAGGCAACTTTTAATTTTATTTACTGTGTAAGTTTCCAGCTACACTGTTTACCAAAATATACGAAAGAGCCAACTGGTGAAAGGCTGTTTGGATACTGCTCATTATAAAGAAATAAATAACTTAAGTTATCAATGTCCATTTATTTAAATTTCATTAATTGCCTAATAGTTGGGTTTTTTTGGGTTTTTTTGGTGTTCTTTTCTCCTTTTTATTTAATACAGAAATAACAAAATTTAGTTATTGGCTAGCAATATAGAGTTAATGGCTAAATCTGACTTAACGTTCCCACACTTCATGGCCTCCATCTTTGTTGATATGCCGCGTACCAAAGAAATTGGAAAATTCAACTATTAAAATTCTAAAACTAAACCTAACCCTAACCCTAAATTTCACAATTATAACTAAACCTACCCAAACCCTAAATTAACAAACGAAAATTCTAAATCTAAACCTAAAAAACAAAGAAAGAGAACGCAGAATTAATTGTTATATAACCAATTTGGGAACTTATAATCGGATGTAGCCGAATGTGGGACGTGGTGGTCGAGAGGTAGCGCTCTCGACTCTCATACCGATGGTCACGAGTTCGAATCCACACGAAGGTGAGGATTTGTTCTTGGGGCCTGAGGAGTCCCCGAGTCACCCAGCTCCAAATGGGTACCTAACTAGACAATAGTTAGGCGGCTGGGGTAATGCGTGGAACCCCTATAGCCGTGGCCTGTGACCGCTGCATCACTTGCCAACAGATCATCTCTCATGGTCTGTGGACGCAATTATCTTCTGCATAGAAGGAGCGTCTGTATATCTAAGATAAGATAAGATATATTGCATCCATATAAATACTTGAACTAATGAATGAATAAGAAGTGCCAGTATGTGAAAATAAGTATTTTTTTTATTGCAGTTGATGTTTAGTTGGTTAATTCAAGATCCGCTAAAGACAAATGAATGGTTTTTTTTACAATGACAATATGAGCAGTGGTGGTGATACCTCTAGTAGTAAAATTGTTGTGTGGGAAGACTGTCTCTGCAGCATGTGCCAGCTAAACACCAGGCGCCAAGGTGGCCAGCTGCAACACATGTACTGTGACTTTTAGTTTTTTTAATCAGCTGATGGTGACAGAATTTGTGTAAACTTTATGTGACCACTTTGACAGTCCAACCTGCTGTATGAGAACTACAAATTGTGACCATCTGAAATGTCTGGTTGTTGAATGCTGCATATTTATATGTCGCTGTTAACTGTATTTCCTTATGTGACAATTTTACATAATAAAATTTTGAGTGTATTTAGATATAATCTACAGGTACAGACTTACTTTTCAGTGAAACCAACAGTGTAAAATATTTGTTTTTCATATGTCCTGCTGTTACCATTTATTTCTTGAGTAACGTGGTTGTATCATTTTTCTGATAAGCCACATGTGGTTGTATCATTTTTCTGATAAGCCACATTTGGTTGTATAATTTTTCTGATTAGCCACATGTGGTTGTATCATTTTTCTGATAAGCCACATTTGGTTGTATCATTTTTCTGATTAGCCACATTTGGTTGTATCATTTTTCTGATTAGCCACATGTGGTTGTATCATTTTTCTGATAAGCCACATTTGGTTGTATCATTTTTCTGATAAGCCACATTTGATCACACCATGTATCTTTGTATTTCTATAGCGACATCTGTAACNAGCCACATGTGGTTGTATCATTTTTCTGATAAGCCACATTTGGTTGTATCATTTTTCTGATTAGCCACATTTGGTTGTATCATTTTTCTGATAAGCCACATTTGGTTGTATCATTTTTCTGATAAGCCACATTTGATCACACCATGTATCTTTGTATTTCTATAGCGACATCTGTAACACAATGTTTTATTACAATTTATACATTTAGCAATGTGTGATTGTATCATGTATCTGTTTAGCCACATGTGATTGTATCATGTATCTGTTTAGCCACATGTGATTGTATCATGTATCTGTTTAGCCACATGTGATTGTATCATTTATCTGTTAAGCCACATGTGTTTGTACAGTGTGAAGTTAGAAGCAGTTTTTGGTTTGAATTTTTCTTATTTTTGCAATGATTTATTAAAGGCTTTTTCTTAGAATTCGGCATCTGTTATTGATGCATTGCAGGCATTTCAAGCAACTAACCATTAGGCCAGGGATGTTCAGCTAGGAACAGAAGTCACATGTCTTAGGCCAGGAACATTTAATGAGATATCCAATTTTGTTGTTAAAAGATAAATTATTTGGGAAAAACAAAAAATGTTGATTTTGTTCCAAGTTGATCCTTAAAAAAAAACCTAAAACAAATCACACACGAATTTCTTTTTTTTTTGGTTCACAAACCTTAATTTTTAGCATCTCAAATTAAAAATTTGTTTTTAAAAATGTTTCTCTCGCACTTCAAGCAATAGAAAAATTTGACAATTAGTTCAAATTTATATTTTTATATTTATTTTATCATATTTTTTATTCTCTCATGGTGCAGGGTAAGGCAGAAATTAAATTAGAAAGGAAACATTAACACAAAAAATATTTAGTATTTGTGTAACATGCATTTCATTTTTAAAGGTTAAAACATTCTTAATTACATAAATGAAATCATTATAATATCACAACAAATATCAGAAAAGTATCCATCACATGGCAGCCAGTCAGCATACATTGTTGACATGTACGTGACTGTTGACATATATGTGACTGTTGACATATACATGATTGTTGACACATACATGATTGTTGATATGTACGTGATTGTTGACATGTACGTGATTGTTGACATTTACATGACCACACCAAAGCAGCTTGTACTTTCCAATCCAAAGTCAAAGTTTAAACAAAAAGGCTCGAAACAAACATGTAGATTGTCTGTACTCTTGTTTTGTGATGTGAGGTTCATTTCTGAGACCCGGAATCCCCAGCTACAGCTTTTGAGATCCACTCTAGGTAAGGCGGATTGCCATTATCAATCTGGAAAGTACAACATCACTTGAGATTATGACAACAAGCAAGATTTTAAAGATTAAATAGGTGTTGAGGGGGAAGTGATGATTCACTGTTAAATGATACACACCCAATCACTGACCCAAATAAAACTTTTCACTGATTCCAGCACCATATTACCGACTGACATTATAGACACTTTCAGCATTTTAGAATCCCAGAGCTTGCAAAATTAAATAGTGCTGATTATTATTCATGAATTTTGAGAAAGTTGGGATAAGGTATGTAGTTGTTACAGGTTTCAAGAGACATTTCTAAAAGTCATTAGTTGGCTATCAATCATTGCCATATACCAATAGTATCACTTGTCTTTCATATAACAATAGTATCATTTGTCTTTCATATAACAATAGTATCATTTGTCTTTCATATAACAATAGTATCATTTGTCTTTCATATAACAATAGTATCACTTATCTTTCATATAACAATAGTATCACTTGTCTTTCATATAGCTATAGTATCACTTATTTTTCATATAACAATAGTATCACTTATTTTTCATATAACAATAGTATCACTTACTGGCGCGGTGATCACCTCTGCTATTTCGTATGGATGGTTTTTCCTAGGGACAATAATTATAAAAAGATAGAAACCATAGAGTATACAATAGTGATAAATAGAAATAACAGACAGATTTCTAAGATAGAAACCATAGAGTAGAGTATACAATAGTGATAAATAGAAATAACGGACAAATTGCTAAGATAGAAGCCATAGAGTAGAGTATACAATAGTGATAAATAGAAATAATGGACAGATTGCTAATATAGAAACCATAGAGTACACAATAGGGATACAGTCGAACCCACTTAGCTCGGTTAGCTCGACCACCCTATTATGTCGACGTTTTTTATTGGAACCGCCAAATTCTCTCTTTGTCTTAGCATTTTCTCGTCGTTTAATTCGATTTTTTTAAGTCGCCGAAACCTCATAACACGAGCACAAAAAAGGGTCAAATTTGCCACTTAACATTGGTTATCTCGATCCCCATGACCAATAGCCAGCTTTTGAAAATGTTAGCTATGATTTTTTTATAACCAAGGGAAGGGACCAAGTTTCTGCCTCACCAAAGTCTGCTGGTGACGTCACAGCCCACTTGCGTTTTGCTTTCAGCGCTGTGTTGCTTCTGGTACTATGGCAATCGCCGGCTTTTGAAATTCTTAGTTATTTTATAGCCATCAAGGCCACGAAAAAGTATCAGCAGACGATTAAAGGCAAAAAACAACAAAGCATTATAGACTTTTTAAAGAAACCAAAGTAACTGCATATATACGATACGTTTCAGAGATGTGTTGGAGAATAATAAAAGTTTTTATCGATAATCGACGTTGGTTTTTATTTTAAATTTGTAAATTTCTGCTGTCAGTTGGTGCACATATACCTTTTGTTGTTAGCAAACATGTATGTAAAATTTTATAGCATGCCGATAGCTTCATCAAACAAATAACGGCAATGCTGTTGTGTTAAAAAAAACTCCAAAAACATGTGCATGAACATTATCATTTATTAACGCTAGTGATGGGACGATACCAAAATCATAGGCTGCTTACTGTAAACAAGGCTCCCCAGATTTTAAAATATATAATATAACAGACTACAGACAGTTTACCCACCCCCACTCTCAATCTCCCACACCATTGTTGTTGGTTAGTCCTATTAGCATCAAGTTACCGAAGGAATTCTAAGTCCATTGTAAGCTGAGGGGATCGTATGGAATAATAAAATGTACCGTGTGCAGACTTGTTGTCATTGGCAACCATTCATCCTTCAACCTCATTTTGACTACATGTATTACATGTACTGTACTACTGCTTTGTTCTCATTGTTTCATTCATAAGAAGTGGCCGTGTGCAAAAGCCATTTAACTATTGGTTAGAATTAATTAAAATATGTCAAAGTTGAAGGTTCAAAAGTTCAAAAGGAGTACCTAATTTATTTGTGTACGTTTATATAGAGAAGAGTTCGCTTTGTCATGAGTCATATATAGGTCACGATAGACCATTCTGAGTCCATTGTAAGCTGAGGATAAGCTGACGGACCCAAAGAAGATGATTAGGAAGAGAATGGTTCAGGGACAATGAGGGGATGTGTAGGTTACTTATTTGTGTAGCTTGTAAGGAAAATCAAGCAAGTGGCTTCGAAGGCACAGTATCGCTCAATCTGGGAATCACCGCAAAACGGCGTTATATTTAAACTTAAACGGTCTTTAAAAACGAACGGTCTTAACAACCTTAAGAAAGAGTGAAGAAATAGGGTCCCGATATTCCGATACGATTCTGATTAATCGTCCCATCACTAATTAACGGACAACACGCACATAAAGAAATTTCAAGCGCATGTTAATATTTTGCCGCCATATTGGTTTTCGCTTTAACTCGATCATCGGTTATATCGATGCCATTTTTCATACCCCAACGCCGTCGACTTAAGCGGTTTCGACTGTAATTAGAAATAATGGACAGATTGCTGTTTATGCCATAAGCTGCCAATAACAGGGAAACTTATCTTATGAATAGCACTCTCTAGAACATAAAATTATGCTTTAGTAATTTTAATAATACATGTCCTGAAACTTCAGCACAATTCTAAGTGTAAGCAAACTGACTGATTAATACAGGTTTTACTACAATTGCTTCAGGAAAAGATATTCATTTATTTGCATACAAGCAATAAAAATTGTACATTTTCAAATTATCTTATAAACTTCAGATAAATTATGCAAATATTTTAAATCTTCAAATGCAAACGCTAAAAAGACAGATAAATTCGAGAAACTTGCATGTAGACATTTACGGTAAAGTTCTGTATCAAAATCTTCAAACAGCATTGCCTAAAGATAATGCGAGGACTATAGAGAATAATAAGTTGCTTCTCACCTGACAAACTCAGACAGGTCATCCACTTTCGATGTCAGAGTTTTTATCATCTGCAAAGAAAATATCAGTTACATTAGCAAACTTTCAAGCACAGTTACATTAGCCAACTTTCAAGCACAGTTACAATAGTTACATTAATAAACTTTCAAGCACAGTGACATTAGTTACATTAGCCAACTTTCAAGCACAGTTACAATAGTTACATTAATAAACTTTGAAGCATCACTTACACAATGAAATAAGCATGAACTTGATTTAGGATCAAATGTAACTACTGCTCTTGTCACACATAAAAACTTAATGAAAAGTTTTTAAAAAATTAGAAAAACATAATACTGCTTGATTTAAAACATACAGGAAACATTTTTTCAACGTTTCAAAGAATGACCCCACAAGTCACATACCAAGAGGAGTTCAGAGTCTTCTTGTATTTTACCTTCCCATTCATAACTGAGGATCAGAAACAAAAGCTGTGATATATTTTACAATTAAATTTTTATGTAGGTTAAGATAGATGCACTGCAGTGCATAGTAAATAAATTTTTGTAGTGATTAAAAAGACTAAATTTTAAAAACGTTTTTATAAATTTTTATTAATATGAAAATTTCATGTAATTATTTTTTTTTTAATTCATGACCATGAACCTTCATTTTTTTGTATAAACTAAAAAAAGTTAAATAAATGAAATATTTTTACACGGATGTCACTTGTGGCACAATATTCACACAAGCAGCCAGTTTATTCTTTACGATATCTCTGTGAAGAAAGAAAAAGTCAGGGGCTAAAAAACAACAACAAATATTTACAACAACTGGAAACTCGATTAGAGACATAAAACCATATAACAATATTGATAACTACAACGTTGATTTGATGGTCAGTTTCCTTAACTCATCCTTTATGACTGACCTAAGTTAGAACTTCAGCTCACCCTGCCAGTTTTTTAGCGACATCCATATTTGGGACAGTAACAAAGGCCATGGAGGCCGTTCCTGGTGTGTACGCTCGCACCTGTACTTCTGCCATGGTTGCTGCCCTTCGTAATAGTGTGAGGAGAACGGGCATATATAGGTCAAAACCAATCACCTAAAATACAGTAAGGGGGCATATATAGTTCAAAAGCAATCATTTAAGATACAGTAAGAGGGCATATATAGGTCAAAAGCAATCACCTAAAATACAGTAAGGGGGCATATATAGTTCAAAAGCAATCATTTAAGATACAGTAAGAGGGCATATATATGTCAAAACCAATCACTTAAGATTCAGTAAGGGGGCGTATAAAGGTCAAAACCAATCACCTAAGATACAGTAAGGGGGCATATATATGTCAAAACCAATCGCTTAAGATTCAGTAAGGGGGCGTATAAAGGTCAAAACCAATCACCTAAGATAAAGTAAGGGGGCATATATAGTTCAAAAGCTTTGCCGTGGTGGCGCCAAAGTGATACTATGTTGATAGCGAGTCACCGTAGGAAAAATTCCACACCTCCCTTGGGAGGAACACTGAAGTGGGAGGCGTTTTCGGTCCAGCGCCCTGGACGCCCAGGCGGCCGCTTGTAGCAGCGACCGCTCCGGGGGGGCTTCCCAGCCTTTGCACCCCTTAGGGGGCCAGAGGGCTGGGGGGGTTTTCCGGGAAGCCCCATGAAGAGCACAGGGTCGGGACTGCTGATTTCTTCCACATGTAGGATTTTCAGTTCAAAAGCAATCACCTAAGATTCAGTAGAGCATCACTTACTGATTGTGTAGATGTTTAACTATTTTACTGTAATGTTGGGAGGATGTCTCGTATAATAACAATAATAATAATAATAATAAATTTATAATTTATATAGTGCTGTATTCCAGCAAGGATAACTTTTTAAATCTCAGTCACCTTTGTTTTTAAAGGTTATAATTTTGAAGACATAAATGACCAAGCCCCAAAAAAGCCTGAGGTGTCATACAATGATTGGGCTTTGGGCAAATGATGAGAACCATTTCCTTTCATTAGTCAGTAACTTAAAAGTATTTACTTAAATAGAAGAGAAAATATTTAAATTACCCACTAGTGAAAACTAAGCTCATGCAAAATTAGAATATGAATGGATTTTTAAAGTAAAGTCAAATTTTTAAAAAACCAGTAAAAAAAAAACGTTTTTGACTATAAATCCTTTAATTAAGAGGCATAACTAAAAGAATGTACATTATAATGCGCATCCCAAGACAATCTAAAAATCCAAAATTTTAGTTATATATAAAGGATTTATAGTAAAAAAAACACTACTCTAGTCTGCCTGCTAAATTTCAGCTCAATTTGATAACGGGAAAAGAGTTATAAAAACAAAGTAAGCACCGCAAGACAGACTAGCTAATTACTAGCATTTACATGCACAGTTCAGGAATATATTTTTTAAAAGTATATTTTTTAAAAAGCACCGCCCAACAATAAAGTTTTAAAAAGGTTGTCCAATATAATACGCAAAGCGACACTGTAGCAAAAAAATTAACATGCTTCATAGAGATAATTAGAGATAATCTAAAAAGGTATTAATTTAATTACAGTAAAGAGTAAATTCATCTATCTGAAATTTTGAAAGATTATTAAAAAGAATAAATAAATGCCAAAAATTGACAATGATTTATTTTTTTAGATTGAAGCAGTGCAGTTTTTTTAAAGTAAACTAAGCATTCAGAGGTAGATAAAATTGTGGTATAGTATAATTTATTAAATGCATTTGCCATTTAAAACAGAGCATGTTAATGTAAGGGCAATGTTTCCTTTTCGCTTCATGTCACGCAGACATCTGACTGATTCTGCGCAGGCGGCGCAGCAGTTCAGAATTACTCTGCAGCAAATATTTATAAGG
Source organism: Radix auricularia (assembly GCA_002072015.1). Classification (NCBI taxonomy): domain Eukaryota; kingdom Metazoa; phylum Mollusca; class Gastropoda; family Lymnaeidae; genus Radix; species Radix auricularia. Next base: position 118,800 of record MUZC01004805.1, on the reverse strand, counting down.
AAAATATATCTGTTTTTGGGGTGCAATTTTTTTTTTAATGGATGCTGGGCAACTTCGCACATTTACAATTTACATGAGATTGTCATTCTGCCATGGATCAAAGAACCTTAGAGGAAGCAATGTGTATGGGTTGTACAGAAAATATGATAATTTCCCAGCACCCCCCTCATTATGCCACTGGAAATATCTAATACTACACGTGTAAATACTGCAGGCTGCAGTATAGCCCACTTAGACTTAGTCACACTTAGTCTGAAATTACATTACTTACATTTAATTGAAAAGTCTGAACAATAAGTGTTTTTAAAAATATTTATCAGTAACAAACCAGAGTAAGAATGGCAACTGGCACAACCAAAAATGCCTTCTTGAACATCAAATCCAACAGCAGCCAGCACGTCACTAACACTAACTAACACTGTGTAAACTGTGTAACAGTGACAGTACTTTTGAAAGTTTCCTGACGGAACTGACAAAATGAAAACACGCAAGAAATAATGCTGCGCCGAATCGCTAATTTACTTTACTTTGAACAAAAATAGTTAATCTATGGTTATTTACTTGTGACTGCTAAAACATGTTTTCAAATGATTAACTGTTAGTACAAACTTATATGACTTTTGACACAGTTATTTACACACCAATTTGAGGCAAAATATTGAATATTTCCTCTCCAGAACGCAGTGTTTACTATGTTTCTGTAATAGAGTGATCTCCCCTTAATAGACGTTATTACAAATAGTATATATTTATATTATCTTACTTAATAATTTTTATTTTTTTAAAAATTATGCCAGAATCTTTCTTGCGGGTGTACTCAACGACATCCTGAGTTTTCAAGGCAATCGTATAGATAAAATAATATTGATATTGCATATCCAAAAAAGTTTTTTTTAAAAAAGGCTAAGTTAGAAAAAAATATTTTAAGGCAGGACCCCAGTATAAATTTTGAACCTTTGCCTTTATAGATTTTCTTCTAAACGTTTACGAAAAAAAAGTTGCTTGGGCTCCGACCAAAAGGAATATGCATTAAAGACTTCAATCCCTCATAGTATTTAAATATGACTCACCAAGTAAATTAAATGGGCCTAATAGCGGTGCGGTACCAGAATTGCGCATTAATAGCTGCACAAGCT
>MUZC01004805.1:64348-115807 GCA_002072015.1 Radix auricularia | reverse complement strand
TATTTATCAATGTAAATAAAGAAATTTAATTGATGTTCAAATTCTTCATTTATTATCCTAGATTATATAGTATTATACACGAATATTTTCTTGCAAAGACATGTAACTCATCACCTCGTTCTTTTATTTTCTTTTATAATTACATCTATGGATAAAAACATTTCTCGTTGTACTTCTTGCTCTAAAGATAGAACCACGTCTTCTGAATTTTCCCTACTCATATTTTTCTCCTTTTAACTTGATATCTAGTCGATTTTTCCAACTTTCTGTAACAGCGTTCTGTATTAGCATATATCTTTGTTTCATCAAATGGGTTTGCATTAATTTAAAAAAGACAGGTCCCCATAAATTGAAGCACCATAGAAAAGTAACAGATTGCCATGAACTGAGTAAAATTCCAGCATCTGATCTCGTTTTACTAGTTACCTCAGATGTCAATTCTCCAATACGCTTGAAATTTTTAAGTATGTCTTTTTTCGTAATTATGTTATTGTGGTGTTTATTAACGAAGAAATGAATAATCGTTCATTTTTAATGAATAACCGTATATTAATGAAAAATACAAGCTATATGTGTTACATTAATGCAATAAAAACCAAGTAAATTTAATTTTTAATAAGTTACCTTAAAATAATTTTATAAAACCTGAAACAGTAATATAATTTACTACTTGCAATTTAAACACAATATTTGAACCACTATGGCATGTAGGTACTTGTTAACGCATTATTCTGCCAATGTCGAAATTCCACGCTAAAACTGTCGTGCGATATTAATACAACATATATTCGGACCAGCGGTGAAGTGTTGTTTTTTGTGCAGTTTTCTTATAAAAGCGCCATCTGTGTCGTATACTGCTTAATTTTGCAAACAAATAGTTACCTTTTTTAGCGATTTAAAAATTTTAAACTGTTCTGCGTTAGTTATAACAACCACTATGTAATCAAACTAATGTTGCACGAATCCGTTAATTTAAACTCAAAATTGAGATTCTTTTTGTTTCCCTATGATTTCCCCCTTCAAAAGTAAAGGGGCGGTTTTCGGAAATGGCTGGATTTATTTTTCAAATGCCCATAGATGCCGCCCTTTGAATGAGTGCCGCCTGGGGCGGACCGCCCCCTCCGCCCCCCCCTAGCTACGCCACTGCACAGCCTAATCGTGTTCGAGCCTTTTTAATTGTTTATCTCCAACACACTGACGTATGGACATCTTAAGAATTTAAAAAAAAATGTGTTTTCATTTTGCTGAAAATGCATATTAATTTAATTTGATAGCTTCGTCTTTAGGTTTACGCACAAACAGAGGAATTGTAACGCTCTTGCGGCAATCGGAATGCCTTTAAAAAAATGACTACGCAAATACCACATATTCTATATTAAACAGGCACACATCCCCAAATCAATGCTTTGTAGATAAGTTAATAACGGAAATGTACAGCGTTTTGAGGAAGGCAGTTTATTTACTACTCCCATATACGGTATTATATTTATCCAGTTTAATGGTTGTTTCTCCACACCTCACACCACATATACTCATATGTAGGATATTATTTTTATCCAGTTCACTGGTTGTTTCTCCACACCTCACATACTCATATGTAGGATATTATTTTTATCCAGTTCACTGGTTGTTTCTCCACACCTCACACCACATATACTCATATGTAGGATATTATTGTTATCTAGTTTACTGGCTGTTTCTCCACACCTCACATACTCATATGTAGGCTATTATTTTTATCCAGTTTACTGGATGTTTCTCCACACCTCACATACTCATATGTAGGGTATTATTGTTATCTAGTTTACTGGTTGTTTCTCCACACCTCACACCACATATACTCATATGTAGGGTATTATTGTTATCTAGTTTACTGGTTGTTTCTCCACACCTCACATGTAGGGTATTATTTTTATCCAGTCTGCTGGATGTTTCTCCACACCTCACATACTCATATGTAGGGTATTATTGTTATCTAGTTTACTGGCTGTTTCTCATCACCACCACATACACTCTATATCTTTTCTTCTTAGTTATTTTTTTTTCTAACGTCACTTAGGCCTGGTCTTAGCACGTTATTGTTACTTACCCACCCCCCTCCGGATAATCCTGCTTTGTCAAAAGAAGATATTTAAGAAAAATCTAAAGGCTTATGTATTCAAACAAAGCTTTAAAATTTGAACTTGATGAAACTTTTATGATTCTTCTAGCTGACAGTTATACTCCTGCTACCCTGATGTTTTTGTGATCAATGCTTTAATTTTAATGTGTCAAAATAAGACTTAAATACACATCATGTTTGCCTGCCAGTTGTTTCCATACCTCGTAATAATGATAGTTCATTGATAAACTTAGCCTTCATATTTAAAACACATTGAAAGTAAACAGTGATATCTGGTTAATCTAGGAACTGTAACAGTTGAATATAAATGTAAAATGTTAGCCATGACATAACAAAGGTCTTTTTATTAAATGTTTCTTAAGTTGACTATTGTGGTGAGTAGTGTGTTGTTGTATATCTGGGGAGCCAAACGCCAGCCCTTGTTATTGCTGTTTAACAATGACAGCGAGGCATATTTTGTCTTTCTTTTCAATTAGATTGCCAGGAAAAGGCAAGTGCCTGCCTTGTCATCAAATTCAATAACTGGCTTCCTAGTGTGAGTATGATACCCTAAAGTTCATTTCTTTGAAAGAACTGGTCCAATTTTCAGGGCACAAGATGATCCCCTCATGAAAACTGGATTAGCTCCACCTACCATATATGACCGACAGGTGTCAGTCATACAAGAGTAAAACGGTATTTTGTTCTAGGCTACCAGTAGTGACGTTATAAAATGACTTGGTGTGTTCTTACTGCCTGGTTACTATTTGGCAATAAATCTTTTTTTTAATTTTTTTTTGTTTTTGTCATTGAGTTCATACTTTGACACATTTGACAGGAAACACTTCACTAAATAAATGAACATTTATTAGACCAAGCTAAGGATAATGATAAATATTTATGTACATAGCACAAGCCAACAGCTAGATTCAGCAAGAGATACAAGGATTACAGCACGGGGAGCTATGAACAGAACATAGAACATATCTTACTCTAGGAGGAAACCTCTTAAAAATGTTATACTTAAATTTTTAAAATATTCTTTTTGATGCTACTAAATGAGCAATAGCCAATACAAAAAGCACTTGAAAGTGAACACAAAAAGTGTTGAGAATTTCAGTCACTTACGTCATGTTACACGTTTAAGAGAGGAGCATGTTTAACAATAATATATCTTCACAAAAAGTGTTGAGAATTTCAGTCACTTACGTATGTTACGTGTGTAAGAGAAGAGCATGTTCAACATTTATATATCTTGAGGAGGAGGAGCAAGAAAAAAGTCAATTTTCAATGACAACAACTGTGGTTACATAAAAATGAAGCTTCACAACCAAAGAACAAAAGAAATTCTAACCACACGGTTAGTGTCAAATTTAGAAGTGGTGGTGACTTGCAGTAAACACTAAATTTGACCAAAAGTTAGTGACCGGCTTAGTTCATAACTGCCTACTCTTGACCATGCAAATGGCTAACGTAGTGATAGCCAAATTGTTGCCACAGAAAGCCAAAAACCTCGAATCGAAATTTGATCAAGAGATAAAGTCTGTTGAACTTACGACAGAGAGGGTTATTTAGAATGTAACTAATATAGAAAAAAAAATCGTTACATGCTGCAGGGAAAGAATATCTAGGATAAAGATCATTTAAAGAGAAAATTATGAAAGAGCTTGATTAGATGATTTGCCAATAATGCATTTCTTTCACTCAATGGTGATCTCTAAACAGTGGGTTTTTCTAGTTTTACACAGTGACACATTATCAACATTAAACTTAGCTAAGCTTTTATGTAATCTGTCTAAAAAGAGTTAACATCAATGTGCTTTTGTGAGTTCAAGGATTTTATATTTATAAAAAAACTGATTTTAGAATCAAACAATTAAGAAGTAACTTTTGTATTAGAAAATTACAAAAAGTTGTCACAATTGACCAGTCACTTGACCATTTGTATAAATATTAAAAAAACACAAAATTTTGCATTTTAGAGGTAAAAACAAAAAAAGGGTCAAAATTTAAATTGCTAAGTATTGCAGCCACTGTTCTCAGTTGACAAAAAGCTGGTGAGTGAAGTCCACATAATCGTAAGAGTCCGGCACAGATCGACCAGTTTTGTCCACATATGGCTTCATCCGAGTTATGCAATAGTCTGCCTGTTCTTTGGTGAGATTCTAGGAAGCAAAAATGGTCATTGTGAGTTTATGAGGTAACTAGTATTTCACTGCCAACTTCTATATATTAAAATCCTTTAAATTCCTGAAGTTTAAAAAAAAATATATATGATCCAGCTCAAGATTTTTACATTACATTGTACATACTTTCATGTACATCACATTACATTGTACATACTTTCATGTACATCACATTACATTGTACATACTTTCATGTACATCACATTACATTGTACATACTTTCATGTACATCACATTACATTGTACATACTTTCCTGTACATCACATTACATTTTACATACTTTCCTGTACATCACATTACATTGTACATACTTTCCTGTACATCACATTACATTGTACATACTTTCATGTACATCACATTACATTGTACATACTTTCGTGTACATCACATTACATTGTACATACTTTCGTGTACAACATTGCGGAGAATGTTAAATTAAAATTTTGATACATAAATGTAGAATTTAATAGATGACACTTAATAGCTCAACCACCTTCCACACAAACATTTAAATAAAACAACACAATACTTACTGCATACAAGCACCAATACTTACTGCATACAAAAAACACAACAATACTTACTGCATACAAACAACACAACAATACTTACTGCATACAAACAACGCAACAATACTTACTGCATACAGACAACAATACTTACTGCATACAGACAACAACACTTACTGCATACAAACAACAACACTTACTGCATACAACTCCTGAGCAGTGATATACGGCTTTTCACCAGATGTTAGAGCCCGGAACGCCTGCTCCACCTCCGAGCTCGACTGCACATTCTCTGTTTCCCGACTAATCATAAATGCCATGTATTCTTGGAGTGAAACGAAACCATCCCTGTAAGAACAGCAGAGAGTGCATATTGTGTTTGATCACATGGACACACTAAGCTGAAAATATTATCCAGTTGCAAGGACTATCCATTAGGACTATCATCAAATAAATATATTGTATTAAAATGTTGAGCTAACACAGTACGCAGAGAAATTAAAGTATTACTATCTGTTCATTTGTTGGCACCCACCTGTTAGGATCAACTATATCAAGGATGGCCTGGAACTCTGGGTCGGTCTGACCTTCCTCTACCATAGGCAAGTCATAGCCCAGGGCTCTCAGACAGGACTTGAACTCTTGATGGTCCAGTTTACCACTCTTGTCCTTATCGAAATGCCTGGAAGTAACGTATCTCTGTTAGCAAATGAAAACTGGACAAAAATTATTAAAATATGGGTTAGACTGCAATCAGGCTATAGGTAAATAGATGTGTGTCATTCAAACAGGGGGGGGGCGCAGTGGTCGAGTGGCAAGCGCGCTCGACTGGCGTTCCGATGGTCACAAGTTCGAATCCATGGGAAGCCAGGGACCTGTTCTTGGGGCCTAGGGCGTCCCCGAGTTCCACCCAGCTCCAAATGGGTAAAAAAGCGATGGGGTAATGCGTGGAACCCCTAGCCGTGGCATGTGAACGCTGCATCACTTGCCAAAAAAAAAAAACCCAAAAAAAAAACAACAACTGCTGCCTTGCAGATGGTCTTGGCTGACCAAAGGCTATGGAAGCAAATCCAGAAAATACAGCAGGCTGAAGTCGGAGACCACGGGCCAATTGGCGCAAAACTCAATATTCAATATTGAGAACGAAGAAGAAGAAGAATTCAAACAAGGTACGTATGGGCTTAACATCTAGTCAGGCTCATACATAAACTGTTTTTATAACACACACCTATTTACAAAACTGATTATCACTTGTTGCGGCTAATTCTAGTATTGATTACTACTTGCTCTGACCTCAGCTATGCTATGTTGAAGGACTTACTTGAACATCATGGAGAACTCTCTGAGTGCGTCCTCGGACACACCACTCCTGTTCCTGGCCTCTATCTGCTGCTCCAGGTTGTGCTGCATCCTCATGCATAGCTGGTCCAGTTGGTCCCATTGTTGGGCCAGGCCCACTGTACTGTGCTCTGTGTATCTGAAGAAAATAATCAAAAGAGTTGATAGTCAGACACTAGTTTCCTCAAGCAGCATGATATCACAGCATGATATCACAGTGTTAAAACGCTACATTCACAAAGGTTTTTGAAATGCTCAGATTTCTTACACTTTAACACAATACCTGTAGCAGAAACAAGGCCAGCAATTTTAAAAAGTTTGTAGAGAGATGAACAATACACACACGATTCTCATCATAATTATCAATTATTAGCTTTATGCCAAATTTCCATTAGCTGACAAAGTTTAAAAAAAAAAATTTTTTTAATAACTAGTGATGTTACACAGTAATTGCAGCTGTACTGATGGGCATATTTTTTGTGTGTACCTGAGAAAGATTTTGTGAAATAAATTTATAAAGTCTATAAGGAATGGGGAAGAAAATGACAGGTTATTTGTATTAAGATTGAAATAATTTGATAATTTTACAAAGAAATTTAACTTTATTAATTAATGGTATAAGAAAATAGTCTGCAGCCACAAGTTGCATCAGATAATTTAACTATGTGTGTGCAGGGTAAATACCTAATTATGGGTTATCTGTGTTGGGAGGATATTTAGTGGAATCACTAACAGGGACTTATATAGACACCATTAGTGGAATCACTAACAAGGATTTGTATAGACACCATTAGTGGAATCACTAACAAGGATTTGTATAGACACCATTAGTGAAATCACTAACAGGGACTTGTATAGACACCATTAGTGGAATCACTAACAGAGACTTATATAGACACCATTAGTGGAATCACTAACAAGGACTTGTATAGACACCATTAGTGAAATCACTAACAGGGACTTGTATAGACACCATTAGTGGAATCACTAACAGGGACTTGCATAGACACAATTAGTAGAATCACTAACAAGGACTTATATAGACACCATTAGTGGAATCACTAACAGGGACTTGTATAGACACCATTAGTGGAATCACTAACAGAGACTTGTATAGACACCATTAGTGGAATCACTAACAGGGACTTATATAGACACCATTAGTGGAATCACTAACAAGGACTTGTATAGACACCATTAGTGAAATCACTAACAGTGACTTGTATAGACACCATTAGTGGAATCACTAACAGGGACTTGTATAGACACAATTAGTAGAATCACTAACAAGGACTTATATAGACACCATTAGTGGAATCACTAACAGGGACTTGTATAGACACCATTAGTGGAATCACTAACAGGGACTTATATGGACACCATTAGTGGAATCACTAACAGGGACTTGTATAGACACCATTAGTGGAATCACTAACAGAGACTTGTATAGACACCATTGGTGGAATCACTAACAGGGACTTGTATAGACACCATTAGTGAAATCACTAACAGGGACTTGTATAGACACCATTAGTGGAATCACTAACAAGGACTCAGATAAACCTAAATATTTCAGTCTGCTGCAGATCTAAAATTTTATTCCAATTTTTTAGAACATCATTAGTCTGACCTGTTGTCCAAGATCAATCTCTCTTCCATGGCAGCTCCCAAGTCTTCAATCTTTTTGAGGTGACCCTTCTGAGATCTCACTTCGGCAGCTTTTCTCTACAACAAACAAAATTGATCCCGTTGACACATAAAGCAAATTACATTATTTTTAAAAATTAAATGTTCATATTTAAAATAAAAAAAATAACAGTTTCTTAAACATGAAAAGTAGGGCCAGTAACGATTAATTTAAATTATTTAAAAGCGAAACATGTCAAGGAAAATAACCCCAAAAAAATTATTGAGATTTTTTTTCTTTATTGAGTTATTTCATATGCCTGATAGTTACAGAAAAATAATATTTTGCACTTCTTTAACTGCTATGGACTGTTGTACCATGATCCTCTGCGATACATATCCTGTGACCTGGGCTATTATATTGTTTATTAATTATTTTTTTAATAAATCGAAAAATAAAAAATATATATTTTCTTAAACTTTAATCAAATTTTTATCTAGTAAAAATTTTTTAATCAATTAAATCAATTGATACAATTTTTAACGATTAATCAAAAAAATTAATAGTTAATTTCAGCAGCCCTAATGAAAAGTGATTCTAAAAATTAGTGTTACCTTTGTGGCTTCAAGTTGCTCTTCTAGGGTACCGGAGCCCTCCATCATTGCAGCTCTGTTAAAACGGAGAACATGCAAGAAGTACTCATTAATATTTTATCATTCTGTCACTTATAAAAATGTATGGTCTAATTTTGCAGGCCCTTCAACTTCATCGGAGGTTAGTTAATTAAGATAACTGTACAAATGTAAGACAAAATCTGATCATAAATCAAGATTTGAATGTAGCAGATCAAAATTGTGTTGCCTTCTTAACTCTACTTCAATCTATTTCAAGATGTTATTGACATGCAACACAAACACCAACTGTGATCACTTCACTTTGTTTAGACATTCAAAAGAGATGCTAACACTTTCAATGGTTAATGGGTGGCTCAGATCCAACACTAGATCACCATGGCAACAGCTGCCAAGCCCTTGGTCACAAATGTCAAAGAACAATAGAAGAATGCAATCCATCCTACTAGTGTTTTTAATGATTCAACTACCAATCAAAAACAGTCCAACACCACACAACATGCACATTAGCTTGGTTTTTTTTTTTAGCCAAGTGTAGAAGCCAAAAAGTCTTGAACTTTAAATGAAACCAAAAATAAAATTAGCTGAAATAAAATGTCAGGGTATTACATTTTAAATGTCTTTGCTTTTGTTTTTGGGGTGTAATTTGACTCCTCAATGCTTATGTTAAGTGAAAGTATTTTCTTCTATACCTTGAGAAGCATGTAATTAAAGAAAAATTTAGCAACAACGACGAGAGGAGCAAGACATTAGTGTTAGGAAAAACATTCAAACAAAACCTCACATGGCCAGGGGTCTGTTTCATTAGAAATTGCAAACAGGCTAAAACAAGAAGTTGACAACTAAAGGCATGTAGTTGAAATGTTAAAAATATTTTTTTAACGACAAGCACACACGCACAAACACACAAATAACGGATGCTCTAACCCATCAAGTAGCCACATCCTGTAGAAAAACATTTATGAAATATTAAAACATTATCGGGCTGATGATATCAAATTTATACATCCAAGTAATAAAATAAAATTATTTTTATTTCGATACAATGTTTGCATTTAAAAAATTCTCAATGCACAAAGAGAAGTATTCAGAGTTCAGATGAGAAACAAGGGCTAAAAACTTGAGTGAGGTGAAACCTGTGAGGAGTTAATAACTTAATCTGAACGCTGACCTGGTCTGGGTCAGCCAAGAATGGAAGGCGTTGGCTGCCTGAGCAAACTGTTTCCTCAGTAGGTCATTTTCCTCCTGGCGATGTTCCTCTTTATCAAGGTCACTGTCTCGCTCCTGAACAAAAAGAAGTCAAAGAATAAATAAAATAAAACTTCAAACACTAGTGGTGTACTGTGATTGGTTAAACATTTGGAAACTGGTTATTAGTAATTGTTCATCAAAACTGTGATATCAGCTGTAATATCCCCACTGATAAATCCCTGTGTTTAATTTTCACTAGAGTACTCACCCTGATGATCTTCTGCAGGTTGTTCCATGTTTCCTCCAGTGCCTCCATTGTGAACCATGTGTAGGGATTCGGACCGACCTTAAAGCTTTTAATCTGGGCGTCCAGGGACTCAAGGCCCTTGAAGTCAGCTTTAGCGGCACTCAGTGAAGCTTTGAATTGTTCATGTGCCTCACGCAGAGCCTAATGAAAATAAAACACTAGAATTAATGTCATATGGTTAGTGTTGTTGCCTGCTTGTCACCATTTACATGTTCTTTGAAAATAACTTAGCATTACATTCAGGTGGTCAAGCAATAAAAGAAGTATTCAAACTTTAAACAAATGTTATTCCTCATTAATTTTTATCCACACAATGTTAAGCTAGCTAATAGAAAATTTAAACCTTTTTTAAAAACATGAATGATTTCATTTTCCGTGTCTTTGCACACAGATCTGAGCATGTTTTATCTTTCAGATGAAAATAGCTGAGATTAATTTAAAAGAGGATTACATTTTGCCAAACTTTATGCAACTTATTTCCCGTACTGATTTTACTGTGTTTTCTTTAAGACTTTTTTTTTCACTGAAAATCTGGGAGGAGGGGGAAGAGATATAGAGCCATATGGACAGCTGCTCCCCCCACCCCCCTGTTTTGCTGTCCAAAATTATTAATTACTTTACTACCTTGATACAAAATGTCATAGCTCTCAATGATGCAGTCAACCAGCAAGTTTTTTTGCCTATGAAACTACGTATAATGTCAGAATGGCCAGCAGACAAACTTTTATGTCTGATAGGTTTCTTATACATAAAATGGGAGGTTACCTTGATCTCCTCCACACTGTTACATCTAACTGGATCAGTCAGGTCCTCCTCAGCATTCTCAAACCAACTGTTGAAAGCTGAAGCCTTCTTCGCAAATGTTAGGTACAGATCTTCAATCTGCCTGTACTTGTCCTGGAGGTGAAGTAGCTTCTGCTTCCTATCCTCGGCATCAGCCAGCAGCTTCTGCCAGCGGGACATGACGGCATTGTAGCGGGCCTCAATGGCTGGCGTCTGCTCGTGCTTGCTGGCCACCAGCTGGTCTTTCAGGCTTGTTATGGTTTGGATTCCTTCCTTCTCAAAGGCTGCCAAGCCGGCAGAAAAGGTCTCCTATTGAAGGGATGACATTTAGTTTTCACCAGTATTAGATAGAATTATGTTTACAGACATTATAATTTGGCTGGGACAGAGCTGACATTAATAACCACAAATAAATAAAATGTTGAAGAAAACAACATTAGTTAAATTATTTTTTTGATTAGTTGTACCTGTTTGGTGAGGAAAGTCTGGACTGAGGACAAATCTCTCCCATAATCTTCTGATCTGACTTGGGTTTCTTTGTCAGCTAGAGCCAAGTAAATTTAAGGAGAGCAATGGTAAATTATAATGTCTTTAGTTTTTAAATTATCTACATAATCCCATGTTAAATCAAACAGAGATAATTGAAGTGCTTCCAACTGAACTGATATCTTTTTAGTTTCAATAAAGGTTCGTTTAAGTTCTTCACAGCAGATTTAATGTGTTTTGCTCTCTAAAAGTTTAAAGTTCCAAATTCATTTATTAAAAGTATGCCAAACCAATTTCATGAGGTCATATTGGAAAAATAAAATAATTAAAAACAACAGTTTGCTGTGTGTTAATTGAGTCATGGCCATGGTGAACTCACCAATCCAGCTGTCAACAACATCTGTCTTCCACATGAACTGAAGGAAGGCTGAATTGTCATTGAGTGCGGCTTTTCTTTTAGCTGCTCCATAATCCAAATCTCTGAGCTTCTCTTGCAGCCCAGCAATCCGTTGGCTAATGCTCTCAGCATTGTGGTTTCCCTAGGGATAGAAAATTGAATAAAATCAACCAACCACCACCAAAATCTATTTTTAAATATCTAAAGATCCCCCAACAGTTTACAAAGATTAACGGCTTTGTTATGTAAAAAAAAATTCACCTTAATTTATTTTTATTGCATTTAAAAGTGACTATTAAAAAAAAGGAAACATTACCATATTGTTAAGATATATAAAACAAGAGACTAGAAAACATCTGGGAAGTTCCACCTAACTTTCTTACCTCATTGATGAGAGTTTGTCCTTCTCTCTTGATCTCGGAGCACCTTTCCTTGTGAACTTGGAAGTCTGACTCAAATGCCTCATGTTTTTTAAGCAGACCCTTTCAAAGAAAATTGTCACGTGAATATGACTAATTTAACATACAGCAGGATGATGAATTTTTAAATTCTCTTATTAACTAATGAACAAGCAGTGACATGCTAATGGGGTGCAAAGGGGAGGAGGGTCTACCCCGGACCACACTTTTTTTCTTATACTGATCTGATGCCAATTCATGCAACTGCAGGATTGTTTTTTTTTTCTTCTTCTCCTGGGATAGGGGCAGCAAAAATATTGTCCAGCACCAGGGAGGGATAGGAATGGTATCATTAAATTTTTTAGCAATAAAACAAAATAAAATGTGACGTTAACTCTTAAAGTGGCATAAGATTTTCAATAACCTTCCGCCTCATTTCCGTAAGGATTTCCTGTATAACGATGAACTGGTTAAGAAATAAAAAAAATTGCGTAAAATCCATTTATTGTCATACTGACTTCAACTCTTAGGCTAAGAATGGTTATTTTACGCATCCAAAACACTGTTTTGAGTTAAATACTATATTTACCTGTATTTTAGTACTGTAATTTTTATAATAAAGTATAGGAAAATCACTTTAAAAAAAAAAAAAAAACTACCAAAAAACATCGCAAATTGAGCGGTCACGGCCGCCATTGTTGGAAGTCGAATACATAATTTTTCAAGCATTGAAGAGTTTTTACTTTCTGAGATCTCATTTCTAATGAGAGTGGTATCTAGGGATGCTTTAAGGATAGCAGGCATAGACGCATTGCAAAGCTTTGCGACTTTAAGAGTTAATAAAGGGTGACAATCTAAATACCTGCACTGCAGCCATGGTATCCCCCAGATCTCCAGTAGACAGCAGATGTTGTTTCTCTGTGATCCAAGACTCCTCCTCTTCTACATTGGCACTCAGCTGTTGGAAGGCGTAGCTCTGCTCAAGCTTGTGACCTCTGTCGAGAGACAATAGTTATCAGACTTGTTTATTCTGCAGAGCACTCAAGACTTTTTGTTTCCTTCTAATTACAATATAAATTTGAGTCCTACAAAAATTATTTCTCCAAACTAATAAATCTTGGTGAGTGGGGAAACTTGCGGCAGTACAGCAGTTTCTTACCTGTTTGCAGCCAGCTCTTTGAGATCAGCCCAGCTAGAGGCCAGCTGTTCAAGTCTCTTCTTGATGTCTGTGGCACCAATGTCAGACTCGTTCATTAGTTTTTCTCCTGTCTCTTGGACAGCCTGAAAAATTAAACAAAATTATTTTTTTTTAATTCAGCAACTTCAGTATTTTCTTTGATTAGGTCTACAAATTTTTTGATAATCACAAAATTTCTCTGCGTTCTCTTCTTCTTCTGCGTTCTCATCATAATATGTAATGCATATTATTTATTGACACTTTGTCATTCTGTAACCAGTCTTTTTTTAATATTTTTTAAAAAATCTTCCCCACACATAACCTTAGAGCACAGATATTTAAATAAATTTTGTTCAGATCTCACTTGTATGGCTGGTTCATGATTCTCTAGCTCAGCTTCAAGCCTCTTGTGCTTCTTTCTCAGGTTCTGCACACCTGTCAGATCACGGCCATAGTCCTCAGACCCAACCAGCAGCTTCTTTTCTCTGAAGACAAAAACAAAAGCTTTGAGAACATTTGGTCAAAATCATGAAACGACTTTTTAAAATACAATCTGCAAGTAGACGGTAACGTGACTAACAAATCTTTATAACAAAAAAGTAGAGGGTGAAACAGGATGTCTAAAATATCCCTTACTTAATCCAAGCTTCTTCATCATCAATGTCACGGAGGAACTGGTGCATTGTGTTGGCCTCGTTCAGACGATTTCGACGATGAACAGCAAACTCTTTGATCCTAACAGAAATATAAAGAAAAATTAGTTAGATAAATGAACAGAGAAATAAAAATAAATAAAATTTTACCAGCTAAATATTAAGCTATAACTGTTATGTAAATCTGCAAGCAGACATACTTTTCATAACGTTCATTGATGGTTTGTTTCCTGGAGACAATACTTTCAGAATCCCACACTCCTGCCTCTACAAACTGTTCAGCCTGGTTGTTAAGTTCCTTAATTCGGTCCTAAAACAAAACAAGATACATAATGAGAACGAAAACATATTCTTGGAATTGAGACTAGTTTTAACCACAATGACAAAACTTATCAATAAGAAGGAAAAAAAGGTGACAAACAAGGTCTTTGTCTTGAGTTGTCCAAATAGTTGACATACCTCATGGGCAGCAATGTCTGCTTCCATAAGCTGGTGTTTCTTGAGAAGGTTTTGAACTGAAGCAAGATCTTTACCACAGTCTTCAGATGCCAGCATTTGCTCCACCTGTTAGTAGATGCAGATTTAGAATCAAGCAACACAGTAAAGTATTTAAACTTTTCACACATAACAAGATACTGAAACAATCACTGGCATCCAATTCATCAAGTAAAATAATCCTAAAGCAGTCAAACAGCAAGCAACACCTGCCTTGCCCAACCGACAAGAGCCTCACCCAAACCAACACCTACCTCACCCAACCAACACCCACTCGCCCAACCAACACCCACTTGCCCAACCAACACCTATCTCACCCAACCAACACCTATCTCACCCAACCAACACCTACCTCACCCAACCAACACCCACCTCGCCCAAGCAACACCTACCTCGCCCAACCAAAAGTCAATATCTTTGACACCAGCATTGTACGTCTGCTGTCTGCTGGCCTCTTTCAGCTTCTCACTTTTCTCAGCTGACTTGGCCACAAGGTCCTCCCACTGACTCAGCAGGCTTTCAAGGCGATTCTGTACTGCGTCCTCCGAGCCAGCACACTGTCTCTGGTCTATGAGATCTGTGGAGATATGAGAGTCAGCAGATGATAGACAGAGGCAATCAAACTAATACACGAAGGTGAGGCTTAGAGAGTTCTGTAGGGATAAGTGTCAGCAGATGGTAGACGGTGGTAATCAAACTAATACACAAAGGTGAGGCTTAGAGAGTTCTGTAGGGATAAGTGTCAGCAGATGGTAGTGGGAGTCAAAAGCTTAGAGAAAAGTACATAAACTTGATTTTCAAACAGGAAAGGGTCATGTTCTACATACTTTGTCCAGTGGTCAAGAGGAACTGGAGTCTGTCAGCATTAGCAGCCAGTTCAGCCTCAAAGGCCTGGTGTTTCTGGTGTTTGCTCTGAATGTTGGTCGGGTCCTTGTAGGACTCGTCCAGTGCAATCTGCAATTTCTCCTGAAGCCAGTTCTCCATCTCATCGGCGTCCCTTGAGAACTGCTGCAACGTCTGGGCTTCTCCCAGCTTGGATCTGTTATCTATCAGGGCATCCTTCAACTTGGACCACCTAGGATTTTTTTATATTGAACATTAAAAACGAATAAATGACCATTTTGAAAAGTATCAGTTCACATTGCGCTAATATTGATTTACAAGAAAATTGCTCAAAAATATTTTACTGTTGGAACCATCATGTTTCTGAAGATACACAACTTTAATTACAATGGTAACCATTCAAAAAAATCTTTTGTGGTTGATATTTCTCAAATAAATTGGCTTCTTAACGCTATCATCCATCTGCTAAGGAATGAACCAAATGTCCTACCTATCTAGGACTTGGTCTCTTTTTTCTGAAACAGCCGGGCCGTCATAGTGGTTTGATGAGATCAGCTGGTCGGCAAAGCTCTGAAGGGAGTTGATTTTCTCTTCCTGTTGGGACAATAGAAGTATACGATTGTTCTAAACCCACAAGTATGAATGAAATCATTGACACCTAGTCATCCAATTATCTGAACCCATATGCTCTGAGAGAAATTGTTGACTCTTACTGGTCCAATTATTATGAACCCTTATGTATGTCCCCTGAAAGTTTGCTGATAAAGATGTTTACCTGAGAGTTGATAGCTCTGTCAAAGTCCTCATGTTTCTTGATCAGGGTCTCCACATTGTCACCGTCTACAGAGTCTCCAGCAAGGAAAGCTTCACGGGATGCCATCCAAGATTCTGCCTGTTCACAGTCACGATAGAAGAGTTGAAGCTCTAGACACTGGTCCAGTTTCATGCGGCGGGCAATCCAGGCTCTGAGGATAAAACACACATGACATGAGTGGTAAAAAGGACATTACATGAGTGGTAAAAAGGACATTACAAGAGTACTAAAAAGGACATTACAAGAGTACTAAAAAGGACATTACAAGAGTAGTAAAAAGGACATTACAAGAGTACTAAAAAGGACACTACAAGAGTACTAAAAAGGACATTACATAAGTAGTAAAAAGGACATTACATGAGTAGTAAAAGAACATGACATGAGTAGTAAAAAGGACATTACATAAGTGGTAAAAAGGACATTACAAGAGTACTAAAAGGACATTACATAAGTGGTAGAAAAGGACATTACAAGAGTACTAAAAAGGACATTACAAGAGTACTAAAAAGGACATTACAAGAGTACTAAAAAGGACATTACATAAGTGGTAAAAAAGGACATTACAAGAGTAGTAAAAAGGACATTACATGAGTAGTAAAAGAACATGACATGAGCAGTAAAAAGGACATGACATGAGTAGTAAAAAGGACATGACATGAGTAGTTAAAAGGACATGACATGAGTAGTAAAAAGGATTTTACATGAGTAGTAAAAAGGACATGACATGAGTAGTTAAAAGGACATGACATGAGTAGTAAAAAGGACATGACATGAATTGTTTTAAAAAAATATATTAAAAAATGCCTCATTAAGAAGTGTAAAGGAATTTATTATTTTATTTAAAAGGTTTATATTTAATAATTTTGCCATTTAAAATTGACTTACAAATATAATTATTTTGCCAATTTATTCGCCAATTTTTTTTAAAAAATAGGTTTTATTGCTCAGCCAACAGCCAAGAAACAAGTTATTACCTAACACGTCTATTTTATAAGATTATTTACCCATAGCTTAGTAATACATCTGGAAACTAATTTCATTGGGTTGTCTATGCTGCATAATTTTTGTGATATTTTGTAATGTCATTATTTTATGAGTAACAATCGTATACTAACTGTTCCAGCTCTTCCCTGCTCTTTGCCAGTTCTTCTAACTTCTGCTGAACATCCTCACTGGCATAGTGCTGATTCTGTAACAGCTGCTGACCCAGGAGTTCAAAAGCTTGGAATGTACCAGCCCTTGCATCCATCTCTGTGCGGTGTTCCTTTGATTCAATAAGACGAGTTAAGAGTAAGAGAATTGCTCCCTTTGATTCAATAAAATGAATTAGTACAAAAATATTGCTTAACAAAAAATATAGTGTGTGAAAATCAATCCCATTTTTTTCTTTTTGAAACAAGAAATTAACTCCTCATTTTAAAATAAAATAATTTTGCTAGTTTAAAAAAACAAAAAAACTGAAATATTTCAAAACAGCTTAAACTTAGTTACATTGAAATTATTTCAAATTCTATAATTGAAAC
Organism: Radix auricularia; assembly: GCA_002072015.1. Lineage (NCBI taxonomy): Eukaryota > Metazoa > Mollusca > Gastropoda > Lymnaeidae > Radix > Radix auricularia. Next base: position 98,346 of record MUZC01004805.1, on the reverse strand, counting down.
AAGGAGGGAAAAAAAATTGCATTTAACCAAATAAAATGATGAGGTGGGCTTCAAAACATTTCAAATTCTTGAATCAATAATTGTTGTATGTCAATACCTTTGTTTATAATTAACACCATAAACCGACGCTTTTCAATTTTTCTTCTTCTAGTTTATGAACACACACAAATTTTGTCCACATGCTATCCAGCCCCTTTTAAAACTGAATTAAGAAAGCCTTGTATCATGAAGCATGCCTAATGTTCAAATCATCCAGCCCAACACCCTCACATACATGCTCTAACTACAACATGCTTCCAGTAGCACAATACAACTTAAAATCTATGTTAATGAAAATGAAGTACTATCAATCAATGTTGGAACATTAACGTCAAGTAAAAAAAAAATTATAAAGCTTAAAGGACAGGGATGAATGACTACATGCTGTTTAAAACAACAAACACAAAACAAATGAGTTTCAAATTTTATGAAAAAAAAGGAAAGCAATTTTTGTTTCTTCCGCAAATGTTTCTAGACTAAAAGATCTCTCCCAACTTAGAAAAAAACGAACATAAAAAAACGTTGAACTGTATTTTCAGGCATGCCGTTTTGTTGTGACCACACAAAAATTGCTGCCTCGCTAACTCATGCAGCTTGCCAAGCCTTTATTATTACATGTGGTTGTTTGCATTAGAGCCTAATATAAAAATATCTGGCAGGGGTCATTCAATCCAATGGATATTATTGGTTAATCACACAGGAGAAATCTGCAGGCACTTTTTTTTTTGGGTCTACCTCTTCTAAATATTCATCTTCTTCTTCCCCTGGCAGAGCTGTAATACCATAGTGGCTGACAATTTCTGAACTGAACATCTGGATATTTTGATAGGAACACATTAAAGACATGGATATGTGTGTGTATAGATATATATATATAGATATAGATACAGGTGGGGCAGATTGAAGAGCTAATTGATACTGTAAGGATATTGGTACACAGTCAGGTGAGGACACATTAGAACATGGCTGCACAACATTCAACACATCATTTCAGATGATAATACTGCTGCACAAATTAGACTCTCAACTGTTGCCCGTCAGATTTTTTGTTGTTGTTGTGGTTTTCAACTTATTGTTAGATGAATGAGGCCAGTAGCAAGAGTAGCAAGTAGGTTTTGTATTTGGCTTAACATTAACAACACTAAAAGCCAGAACATTCATCGGACAACAGTGGACTACTATCGACCGGAATTCAAAATCTGATAACACGACCAGCATTAGAACTGGAGCCAAACTGACCACGATTAACTGACATTTTAGTTCTTCAAATATTAACTTTAGAGAAGGCAAAGTGTTAGGAAAGCCAACCTGATGCCTCTCAAGAAGAGCTTCTGCTCCTGTTACATCCTTGGCCAGTTCATCTGATGACACCAGGGCCATCATACTGTGGATCCAGCTTGTCAGATCTCTGAAGAAGAAGATCATTTAAATACTTTGGTGTTACTTTGAAGAAATCGACTTGACATGAACACTACCATTATGAGATGATAGGCAGAACTTTTTAAAAGTTTAAGGTAGACTGTTGATTTCAGCATAAACAAAAATAAAGTTTATTAAATCTTCCTATAATGCAGCACCAATGGAAACTTACTAAATGTAATGGAATAAATAAACTAATTTTAAAAAAAGCTACCATCACCTAAACTGAACACCCTTTCCTCTCTTAGCTACAATATGGTGATGTAAGACTCAAACTACATACCACCCTCTACATCAGGCATACTTTGGATCCCAAAGATGACTTCTTAGTATTGGCTCAAGCAATCAATGGTTAACAATCATCATTGATACCAAAATGTCAAGACCCCATTAAAATCCCAGGAGTTAATGAAATTGAAATGTGATTTGTAGATGAGACTGACCTGTAGTCACTGAGGAATCTCTGCAGATCATAGGCATCCAAAAGTTTGACCTTTCTGGCATCAGCCTACAGTATTCATGGTGATAAAATAAATGTGAATAAATAAGTTTCCATTTAATGGTTTTAAAATATAAAATAAAAATTTAATATACTGATACAATATATATTTGAAATGTAATGAAATAATACAATATACATTTGAAATGTATTTTAATAATGCAAATGTAAATTTGAAATGTAATATACAAATACAATATATATTTGAAATGTTATTTACTAATTAATATATATTTGAAAAATAATATACTAATACAGTATATATTTATCAAAATGAGTTTTTAAAAAATCTATGTTATTAGACCCCAAATAATGCCAAAATTTTCCAAAACTTAGAAATAGAATGGTAGTTGCATAAAACTATTAATTATTTCATGGTCTTGTATATTTTTCAAGAAGGTAGTTTAAGTTATAAAAGCAATAAGTTTGCACCTTGATGGTGAGCGCATTCCACATCTCATTGATCTCTGTCTGATGCTCATAGATGCTCTCAGCTTGATCCGGGTGAGTCTGCATGAGTCTCTGGGCCATATCGTCCAGTTCACGCACCTAGGACAGATCAGGTAGTTGGACACATGACAAACACCATAAATAGCACATTTTAACAAGAGGGAAAAAAATCAATCTGCCAATAAGCTTGCCACTTTATGTGACATGTGAGACTCAACAAAATATGCCGGATTCATAAAGCAGGACAAAATAATTTTTTAAACATTCAAATGTGAACAGCAAAAAATATAAAAGTTAAGGCTTCTGTTGATTCAGAAGCTAACACCTGTGTATTTGATTAGTTATTAACATAAAGGGGACATGATTGAGTTGAACTTTCATTAAAAAATAAGAATTTCATAAGGTAACCACCTTCTCTCCAAGTGCAGCAAGATCTCTCTCCAGGCCTTCATGTTTACGCTGCAATGCTTGCACACTGGCAAGGTCATGGCCATAGTTGTCGTTGTTGAGAGCTGCATCTTTCTCTTTAATCCAGTCCTTGGCTTCATCCACTTCTCTGAATGTTCATCAAAATAAAACGAAACTTTTTTCAAAATGACAGTAGAAAAAAATCATTGTGTAACAATTCTGGTAATGAAGATTCCAATCTAAAAATAATACACTCTGTAAAAATACATTTTTAAAAAAAATTCACTAGTTAATTTTTTTTTAAAATTGGGAGTTTTTAGAAATGTAAAAACTCATGACTGACTAAAATGTTTACAATTATTAAAAAATGTACCAACCTGTGGTATCTTTGAACTTCAAAAGAGCTGCTGAGAGTTTGTGCTCTTTCAGCAGTCACTTGCTGTAGGGTGACCCATCTTTGATTCAGTTGCTTTAGAAGGAAAAAAAAAAGGGTGGGGGGTGTGTTAAACCTTGAATTACTTATGCAACAAAATTCATCTACAGATCTTTTAAATAAAAGATAAATTACAAATATTTGAATGGCTCTTAAAATAAAAATATTGCGCTCTAAGAGAATTAACTCGTATCCAAATCATTAGATACAAGACCAAATGCCTAATGGCTACAGAATGTAAAAGATGATTCATTACAAACAAAAAATGGCATAACTCTTAAATTTACCTTGATAGTGTACTTACAATGATTTGTTCTCTGATTGTGTACTTACAATGATTTGTTCTCTGATCTTCTCTGCTGCCTCAGTGTGGCCCATGGCTGTCAATTTGTCAGCAATGTTATTCAGCTCCTGCAAACGTGCCTCGTTTGCTTTCAGGTCCTGAAGAAGAAAAAAATTCAGAAATGCGGTTTTGTTTTTAAATTGAAACATCATTTGAGATTAGCATATCTCATCAAGACATAAGATAATGTGCTGACAGAAGTGAACTATTGTGTACCACCTCACCTTCTGGAAATCATCAAACTTCTTCTGCATCTCCTCCACTTGTTCCAGGTCATCACCAACTTCCTCCCCTGCCATTGTGTTCTCCTTCTCTGTGATCCAGGCAGCCAGTTCTGCAGCCTCCCTCACCAGCTGGTAAGCCCTATTAGATTCCTGAACATTCTCCCTCCTCTGATTGGCCAAATCAAGCAAATTTGCATATCTGAAATGGATATGGTAATTTTTTTTAAAAAATGCAACTTAAATTTTTAGATACAGCTCATCATCAGAAATAAAATAGAACATTGGTTTCAGGTACATTGACTCCAGAATCTGAAATCAGGTTAAGTCTGCTGCTCTCAGCAACTAATCACTTATATAAGATAACGTCTACTACTTCAAAATTAATTGTCTATTTAGAAGGGGAAAAATTAGAGAGAGATATCTAAATTACTTGAATGAAAAAGAACAACCACATTTAGTTTGAAACATCAGCTTAATTTAATGCCCGTGTTATTAGATCTGTTTCTTTGGTATGATTTTTTTAATAAGTGATTTTATTTGAAATGAAAATGTGTCTCACTGAGTCTCAATCTGGTTTTGTCTGACTGAGATGGTGAACTCATCCATCAGATTGTTACGTGATGCAGACAAGCTTGGGTCTAACTTCTTCACGTAGGCAGCTGGCACAAAGCCTTGGCGGTCATTGACTTCAACCTTCCACCAGTCCTGGTGTTGGGATAAAAAATAAAAAAAATCATTGAATTTATCTTCTTAAATGCCTAAAATAAACTAAAGCAACTGACAACAATATGATGTATCAGATATATTGAACTTGGGTTATTTTTAATTCAACCTGGCATTACAAGAGACTATCATCCAACTCTTGCACTAACAATAGATATGAATAGGGCTGCAGAAATTATCAATCGTGATCGATTAATATTTAAACATCTTATGCCTTTAAAATTCAATCAAAAGTGAAGAATTTTTTTTAAATTTTCATTTTTTTTCAATTTATTGATTATATTATTTTTTTTGTTACTTAGCACTTTTCCTGCATATAATTTTATTTATTTAGATGTTCATGCGTAAACAAAAAAAGGTTTGTATTCCTTATTTCTTGCATAGCAGAACGAATTTGCTGTTTTACATGCTTATTAAAATTTGGGAGCCACGGAATTACTGTGACCTAACCGATTTTGTGAAATGATGAATCGCCACTTAAGGGGATTTATATATAAGTTACATAAAATATAATTAATCAAAATTTAATCAATTAATTTTTTCCAGATTAATCAAAATTTCTTTTAATGAGCACCAGCCCTAGATGTAAGCAAAAAAGATATATTAGTTTACCTTGTTGGCTGAGTTGAGAAGAGTGAGGACATCGCCTTTCTTCATGGAGACTTCTCGAGGGGACTTCTCAGTGTAATCATAGAGTGCCACAACTTTCTCCGTGCCAATGTCATCAATGACAGGGGCTTCTTGTTGCTGTGATGGACACCAAAGCAGACAGATAACACCAAGCTTGCTTTAAGTTTTTAATGACTTACTTTTGAAAAAAATGTGTGACCAAATTTAGCGAAATAACTGAAGTTAAGACATCATGTTACAAAACCATGCCTTTTTAATTAAGGATCCAATAAAATATCATTTGAATTGACTTCAATTGTACCAACCTTGCAGGCTTGAGCTTGCTCTCTGAGTCCTTCAATAACACTGCGATAGGCCTCAAGATCAGCCATAAAGGCTTCATGCTTTTTCAATAAGGCCTGGTTGCATGCAGGAATAAGGAACCAAAAAGAAATTAATAAACTTAGATGAGTAATTATAAGGACAAACGCCATTCAGTCAAATAAAAAGGCCTCACAATTGTTTTTTTATAATTTTATTTAAATGATGAATTACACTACGGAAAATATACTTGACTCACTCACTAATCAATGACCCTTAAATCACTTGTAGCAACACTCCAGGAAATCAACTTAATGTAATTTGTAGGAAAAATCATTACATTTTTTTTCTCCAAAAACCCTTAACCGTTACAGAATACAGAACAAATTAAACTGATTATTAAAATAAATACGGACCTCTGCAGAATCCTCATCTTTGCCGTAATCGGTATTTGCAGCAATTGGTTCTTTCTCTCTCATCCAAGATTCAGCCTCATTAGCATCAGCAAAGTATTGTTGAGCTTGGAGTGAATCCTCCAAGTCTTGTTTACGCTGCTGAGCCTTTTCCTATGTTAGGAGATTTATGAGATATCAAGCTTCTGGTGGTATATTCTGTTATTAAAATTGTTTAAGAGTTGTTCAAAGTTAACCATTTTCAAATGAAATTAATATATATAAATATAATTTTTATTTCCATACCTTCAAAGCTTGCCACTTTTCTTTCAAATCACTGATTTTATTTTTGATGGTGTCCGCTGCAAAGTGCCCCCCCTTGACCATGTCCAGTCCGGTCTGACAAACGTTATTGATGCGTGGCTCATGTCCTGCCACTTCAGCCTGCAGGGCCTGATGTTTTTTCATCAGGTTCTGTACTCCAATTAAGTCACGACCTTAAAATTAGTCAAATATTCGGGATTATTTTTTAATTTTTGCAGTGAAACTTATGAAAATTATTATGAAAATACTTCTTGTAAATATTTCATGGAATGATCTCTTATTTGTCAATTAATTCTAAAACTTAACAACGGTCATTGCTGATACCTCTGTTTGTTGAGGAAGCTATGGGCTCTTTTTCCCTAATCCAGTCTTCTTCATCTTCAACATCTCTCAGGAATTGTTGTAGAGTAAGTGCCTCTGTCAACTTTTGCTTGCGTTGTTGAATGGGAGCCTGTGCACATTAGTTTTAAAAAAAAAAAATTAAAGGGAAGAGAATCATTTCCTTTGCTCCCAGAATAAAATTGTACCAACGTCCCTTTTTTTTCTTTCAGATCCCAGATTTGTAGCATCACTGTGTAATGTTTGAGACCCACTACTTACAGCCAGCTTCTGGTAGCGCTCCACAACCTCAACTTGTTTAGCTCTGATGTTCTCTTTGTCAAAATGGTCTCCATTCTGGAAGAGTGTTGCTTGGGACTGGAGTTGGTCCAGGCGGTCCTGAAATGATACATTTTAACATTTGCTTTCAATCATTGAGAATAAATAAACTAAACGTTACCACATGCTCTTTAATATAAATTTATTGAGATGAGATCTTTGACCTTTCTAACAATTACTGAATTATTTTGTTTTTTTAAAATCCAAGTTAATTAACACAGAAATAGTTACATCATTTAGTTGATCAATTATTTCAGGATAAAGATGTTGAATAAAAAATAACACAAATGTTACAGCTGTATCAGGGGTCTCCAAACTTTTCTGCCGGAGGGCCGCATTAACTGTCACACAGCAATTTGGGGGCCGACTACTAACCCTTCTAAGTTTTGTGGTAAACTACAGGTAAAAATAATATCGTTTTTTGGAAATTAAAAGGTCTCCGGGGGCTGGATGAGATGGACTCGGCCCGTGGGTCACAGTTTGGAGACTCCTGAGCTATATGAAAAGAATAAAAATTAAAGAAAAGAATACTTACTTGATGAGACACAACATCAGCCTCTAAAAGAGCATGGCGCTTTTGAAGATTCTGGACATTGGTCAAATCCTGAAAAGAGATCAGGTCAGAAATTTTCATAGAGTTGTTGATGAGACGATGTGAATATAACATTTGGTTTACTCAGGAACCGGCAAGGTAAGATTTAGTCAGCAACAGAAAGGTAATAAATCCCATACCAAAAAAAAAACTTTGACCGAACTAATAGTGAATATAATTGGAGATAATTTGAATAGTTTAGGCTTTGAAATCATATGTCTCAGTTTAGTTTTATTCCTATTCCCCATTACAGGTTATTGTAAATAATCTGACCTATTAATGACTAGTTCATGCCAACTCAAGCAAAAACAATTGAACACAGAACAAAATCCTCTGGTAACTCATTCACTACAAGTGCTAATAGAAGTAGTATAATATAACAACAAACCCATTTAAGATGACAACGCCATTTCCTTCAATAGGTTGAATGGATATTCTTAGGCTTTACACAAATATCAACTCTAACATTGCAATTTTCAGTGTTCAGAATTTAATTTAAAATTACTTATACATTGTGGTAAGATTTCAGGTCATGCAAATTAAGCTGTTTAAACTTTATTCATTCACAATATGCAATAGATGTCTGTTTCCTTTTTAAGGAGGCTAGCAAAGGGCAATTTATTCAAGTATAAAATAGAATCTAATTGTACTTTTATTTAGTGAGGTTTCCAAAATCACATCGTGAAAATTTACCTATATTGAAGTGTGCATTAAGGGTCCCCTTTCAGGCCTACATAAATTTTCTAAACTAAAAGACAAAAAGGCACATTTCACACTGTGTAACACTTTCTGTTTCAATATTCCTAAAGCCTTTAGATAAATGACAGAGTCTCATATGTAGTAAAGTTCTGCTTTCTTTCTTTGGATGTAGGCCATAGGGAAGTAAGCCACTAGATGACTCAGCCTTATTTAAAACGTCTGTCGGTGGGGGAATCACAAAAGAATGAATTCTAGTGAACAGACAGGGGTGGATATTGGTAACACAACATAGGACAGAAAAGATTGCTTGGTATGAAATATTTTAACATGCCATTTTTACAGTTGGGGCCAGTGGTGCTCAAATAAGCTGAATGTAATTTAAAAACTTACAATAGGCAAGAAAAAAAAAACAAGCCTATGTGATTACTGAACATTTTGAGATGAAAGAAATTAAAAGTGCTCTATATACTCTCTGACATTTGGACAAGTACATGTGGAAGGTATTTAATAAACATGCACACTACAGAACCCTAATAAAATGTGTTGAACACATCTTAAATGATTTTAATATCATACATGGGGAAAGTGAGGCTGGACATCTATGTAGCTCAACAGAATACCACTTATACCAGTGACAGACTTCACAATAATCCTGTTACATTCCTTGTACAAACCATACTACAAGGATAGGATATTGGTTATTGATAAAATCACAATCTCTCATAAAGTTTTTGATTTCAGAAACACAAAATGCTTAAACCAGTTCCCCCCACCCCCAACCTTTCCCACAAGGGTAAAAACAGGCTCACTTTTGGATGCTATCAAATAAAAAGAAAGTTTGAAAGATGGATTTATATACTAATGGTGCAAAAATAATTTATTTAAAAATTGAGTTTTGTTTGATGGATATAAATTTGAAGCTACTGTTATCAGTAAAATCTTATAATCTATAATATGTATCTATCCCTTACAAATTTTTAAAATAAGATTATTTTAATTTTTGGTCAATAATCACATTTTCTTACATAATCTTGGTTAAATAAAAAATCCAAGTTTTTAGGCTCTAAATATTTAACATAAGGTCAGACATTTTTGTATTGGTAACAAATTTTTTTATAGCCTTGGGAAGTGGGGGGGGGGGGGGGGGGAGTAAGATATTTTTAAAATTTTAATAAAAGCAAAAATTGTAAGGTGCAACAATATAAAGATAATTAATACAGGCAGAAACTGCCAAATATGGTTCTTACAGATGTCTGAAAAATGTAGGAGGAAAAAAAAGTTGAAATTAGGCGGGCCTTTCTAAGAGTACTGCAGCTGTTAGCTTTCTTTTTAATTAAAAAAAAATATTTGTTAAAAATTAAATTACAGAGATGGAAAAATAATAAAAATGGTATTAATACAAATTAAATATTATATAGATATTCTTTGTACTCTCATGAATCTTTAAGGGTCAGGTTTGAAACAATTTGTTTTAATGCCTGAGCTATGAACACTCTTGACCACAACAGCTGGACTAATGTGGTGTAAAGCTTGGGTTAAAGAAAACTTACAGTTTGCTGGAGAAGCTAGCACATTACAGGTAGGAGGGGAGGGTTGAGGAGGAAAAAAAGAGAGATAGAAGGTAAGACGAAAAAATAAAAAAAGGAGAGAAGATCAAATAAACTCATATTGATGAAAGTTTATAATTTTTTTTCCTTCAAGTGTTTAAGAGAGAAAAAAGGAATTATGACACATACTTTTCTACTAACAAACTATTCTTCAACATGAGATCTAATTTGACTTAACTTAGAGTCACTTAAGACCAAGAGAAGGAGAAGAAGCAATTTAAATTAATAGCTGTCAACGACAATTTACGTTTATATCCTGCTCATAATAATTGTGAATCTAAAGGGAATTTGAGCATACATGAACTAGATTAACATAATAATGTTAGATTCATAGTCTGTACAATAAGTATGATGCTATTGGAAATCTATATTTAAAAAAACAAACAAATATTTTAATCTCCACTTTGTGTTAAGTGGCATAAATTCTTTTAGAGCCCTACGGACATAAATTCAACTTTTCATCAGCAGAAATACCTTTCCATAATCCTCTGAGATGAGAGAGCTTTCAATGTCAGCTAGCCAGGATTCTACATCCTCAACGTTACGGTTGAATTGTTGCTGGTGAGCTGCTTCATTTAGTTTATTGCCTGTAGCAGAAGAAGCAAACAAAAAATAATTAAAAATCATCACAACGCATTACATTTCTTTTTTTAGAGATACAACTGTTTCTCCATTATCTTATTTCAAGTGTTATGTCACATTGGACATAAGATGCAACATTCATACTATGCCTATCCCTAATTTAAAAAAAAATGCCCAGTTACAGTATTGTGTGAATGGTTGTCATCAGACTGACAAATTATTTAGTGTCATGTTTACTGTTAATCTATTGAAAATAAACATGCATGTTACATTTGTATCTCCATGTTCAAGAATTTAAACATTTAAATTAAAAGTGCATTTAAAGTAAACATTACCTCTACATAATATTTTGTAGTTGTCATAATATGAACATTATTTTAATGGCTAATGATAACCAACCCAACAATCTTAAATGTTTTTGGTTATTTTATTTTAAATTTTTCTATTTTTAAAATCAACTATAATGAAACAAAAACACACCTTTCTTTTCTGTCTGGAACTGAAGTGTTGTCCACAGGCGTTCTATCTCATCAACACGATCTCTGAAGAAAAATAAATCAATCTTGTGATAATAGCAATCACACAATTAAACAGTTGTTTCTAATAAGCATATTTCAGCTGTATAACTACCACTAAATGGAGGATAAATGATTTTTTTAATTAACTAAACCAGGTGAGAATGTCTCAGTAGGTCACAAATGATTAAACTCACTTTATGGGTCCTTTGGCATAGTGATCCTTTTCAATGAGCTGCTGTCCAGTGGTTCTGATACTTTCAATACGACTTTTGTTGGCATCAATTTCACCCTCAAAGTTCTGGTGTTTCTGGAGCTTTGTCTGAAGGTTAGTGGGATCCTAACAGGGAAGAGACGCAAGAGGCTTTCAAATATTGTAGAGATATTAGGTTGTATTCAAACTCACACAGACTAAACAGTTAAGGCTTAATTAATGGAGTTAATCATGTGTGAGGAGACATTAGAAAAATGTACCAAGTAGTTCTCATCTGAGGCGGTCTTGAGTTTCTCATTTATCCATCCTTTCGTTTCATCACAGTCCCGCTCAAAGATTTGGAATTCATAGGACTGTTCTAGCATATGTCGACGCCAGCTGGATTTCTCATACAAAGCATTACGTCTAGCCAGAAGCTAATTGGAAGAGAAAAAAACAAACCATCAATAAAATAATCAAATTGCACTCAGGAAATCTTATTTCTCCTTAACAAAATGCAACCTATCAAATCTATCCCATACTTTTCTTCTATTATGTGTATAGACATAGAAGTGATTTCTCTTAAGATATACATGCGAACAGTTTAAGACTAATGGAATTACAAAGAAATAAGCTTGTTAACGGTTAACCGGTCCTCAGATCAGGATCGGTCATCTTTATTCAGGACCGCAGGACCGTGTAACCGAAAAGAAAACAATAACAAAAAACAAAAACAAAACAAAAAAAAAAAAACCACTAGCGGTAACGTAGTGGAAAAAAACAACACAAGCCGTAACGCGCCTCGCACCTCTCCCTCTCGCTTTGTCACGGTGAGTAAAAGCGATACCACGATCCAGCTGCCAAGTAGCCTAGGTTGGCATTCAAACTAATCAAACCTTCAGTCTCCAAGCTGTAAGCGTGAGTACATGACGCGTTATAGCCTTGCTTCACTGAAGTTCACAACTAATAGTATTAGTTACTAACAGTACGTATTTGATGTCAACAACGGTCAAGGCCGAGGCTGTTTCTATTTATATTTATTATAGTCTGTTTCTTATAAAGACAAAGAAAGCTATAAAAGCATATGACCCCGTGACCTATCCGCATTTTCTGATCACCGGTTTATAGTCCATTTCAGGCATTCAAAAAACGTATTGGCGCACGCCGCTTAGTGAAGTACATGTACCTATATTACGAAGGTATTTGAAAGACGTAGCGAAGATACCGGGCGATTAATTGGCCCACAAATTCGAGTTCGGTCTTTTAGTGACAGTTTTCCTGCCTATTAAAGGCATTTGTTTACCACATAACAGTACGGCGAGTGTAGCTCAAACCCGATTTGAACAGAAAAAAAACGTGGAGGGTGAACGTGTGAATCGCAAAATTCAATTATTCTGGTGAGTTGACGATTGAAAAATAATATGTTTTTTAAAAAAATTAATTCCATTTTATCATCGTTTACTTCGTAGCTTTATAATTTTATTATATTATTAATTTTAATACGCGAGTTGACTGGCATCACACACAAGAGAGGTAAACATGACGTCAAAACGGACGGGGCGTGGCGTTGGTTTTTGAAAGTAATGAAAAATACCTCGCTAACTTTAACGAACGATTGAACTTGTCCTCTTATTTAGACCCACAACGGACGGGGCGAGGCGTTGGTTTTTGAAACTAATGAAAAATACTTCGCTAATTTTAACGAACGATTGAACCTGTCCTCTTATTTAGACCGGTGAACTACGAGTCCTCAAAATAAAATATAAAAAAGACAATTAACCATCACTGTTTAGTTAATTTTTTGGATTAAAAAAAAAAATGCTATGAAATGAGGTCAATGCGAAAAGAGCTGAACGCAAGCGGGGGGAAGCAGGCTTTGATGCCATCAGACGACGCGAGGCGACAACATTCTCTTGTTAGTTCTCAAAACATTAGGGATACAAGGACGAGCGGTTAACCGGTCTTTTTTTTAATGGTTAGCCGGTCCTCAAAAACGAGCGGTCTTAACAACCTTACAAAGAAATATTAAGAAGATTTCATAACAATAACATCAGTTTAAGAATTTTGATTGGAAAATGAACTCTAATTTAATATATCATGTTCTAATTTTTTAAGACACCTACTTGGTCTCGCCTGGCAGCCACATCTTCTGAAGCATAGTGTTCACTATCAATGAGTTTACTGGCAAATTCATCAAGAGCCTGATAAACATAAATTACACAACAATCAGTAAAAAAAAAAGTACAAAATTTTTCATCAGATCAAAGTACAGTTATGACAGAAATAGCCTGGAAATTATTCATTAAAATTAAGGCTTCACATTTTCTCATATAAAATTAGACTTATGAATTCAGGAAGTAAAAGTTAAATAAATGTGGTGTTTTAAAGAGGAATTTGTTTAAAGGAATACTAAAATGACCAGCAATTGTAGAGTTGCTGTGTAGGTTCCTTACCTTGATTTTCTCTTCTTGAGCAGCTAAAGATTTCTCAAAGTCTCCGTGCTTCTTGAGCAGAGCCTCAACACTATCTAGAGAGTCTCCGAGGTCATCGTTGACCAAGAAAGCTTCCTGCTTGGTCATCCATGTGTCTGCCTGCTCAGTGTCCCTCAGGAAGAGTTGTAGGTCCATACACTGCTCATACAAGACTCTCCTCTCTTCCCACAGCTCAAGTAGTGAGTGCTTCTCATGGCTCAAGATGCTCAGCTATAACAAAAACAAAATATAGTTATTTTCATTAGACAAAAACACATGGTATTTAATGTCACACAAAACACATTTCCCTCAAATGCTTTCTGTTTAAATAAATTATTTAAAAAGGGATGCAAGTTGGTGAATTATTTAAAGGGAAGGTATGAAATACATATATATATATTATTTTTGTTGCATACTTTTTCACGAACTTCCTCTGAGGCGAAATGATTGGACTCCACTAGCCGTGTTCCAGCTTTGCTTGTAGACTGGAAGCTGTCTTCGCGGGCATCAATTTCACCCTAGAATAAGCAAATCATAGCGGAATAATGAGGAAATTATTAAAAGCAATCTTACAAAATATACTTCAAATCATAAAAATATGACATTCACCAATTAATTCAGAATATTATTTAAGAGAAAAAATAATAATTCCTCCGCACCTTGTGCTCATTGTGTCTGTCCAACAAGGCCTCGGCCCCAGCCACATCTTTGGCCAGCTCATCTGCTGAGATGATGGCCTTCATGTCAGAGATCCAAGACACCAGGTCACGGAAATCAGCCAAGAACCTCTGCAGATAGTAGGCATCATCCAGCCTTGTCTTACGTTCTGTGGCCTGGTGGGGAACAAGTGCATACAAGTAAAAATTGGATTTGCAACTATCAGGACATGGCTTGTTAAAGGAAGAAAATTGATTTAAAATAAAAAATAATAACCTAAGGCCAACTTTCAACTAGATTCACAATTTATTATTTAGATTGATGGTCCCACCTTTGTTTTCAGTTTTTTCCAATTTTCACCAATCTCCCTCTGCTTGGCTTTGATCTGGTCAGACTGGTCAGTGTGTATCTCCTTCAGACGATCTGCCTCTGTGGTTAAGGCTAAAACCTAGGTAACAGAATGCTTACATTATTGGCATTTTTGGAATAGAATAGCTATCACTTTGGAAGGCAGTACGAAAAATGGTAGTTTTAAAATTTTTTTAAAAAGAGTCCTATTTGAATTGAAAAGAGTTTTATATTTCATTATACATGTTTAATTCTTGTTACAATACCTTTTCTTCTTTGCTTCTTAAAATACCTTTTTTTTCTTTACTTCTTGTTAAATACCATTTCTTTTTGTTATATAACTTTTTTCTTTACTTCTTAAAATACCTTTTCTTCAAGTGCAGCAAGATCACGCTCAACACCTTCATGTTTCCTCTGTAAAGTTTGGACACTGGCAAGATCACGGCCATAGTCATCTGTAGATAGTACAGCATCCTTCTCCTGAATCCAAGATATAGTTTCATCCGCATCCCTGGAAAATATACAAACAAAACATTGAATCCACATTTTATTTGTTTCTTTTTTAATTAAAGCTCACACATATTTTGTTAAATATTAAAACTGTCTTTAAGTTCTACATAAAAAGGTATGCACACGAACCTGTTGAATCTTTGAATCTCATGAGCACCAAAGAGCCTTTCTTGCCTTAGCAAGGACAACTGCCGCAGTCTCTGCCAAGCCTCGTTTACTTCCTGCCATGAAATAAGCCTTTTATTTTTATTTTCACCTCATCAATTTTTGTTTTAGTGACTTATTTATTTAACAATTCACATGTTTGGAGTCTATTTTTAATAATTTCTGTTTAGATTTGAAGAAAGAAATATCACTTGTAACATTTTAAAAAAATGACCCAATGAATGCACTGAGCATCAAATCAGTTTACATGTGACCGAGTCTGACCTGCTGCTTCTGTCTAATAGTTTCCTCCTCTGGGTGGCCATCAACCACCAGTTGTTCAGCCAAGCTGTTAACTTCAGCAACCTTGTCCTCATGGTTTTGAAGGTCCTTAAAGAAAATATTAGTCAAATTTTTTATTAATGTTGGTTTCTTTGATGAATTTGCAGTAATTTTATGAATCACTTCAAAAAAATAATCTTGATTTCAATATTTAGGAATAAATCTTGAATCCAAAAATTTGTTTGTTCCTACATTGCCCCCAAACTTTCTAGGCTCTAGAAATCTTTAAATAAAAATTGATGAAAATTAGGATTTTTATCTCAAACAAATGAGTAATGAATCTGGATACAGGTACTAAAGCAGTTATGTTTCCAGCAGGGCTGGATTTACTCATTAGCTACACAAGCTATAGCTTAGGGCCACCACTTTCTTGGACGCAAAAGGAAATTGTCAAGAGCGAGCAAGTGTCATATTTGGCACTAATTTATAATATGTTGACTTGTAAAGAGCCCCACGTCTCAAATAGCTCAGGGCCTGGATAAGGCTTTATAAGTCCAGATATTCTATATTAATCAAGTCCAATTCCAGCCAATTACCTTCTGAAACTCATCAAACTTTTTCTGTAGGACTTCGACATGTTCCAGATCAGTTCCAAACTCATCAGATGTCACAAAGGCATCCTGGAATAAAATGTAGGAAATTTACTTTGACATTTTCAAGTCTAGGATTTTTAAAAAAAAATCTAAAATCATTTCTCAAATAGGATAAATATTCAATCTAAATGAATTTTACATTTGCTTGGAAAAATCCATAGATTTGAATAAAGGTTTATAATTTAAAAAATTGTCACAGGAAATTTGGAATTGTAAAGTTTTCTGAATTTGAAAGATGTTTTTAAAAAAATTGTTTATGCATAATTTTATATTAGCAATATTTCAATCTGCAATCACTTAGATTGACTTTGGCTCAAGATAACATCTTAAGGCACAGTGACACCATTAGTACCTTGTCATTGATCCAGAACATAACCTCACGACATTCTCTCATAAACTGAACCAGCTTCAGTGCCTGCTGGAGTTTTGTGCCCTTGTCAGCGAGCCTGGCCAGGAGAAGTGCCCAAAGGCGGTGTAGCTCATCCAAGCGTTCCTGGAAGGCAATGGTTTGGGTTATCAAATGCTATGAGACATGAGAAATCAATTTGTTTGGATTCATTGAGGGTAGAGTCACACACTAATAAACGGAAAGCAACATTGATCCCCCATGAAACAAATGGCTCTTTATAAAAGCTAAAATTCTTTGGTTGCCTAATTAGATAATAGTTACTTTGTTTTCTTTTTAAAATTAGATAAGTAGAATTTTAGTTGAATAGCCCTAGGATGAATCATCCAAATATAGTACAAGTTAAGTACTGTCGACATTATAAATTTAAACAGCAGCAATTTCTGTGAACAAATCTCAACAACATACTCTGAGTCTGAGCTATAAAACTCCTGCACAATACCAATTGCTTGACCTGTTGGCATTCATAACTGGTAAATTGCACAAAGCAGAAAATTTTGTTGCAAGCAAATGTCAACTGAAATTGAGTTTCTGTGTGTGTTTTTGTTTCAAAACACCTATGTGATGAGCTTTTAAGAGCATATTACAACATACATAAATTGCTATTGTAAAACTGAGGCCAATAGACTTTTTTTTTAAAAAGAGGAGCAAAAAAAAAGAAAAAAAAAACCTACCCTGATTATCTCTGAAGCAAAATGTTCCTGAATGATCATTTCATTGCCGATTTCATCCAAAACTTGGATAGCATTTGCATGGGCTGAGACTTCAGCTTCAAAAGCCTGGTGCTTCTGTATTTTGGCCTGGAAGACATGAGAATACAGCACTGGGGTTAAATACTGGTTTGGTTAGCCCTGTACTAATAATCACAGTAAAGACTGAATAAATACAGTAAAGATTGAAGTGCTACAGTTAAGAGTGAATAACTACAGTAAAGAATGAGTAGCTACAGTAAAGACTGAATAACTACAGCAAGGACCCAAATTAAATATTTAGTTTCCAAATGGTAATTATGTTTATTGATGTTACCTGCAAATTTGTTGGGTCCTTGTAGCTTTCGTCTGAAGCTGTTTGCAGCTTTTCATTGATCCAAGACTCCAGCTCATCGGCATCTCTCTTAAAATACTGATATCTCCTCGAGTCCTCAAGATTGTTTTTGCGATCACGGCAGGCGGCCTTAAAAGCTGCGTAGCGACCCAATACCTCATCTCTCCTGGCCTGGATGTCCTCGGCTGTCTCAAGGACTTTAATCTCCCGAGCCGTGGTGTCGGCCGGTGCAGTCATGGCGTTATTTTTTATTCACAGAGACTGACAAGAAAGAAAAAAAAATGAAGAAGTAGAAAATGTAGTTCTATTGATTTTGTCTTGTCATGTCCAAATAATCTCATTTGGCATAGGTTTCATGTAGACTTTACGTCCAAAATAAAACGTTCAAGTTTGATGTTTATAAAATATTTCCTCAGACTACAGTAATTGTTTGTCAAAACTAAATTTAGAGTATGATTTTATTACAATTTATTATTTGTAGTTAACTAATAACTACAGTTAGAAATGAATGATAAAAAGTCAGACCTTGGACTGCAACAACAATAATAATCAGCCATTGGGCTGATTACAGATTCAAGTAATGGAACATCCATTACAAGATACGACCTGTGGCATACCATACGCCATAGACTTGCTCATCATAGTTAGTGCAGAGAAAGATGGGGAAAAAAAAAAGGGGGGGGGGTTGAGAGAACAGACACAAAGAGCAGCACAAAGTAATGAAAAAAAATTGAATTAATGTGGAGACATGTGCACAGCGGTTGTTGTCACCTGCCCCCCACCCTTTACTACCATCCCTTGTACACTATAAATTGTGATTTGCCAACCCTAGAGTTAGTCAGTCATCTTTGCAAAAAATGGGGAAAAGAATGGGTAGAAAATTTAAAAAAAAAAAAAAAAATATTGTTCCCCCTGGGGGTTGAACCCAGGACTTAACCACGTGCACGGTGGATGTGATAACCACTACACTACAAATCATGTTATTCTGTGTAGGAACAACGCAATGGAACGCAAGAAGCATTGTTGCCACCAGCCCCACCCTTTTATTTTCTCTTGAACCCACTTCGCTTGCCCACCGTGATCTATTGACCCCAGCGGGGGTCATTTGTCATGGTCATTTGCAATGCCCGTTTAAGTGCAATATATATATATATATCTACAGTCGAACCCACTTACCTCGAGCTCGGTTAGCTCGACCACCCTATTATGTCGACGTTTTTTATTGGAACCGCCAAATTCTCTCTTTGTCTTAGCATTTTCTCGTCGTTTAATTCGATTTTTTTAAGTCGCCGAAACTTCATAACACGAGCACAAAAAGGGGTCAAATTTGCCACTTAACATTGGTTATCTCGATCCCCATGACCAATCACCAGCTTTTGAAAATGTTAGCTATGATTTTTTTATAACCAAGGGAAGGGACCAAGTTTCTGCCTCACCAGGGTCTGCTGGTGACGTCACAGCCCACTTGCGTTTTGCTCTCAGCGCTGTGTTGCTTCTGGTACTATGGCAATCGCCGGCTTTTGAAATTCTTAGTTCTTTTATAGCCATCAAAGCCACGAAAAAGTATCAGCCTTGCGATGTGTGCTGGTGACGTCATAGCCCACTTGCGTTGAGACATGTGTTGCTAACTTAAATCGCCAGCTCTTGAAAATGTTACTTATCGTTGCCACTCACCATCTCACTTCCGTATTTTCGCGCGCGTCTTATAAAAAGTTTTACGATTGGTTACGTTTATGCTAGCTAACCAATAAAATTGATCGTTCAATAACAGTTCATGCACTCTTGTTGATCTTGTCCAAAAGATAACATCCTGTAGCTATTCTGTTGTTTTATTTTTCATTCTAAAAATGTCTGGAGGAGGTAAGAGAAAACTGGAAAATCAGTCATTAGAGAAAAAGTATGATATCATACTGCAGCCAGAAAAAGGAAAAAAAAACGGTAGACCTTAGTCGTCAGCATGGCATTCCAGCAAACACCATTTCAGGATGGAAAAAGAAGGCCGACGTGATAAAGCAAATGTACGAGAAATCTGTCTTTGATCCAGCAAGAAAAAGACTTAGAGTGGCTGAGCGCAAAGATGTCGACGATGACGTGTTTCAATGGTTCACAAATACACGAGCAACAAACCTTCCCATCAATGGTCCCTTGCTGATGGAGAAGGCGGACATCCTTTTATCCATAAAATGTACCGTGTGCAGACTTGTTTTTCATTGGCAACCATTCATCCTTCAACCTCATTTTGACTATTACATGTACTGTACTACTGCTTTGTTCTCATTGTTTCATTCATAAGAAGTGGCCGTGTGCAAAAGCCATTTAACTATTGGTTAAAATTAATTAAAATATGTCAAAGTTGAAGGTTCAAAAGTTCAAAAGGAGTACCTAATTTATTTGTGTACGTTTATATAGAGAAGAGTTCGCTTTGTCATGAGTCATATATAGGTCACGATAGACCATTCTGAGTCCATTGTAAGCTGAGGGGACGGACCCAAAGAAGATGATTAGGAAGAGAATGGTTCGGAGACAATGAGCGGATGTGTAGGTTACTTATTTGTGTAGCTTGTAAGGAAAATCAAGCAAGTGGCTTCGAAGGCACAGTATCGCTCAACCTGGGAATCACCGCAAAACGGGGTTATATACTTAAACGGTCTTTAAAAACGAACGGTCTTAACAACCTAAAGAAAGAGTGAAGAAATAGGGCCCCGATATTCCGATACGATTCTGATTAATCGTCCCTTCACTAATTAACGCACAATACGTACATAAAGAAATTTCAAGCGCATGTTAATATTTTGTCGCCATATTGGTTTTCGCTTTAACTCGATCATCGGTTATGTCGATGCCATTTTTCATACCCCAACGCCGTCGACTTAAGCGGTTTCGACTGTATANTATATATATACAAACACACACACATATATATATACACACAATTTTATTATGTTTTTAAAAAGTGTTTGGTATTTAATATGTTTGAAAATTAACCATTTTGAATCAGAATTAGAATGATTTTATTTTTTAGCAGTGAGTTGGCAGAAAAATGAATCATTTTAAACATCATTGGAATTTAAATCTTTAGCACAACTCTTGCACCCAAACCAGGGACTAGAATTTTGCAAGCACATATAGCACGGAAACGACTTGTGAAATCACCAGTGCAGTACAGAACATTGGTTAAGAAGTGTGAAAGATTGCACTTATAATAATTCGGAGGGGTGGGGTAGAAGTTAGACCTGTATATGAATTAAGTGCATGATGCATAAGAACAAGGAATTATGTGTGGATTTGAAGTTTTTCTTTTTGTCTTGTGTTAAAATCATCATTGGTTTTTTCCTACCCACAGTTTAAGACTTTAATTTTGTTAGTCTTTAAGAAAAGTTATAACTTTGCACATATGAACCACATTTTAATTCGGTTTTTTAATCATAGAATTTTAAATTATTATCATTATTGTTTTCTTAACCCGAAGAAGCAAAGTGTTGCTTCTTAAGTATTTAGAGGACGTAGAATTTAATGTTTGCCAACAATTAGTTATATCAGTGAAACAACTATATCCTCGGGAAATTGAAAAGTGAAGGTCACCAGGGATTTGATTTTGTTACTGGTTCATCGACTTAATGGTTCAATTTAAATGGGTTATATTATATTAAAAAAATAACAAACTACTGTGGTAAATAACATATACAAAAAAAAAGTGATGTGTTTATGTTGAAGTATAAACAAATGAGTGTTTTTACATGTAATTATTTTATTTCATTAATTTTATGTAACCATTTTCAGGGTATTATTGGTTAACCTCTTTTAAAAATGTGTACACAAATTGATCACACAAATTTGCCAGATATCTCTTTTATAAAAAAGAAGAAAAAAACAAACAAATAAGTACCTCGATTGTGCAACTCTGCCAGAACATGAAGAATAGCACAAAATAGTGCGTAAAGTAATGCATATGAAAGGCATAACGCTAATAAGGTAATCAAGAAAAGGTCAGGGTGATCTTCAAGAAATGGACACTTAAACATAGGAAGTTTTTAAATAAAACACTAAAAATAAAACACAAGAGAAGAGTTCAAGAAGTTAATCAAATGTCATGCACAGGTGTTGCCTTTAGAGATGTGATTTGTTTTCACATCTAAACACAGAAACTCCATCATAGAATTAACATACATTTTTAAAACTATTTTCTAAATTAAGTAGAACATTACCAAAAAAAAAGTTAATAAAAGTGAAACAGTATCTACCCCAGGTGTATGAGGATATAATTTTTGTATCATCTACATTTATAAATACATTTACACCGCTTAAGGAAATCGAAATATCAGTCAGTTGTTTATTTACACTTCAGAAAGAAACTAAAACTTATAGAAGAACTATCTTAGATCTGAACAACCTATACAGTATTGATTTGAATTCCCCATAAGCTACACTGGTGAGCTTAGAGATGTTGCCTACATGTGAGCTTAAGCTGAGTCACACTCATCAGATCAATAATTTGAACAGGGAGCACCAAAAAAATATGATTCAAAACAAGATTTTTCACTTTTTCTAATTAACTATATTAAAGACTGCTTTTTAATCAAATAATTTCAGCTTTTGAACAACGACTATTGTCTAGTTCTCTAAAACTTACAAAATATAGTCCCCACTGCCAACCTAAATGTATTTAGACATAACTCAAAATCAACTAGCTTATAACACAGCAAAGAAAAAACCTAGGTATTTCCAATTATTTCATAATGGATAATTTTGGCATCACAAGGAAATAGCATTGCACAACACTCCTAACATCACAGCAGGTTTTTAATACCAACAGATCACAGTAAAATTTACAACGGAGGGTAACAGTATTCTGCTCATTTAAAAAAAAAAAAAACTACTAGATTTAAAACAGAGCATCACAGCTATTTTCTGGCACAAACATTTATGCTTTATTATGGTGCTCATGCACCCCACACTCCCCTGTGTGTTGATGCTGGGATCAAGTAGCACACAGTAGCAGACAGGAATTATTGATTTACCTTCACCATGACAACCTGCTCCTCAAGGAAATTTTATTTAGAGAGTTTTCAGCCAAAATATAAGCAACTACTTTTACAATGAAATAAAACCTAGTCCAATTTTATGAAAAATATATATTAATAAAATATTTTTTTCTAGTTTCCTCTTACAACGTTCAAAATGTAAAACATAATAATTTATCCCCCTGCATATGTCATCTTTGATACAACAAACAGCACAGGTCAATCAATAAAAATTCAGATTTTATGAGACAGCTTGCTGGAAATATTTATATTAATGTTGCATTCCCAACTGAGTCAATACACCGAGAGTGTAATTGTCTTACTAAGACTTAAAAATAGAAAATGATTTTTTTAGGGCTGTTATCGATTAAATTAAATAGTTAACTTTTGAAAAATTACGGATTAATTAATCAATAATTTTTTAAAGCTAAAAATAAAGATGTATGACGTCATTAAACAGAAAATTTCAAGGGAAGTAATAGTGACAGGCAATTGATTTTTTAAAAGTTATTTTTAAAATACAGCAATAAAAACAAGTTAAATAATGTGTTAAAGTTGAGGCCCTTGGATGAAAATTTAAAATAAATTTTAAAATATAAAGTAATACAGCTGTATAGAAATTGACGATTAACAAAAAACATAAAGATCACCTTTTTGACCCAAGTGGTTCAAGAGTTATGATTTTTTTCTAAGACCTCATAATCACTTTTTTCACTATGTTGTTTTCCGTCACATTTAGTGCCCTATAACTTAAGTATTTAAATTTATTTAATTTAAAATATATAATACTGTTAGGAGATATATTTAAATATAAGTAGTTCAATATAATGAATTAAATTTCTTTTATTGTTAATTAATTAAAAACAATGTTTTTTATATCATTGTCCTTATAAAACAGGTTATTTTAAAGTTTACACCCCTTACTGTCTCACTTGAAATGAAGAAGTTTGTACTTCTACTAAAAAAAAATATTAATTATTATTAATAATTTATTAATAAATCGAAAAAGAATTTTAAAACATTGCTTTAATTTTAATCACTATTTTATCGATTAAAATAATTTAAATCGATAAAGAAATTTACAGATTAATCGAGAAATTAATCGGTAATTTCCGCAGCTCTAATTTTAAAAAAAATATGGACTAAGTGGCTCTAGTTAATTGCCATAAAGAGGGCCAGCTGCTCCACCTGTCACAACAAATTTCTCAATTCACCCAAAAAATACCATGGAACGTCAGTGTTGGCAAATTCACAGCTACTTCTATTGCAATATTTTGCAATACAAAAATAAATTTAATACATCTAGAAAGGTTAAATAAAACTGTCTGCATAGAAGATTTGACGGACTTGCAGGTAGATTAGAACTAAATGATACGCTTTTTTGTTCAATGTAGCATCTTAAGGGCTAGATTTCATTTTAACAGCACAGATATGAGTTTCTGAGGACAAGGACTGTTCTCTATAAAGATCTGAGAAGCCCTTGGTCTAAGCAGTAAATGAACAACAAAACTCTTGGAGACTAAGCTTATTCCAGCTCCAGTTTCTTTACAATGCATAAAAACTCTAAATACTCACGCTTATAATTACAATATTTAATACAACAAAATTTTATTTGCAAGACAATCATCACTGATTAGTTTTTATGCATGTTTTGCTGATACATTCTCAGGGTCATAAATTGTCACAATTCTCACATCATCTATCTGGGATGGTTGGTGCGGGTGAGGACAGGAGAGATTTACTGTTAGTGACAAGCTCAACCCCATATGTGCAGGATTGCAGAATTGCGCTGTGCATGCAATCTTAAAATTGGCAATAATCCTCATAAGATTGAAGCCTAGTACCCACATGACTATTAAAAAACAATGCATCAAAATAAAGATGACATGTTTAGCTATAGCAATCAGGTTTGTTACTATCAAGAATACAGAGGCATGCGGGGAATAAATCGTTAAATTTAGCTGCCCTAATAAAAACATTAGCCAACTTCAGAGTGTAACTAGGGTAAGGGCTGAAATTTCAGAATCTGCAAACTAATGCAAAAAGCCTTTACAACGTCACTTTCAGATAAAACATCTACAGTCTGGGACCCAATCACCAAGACAAAAATCAACAAGTTGGAGCTAGTCCAGCAACAATTACCCAGGCTCTCCAAGTTACTTGGGTTTTAAAATTAGCCCGGATCATTGCTCCAGCATAAAACAGAAACAATAAGAGGCTTTGACAAGCAGTTCAAGCCCCTAACAACAAGAACACGGTTGGTTCCTGCCAAGGATAAACAGTGATGGGTACAAGCTTAAAAAGCACAACACAAACATTTGAGATGAGAACACTAAACACATTCATATTTATTGCTTCCTATCCCCAGTTCCTGGTACCTTCACAACATACACTGGAGAGTGAACTAAACATTTATTGTGAGCCCGCAAGCCATGGATGAAAAAAATAAAATAAAATATTTAAACATTCACAGTGAAAAAAAAAAATCTAATTAATGAAAATTCCACCAAGCTACATAATGAGAAAAAGCATTTTCAGATACAAATTCATGAGGGGAAGTTAGAGGGTTATTGGTGGATTCTTGTGCTGTGCCTGGGAACTCAGCCAGTTAACCTATTTTAAGTGGCTAATTTGGCCCCATTTTGCTCTAAAGACATAATTGACGAGAAAATGCTAAGACCAGGAGCATTGGTAGTGTGGATTTCTGCTGCTCAGATACCTTCCCCAACCCCATAAAATGATGTTTAAATTTATACAAAAAGATTTTTTTTTATTGAAAAGTAACAATAGGATCAATTATAAATTGTTATGCTTTCTTTTCTTTATCTAAAATTCATAATTAGATTTTTTGCTTTTCACCATGGATATATCTGTCATGGCACTGTCAATATCATGCTCAACCAAAATAGCATGGTTACTTAATAGTATTGTAATCAATGTTGATGGTAATTCATTTTTTTTTTTATAACAATAAGTTTACAGAAGCTGCTCTCACAGCTGGCATTACCATGACAGATTAAAGAATATTTGAAGTAAAATGATTAAATATGGGAGGATGAATTATATAAATCAAGTTGGCTTGAATGCTTTAATTTGTTTTTATTGCCTGGAGTTCAAAAAGGTCTTTGTTAGACAGTTAAATGTGAGATAATTGTACATTTTGAAGTAACAATTATCAAAGTCCAGTAGATTGGCTGGTGTAAGGAAATCATGTGTTATATTAATGAGGGTATAGCACATAGAGTACTTTTGTTTCTTAGTTTCAGGTTGTTTGGACATTAAGTTTCATGTGTACTAACTGCATTAGGGCGTTATGTTCTTTGATATCTTGGGTGGCTAGATAATTAAATTTTACTTAGGGACCAACCGGAAATAGCTCCAGACTCCCCCCTCCCCGGTGGGATATCAGTTTTTCGGATCTATTCGGCTCGGCATAGAGTGCCCACGTAAATAACCAAATATCTAAACGTACCTTAAAAAATACAATTTTGGAATATAATAAATATTAAGATTAGTATACTTAAAAATTGTTAAACATATAATAAATGTAACCTAATAATAGAAATTAATAATTTGAAATTAGAAAGATATAAAGTTAATAAACTAATTTTCTATGACAATTTCACGTTTGCTTCTACTTCTACCGACTAGCGCCACGCCGCTATATTTACTCATTAAAATCAATTCCGATTTTTGTTGAACAACCATAGTACGCAGTTCGTACCCAGATCGGGATCTTACTATTCAGATTTGGTACCCGGTAGAAAATGCCTAGCTGGCTGATCCCTAATTTTCTCATAGTAACAATATGATGGGTACATTTTGTTTGATCCAGTCACACTAAGCCTAAGTTAAGAGTTTATATGTGACATCACTGTTCTTGGGTTGAGGAAATTCTTGGGAACAAGCCATGTGACTATCTTCACTTTTAACATAATGTGTCAATGGAAATCATACAAATGTTATAATTATTGTCTCACTACTCAACAGTAAGGACTGACTAATTTTTAGCTATTGACAAATTTTAAACACTTTAAAATAAATTGTCTCTTTAGTGAATAAATGGGTGCTAATGGCCTTAAATTAACCACACTGTAAATTCTGACAGTCTTATGAGGGTTGTTTTTTAATTTTTAACACAAAATAATATTTGTATCATTTAAATGCCTCAGTTCACTCTAAAACACAAGTTCAAAATTATTTAAATGTAAACAATACACAGTCTTAAAAATTAATGAAACACTTCCAAATAGCAACTTCTGCTAATTAAAAGAGGGAAATGGCACTTGATCTTATTGACTTTTGGGCTCTTAGCTTAATAAGGTATTCTTTAACACTAAGAAACATACCCCAGTGAAAACTGAAAGATGCATACTTAAAATGTATCGCTTAACTCTTTGGAAACCATGCAGCTAATTTATCTGCCCAGGCAGGTTGGGGGAGAGAAACTCAAGATTGGCAAGCTAATAATAATAATAATAAATTGATAATTTATATATCGCTGTATCCCAGCAATGAGCTGGGTTCATGGTGCTTTACATGGAATAATAAAATGTACCGTGTGTAAACTTGTTGTCATTGGCAACCATTCATCCTTCAACCTCATTTTGACCATTACATGTACTGTACTACTGCTTTGTTGTCATTGTTTCATTCATAAGAATTTGCCGTGTGCAAAAGCCATTTAACTATTGGTTAGAATTAATTAAAATATGTCAAAGTTGAAAGTTCAAAAGGAGTACCTAATTTATTTGTGTACGTTTATATAGAGAAGAGTTCGCTTTGTCATGAGTCATATATAGGTCACGATAGACCATTCCGAGTCCAGAAGAGAATGGTTCGGGGACAATGAGGGGATGTGTAGGTTACTTATTTGTGTAGCGTGTAAGGAAAATCAAGCAAGTCGCTTCGAAGCCACAGTATCGCTCAAACTGGGAATCACCGCAAAACGGCGTTATATTTAAACTTAAACGGTCTTTAAATATGAACGGTCTTAACAACCTTAAGTGGCTTAAGAAAGAGTGAAGAAATAGGGTCCCGATATTCCGATACGATTCTGATTAATCGTCCCATCACTAATTAACGCACAACACGTACATATAGAAATTTCAAGCGCATGTTAATATTTTGCCGCCATATTGGATTTCGCTTTAACTCGATCATCGGTTATGTCGATGCCATTTTTCATTCCCCGACGCCATCGACTTAAGCGGTTTCGACTGTATATATATATATACATGCTATAGCTAAAATATATTTAGTTTTGCCTCAGTGTACGATGCGCCTAAGTGTCTGGGAAGTTTGGATGCTAGTGCTTTCACCATTTAACTATATTATTTAATAGGGGAGGAGTAGGTTGGGGAACAACATGGTCTCAGCATTGGAAAACAAAAAAAATTTTTACCTGTAAATAAAAGATACAGATACTCTAATACAACCCTTTGTTAGACAAAGGGCTCACACTCATAGTGATAGAAACACCTTTACATATTCAAGAACAATCTCATAAAAATTCTTATTCCCGTTTGGACTTCGGGCATGAAATGGTCCACCCAACCAAACTAAGAAAACCAACACCCAATAAATCATAAACATTTTAGAACTCTAATAAAAAATGCAATACTGGCAATAATAAACGTAAAGCATGTATAATTATGATAAGCATAAGACACAATTCTGTTTAGAATAAGGAGAGTTTGTAACTTGGGAGAAAAACAAAAGTATGTCACAGTATGTTTCATGGAAACTTGAACTTAAGCCTGGTTGCGTACACAAAAAATATAAAATAAAATACACACTGTTTCAGTGTTTGCTAGCACCCTCATTGTCATTAATGTCATTGTGGTTGAGGTGGCAAAACAATTTAAAAAGCCAATTTATTGGGATTCGAATACACCAATGCTATGCCCATAGCTCTGCTCTAATTACTGTTTTAGTTTAGTAACTGTTGCAAGTTACACCAACCTGACACTGAGTACTGACTGCCTACGCCCTGCTATGCAACCAGAACTGAGAACTGCTCTAAATAATTTATGTAGCCGCTTGACTTGGTTTATAAAT
This sequence comes from Radix auricularia, assembly GCA_002072015.1. Taxonomy (NCBI): domain Eukaryota; kingdom Metazoa; phylum Mollusca; class Gastropoda; family Lymnaeidae; genus Radix; species Radix auricularia. The sequence continues at coordinate 69,721 of MUZC01004805.1, read as the reverse complement.
GTTAATTATTATGTAAAGTAGTATTATGTAGCTTAACTGCAAAGTTTTCAACTGATTATTTCATAAATTATAAACTCAATTGAATTACCACAATCCTTCCAGTCTAGTCCCACAGACACAGATGACTCATAAATTAAAAAGTTAAAAAGAGAGGCGAAGCTATGGATGGACTATCAGTAGTAGTACTTAGTAGTAGTATCAGTATCAGTGTCAATACTCAATGGCGACAATGGTCATTTCCTACAGCGATGTGCGCTACAAACAACTTGTTCTAAACAGACATTTGCTAAAATCTAACTGAATTATTCCTTTATTTTGTTATTTCAATTTTAAAACTATTAAAACTTGATGACTCATCCTATAATTTTATGAATGACTTGATGAGAAATCCCGACTCGACCACTTGTGTACAGTAGTGCTTGCTTCCGGGGTTGGGAAACCGGTTGCATTCTTAAAATTTTTGTGTGTTCGCACGATTTGAGCTGATGGGTATTAAGTATTTAATTGTAGCATAAATAATACTTATCAATAATTTATTATTTAAAAAGGTTACTTACATCCGCAGATATCAACGAAAACGTATCGATAACAACGAAATATGAAGAACTCTCAATTTTAGCTATGACCTCTTAGCTAGGACCAATGGTGGAATGAATGTGAAGGTCATTTTTTCCTGGCTGTTCCGTTAGTTGTCTTTACAGAATATTTAGACGACTCAAAATATTATAAATTATGCATTGCTCATAAAATATACTCAGTTAAACTTACTATTCTCAATTTCTAAAATTAAACTTATAAATAATATATAACTAATTTTGAACCAAAAACACGTTGACCCAAATTCTAAATAAAGTATTAATAATGTATTATTTTATTATGTGGTTTAAATTAGGCCTGTTGTATTATCTGAGTCAGGTGTCAATATACTATATACACTAGAATTGAAATAATGACAATGTAATCAAATACTGTGCCATGCGATATTCAGTTTCATGTTTTATGGTGTATCTCAAATGAATATACAAACTAATTATTTTCTAAGAAATAAAGTAGTTATCAATGTCGATAACATTTTAAACAGTTGTTCTCAACGTGCGAGGAATGGGCCCAGGTACCGGTTTGTCCGTACCCAGCGCCAGCAGCCAGCAGGGCACACTTAAAATGACTCATAGAGGTGTGGCACTAGATGTCCCCTATAGCAGAGGTCGGCGCACAGGGATAAATTACCTCATTTGGGGTAAAGAGGGAATTCTTGGGGGTAACGGAGAGGAATTGTGTGCATAAACATTCAACTAAATATATTTAAAATCCATCATGTGTACGTGTTCGCTTTAAAGATATGCCCTCTACTAATCTTTCTTTCTAGAAAACGCATTCTGTAAATGCGAGTAAATTCTTTGCTATTCCGCTGGATGAAGCACTGATGTCATTAGTAATGAATAGCTTATGGTGAGGGTGGTCTTAACAATTGCGGGGCTCCATGCGGCTTAGTATACTAAACGGATTGCGCATGGCCTAATTTTGGTAGGGATAAGGAATTTAAAAAGGATAATAAAAATTAAGATAAGCAGGACTTATAAAAGCACGGGCTTAGTGTGGTCGCATAGGTTGAAGTGACCTAAGACGGACTCGGCTTATGGTATGTCTTCTTATCCTATCTGTTATAGACCCTCCTCCTTCTAAACAGAAGTTTATTGCGTCCTACGCTTATCTATTGTTTGTCTTTAGTCCTGCATTCTTATTAGAGTTCTAAATTAATCGTAAACTTCTCTGCTAGGTAAGGTGACCAGATTTTCCGGAGCGCAAAGCGGGACAGAGTCGCGCGCGGGAAGGGGGGTCCCTAGAACTTTTTTTGTGGGGGGTGGGTGGGGTTGTACCGTTGTAAATTCCCCCCCCCCCCCTTACGGAAACGTTAAACGTTTTGTGAAAAATGACTGTAATTCACTCTTTCCTGAAGAGCAAATACCAGTTAGAAAATTAACAGTTTGTAACCTCATACTGTAACGATATTTACCTTATTGCTTGAATGTGCTCATCCAGCACAGGATGCCCGATGTTTTCATTACACGCAGACGATGGACCCCCCTGATCTGGTGCAGACCTAGTTTCATACTCTGTAGGTGCTCCTTACACAAATTTCATTGACGAATGAATGCTTCTGAGAAGTTTTGGTTCTTGTAATAGCGTGCCATACACTTTATCACAAGAATTAGAGGAACTCTCGTGAAAGTCAAAATTGCACTTCACCATTAACATTGCTTCTAGTGTTTCAACTTTTAATTGCGTTTTTTCAGTTGTCCATATGATATTCATAGCGGAGAAAACTCTTTCAGTGACAGCGTTTGTTCTCGGGAGACACAAAACAAACTCTACACTTTTCTGAATTTGCGCACATGGTAGATCTTTATTCTTGAAATGACGGAAGATTTCAACCCATCGACAGTCAATACTAGCCTGCTTACTTCCAATTTTTTCTGGTGAAGCAAATCGGCTAACGTAGCTTATTTCGTCAAATAACTGGTTATCATCAATGTCAACATTCCGAATCTTTTGTCCAAAAAGTTGCAGACTCTCCTGTACTTTTCCCCATGATGTTGTCTCTTTTAACGCAACCCAACTAAATGCATTCAGACATTCGAATTACTCAACCCTCTGTTTCAGACATTCGAATTACTCAACCCTCTGTTTCAGATATTCGAATTGCTCAACCCTCTGTTTCAGACATTCGAATTACTCAACCCTCTGTTTCAGATATTCGAATTGCTCAACCCTCTGTTTCAGGTATTCGAATTGCTCAACCCTCTGTTTCAGACATTCAGCACAGTTGTTGTAAAAATTTACAATGGTTCTTGTAATGTCAGTTTTGCTCACCGTTCCTTCCTCTTCTAATTGAATAATCCGCATACGTACTTCATTGTCAAAAAGTTTTTAGAGCTTCTCTCAGTGCATTTGAGTATAAAATCATCCAATGCAGAAGAGGCTTCCAATGTTGCTACAGTCTGTGCTTCAATGCGCAGAATCGTCTCATGAAACACTGCAGCGATATTGTGAGTGGGGCATTTCTCTACTGACAAGAAATAAGACTTCAGTGCAGGAAACAATTTTAAGACTCTCTCCACTGCAGGCATCAGTGATAAGCATCTAGTTTTCCCATATCCTAAAATGCGCTGGTATTCTACACAGGCAAATTCGCACAATTCTTTGAATGACTCTACACGAACAGTGTAACAGTGTAGATGTAGATGTAATAATATAGATTTTCATAATAACTGCTTCCACATCAACAGGTAAGCAATAACCTGCAGTTTGTATCGCGTGGTGGACGATATGAACAGTAAAACTAATACCTAACAGTTTCTTCCCGAGATCATCTTGCAATATTGGAAACACATTGTTTCTTCCTTTCCTTTGGTAGTGCCCAAAAGTTCGTGTTTACGTTATCTGCACAGAACTCAACAACCTTTTCAGTTAAACCATGTCTCTGTAATGCATTTACAAAAAAATTACAAATGGTCTCTGCTGTTTCTCCAGGTAGCAATTGCTTGTCTAGGATTTTAATTGTAACACCTGACAGTGGCAACAAATATCTTATTATTACAGAAATAGCTTCACATCCTTATGGTTGGACGCGTCTGTAGACACTGTCACAAAATTCACGACATTTAATTCTGCCTTAATTTGGTTCATTATATATAAACACAGCACATTCGTGACAATAGCTCACACTTTGTTCGAGCGCAAGTGAATTTCGGATTCAAAAATTTCTGCATCAGTTTTACGCACAGTCAGATCGATGATCTGAAGGTGTGATTATGAAAAAACGTGTCGTACGCCAAGGTACCCTCTGCAGCAGCCAACTGAGCTTCCTTTTCATCTAACTCACATCTTGAATAATAGTTCGTAATTGAGCCTCCTGAAGATGCTGACGATTTCAGGGCGTTTATGTGGCGATCCGTATTCAGATGCTTCACTATATCTCCCCGCCCGCTGTCAGCGACAGAGAACCAATAAAACTAATTGTACTAATTGTATTTTATCAAGTAAAGTATTGACTTGACTTGATCAGCGCTCTTCAATCGCAATGGGTGTTATTTTTGGTTACAAAATAACTCTTCAGTCTGTGAGGCTTTCAAAATTGTATCGTAATGCCATCAGGGATTAACGTTTAATTTTTTTTACGTCATTCATTTTTGCGTAAAAAAATATGATTTGTAAATAAAATAATGATAATTTTTTTTTAAAAAAAAGTATCGATAACAGAAAAAGCGGGACAAATGGGCGTCCCGCCGGGACAAGCGAGGGTCGGCGGGACATGAGGTCTGAAATCGGGACTGTCCCGCCTAAATCGGGACGTCTGGTCACCTTATGCTAGGGCATGCTTTTGACCAGCCAGAAATTTTGAAGTCTCGCTTTTAAGGCCCACACTCAGTTGAGAACATCACGGATGAAGGCCGCCGTACAAGGCTGTGTGTGATACAGTAGGCCTTTATATTGAGGCTCACCATCTTTTCACGAAACAGTCGTGTTTCTAGTGCATGTCCTTTAATGAAATTTAAAATCTGGATGACATCATGCATGACTATTTGGTGGTTAGGATGGGTGGGGGAAAGGGTCATAATGATGCCGAACCCCCCGAGTAGTGCAGGCAGCACCTGTGCCTTCGGGGGTAACGTCAAAATTAACTTTATTTTTTTTTAATTTTAATTTTTTTTTTTTTTTTTTTTGGGGGGGGGGTTAAATTGGGTAATAGGCAACAAAGTTTGCCAACCCCTGCCATACAGTGTATAGCAGGAGTTGGGAAACTTTTTGTCTGAGAGAGCCATAAACACCACATTATATTTAGAAAAGTAAATCTGTTAGAGCCATACGCTATGTTTAAAACTAAATATGCAAGTAAATGTGTTCATTTTGTGTTCATTTTGTTTAATTTCGACACTAAAAGTACAATAATTATGTCTCGGAATTTTGTAAATAACATTGTTAGGCTATTTTATTTATATACAATAAATATGAAGATCAAAGGAGCCCGAATAACTTTAAAAAAAAATTATTTATATATAAAATCGAACATTTGTCTGAGAGCCAGAGGCAACAATCAAAAGAACCACATCTGGCCCGCGAACCATGGTTTTCCGACGCCTGGTCTATTGGTTATGCCTTGGTTATTTGGGTGCTGGAAACTTGACAGTATGAGGGAGATACAATATATAAGTCCTAGCCGAAAAATTAAAAAAAACACACACACATATATATCTATATCTATCTATCTATCTATCTATCTATCTATCTATCTATCTATCTATCTATCTATCTATCTATCTATCTGTCTGTCTGTCTGTCTGTCTGTCTGTCTGTCTGTCTGTCTGTCTGTTT
>MUZC01004805.1:36759-63918 GCA_002072015.1 Radix auricularia | reverse complement strand
CCGTCCGGCCGTCCGTCCGTCCGTCCGTCCGTCCGTCCGTCCGTCCGTCCGTCCGTCCGTCCGTCCGTCTGTCTGTCTGTCTGTCTGTCTGTCTGTCTGTCTGTCTGTCTGTCTGTCTATCTATATAATATATCATCAATAAGTAAAGACGAGAGTGGCTTGGGGGATGGAAACAAATATTTGGGACGAGATGGGATCTTTGATTGCATAAAGCAGATCAATAGTTTAATAAATTAAATTCTTAGATAAAATTATTATGAAAAGAGTTGTTTTTTATTCCGCCCAAAAGCTAGCGCTTTTTAGCGCATTTTCGAGAAGTCGAATGCGCTATTGCACCCGTTTTGTCCGTCCGTCCGTCTGTCATCACCCTAGATCTCAGCATCCATAAGTCCTAGACCCATGATGTATGTATGTTTTTTGTATGTCCTGACCTGCCATTTGTGCATCAACACTCAGTTACTCGATCCGTTAAAAAAACCCGTTAAAACTACCAAAAAACATTGCGAATCGAGAGATAACACTGGCGCAGGCAACGGCCGCCATTGCCGGAAGTCTTAGTATTATCAAAAGTATTAGTTTTTTTTTNACGATCTATCAAACAACAATTGACGGAGTATTTGGGCGATTAGCTGATTACAATTTAGAATGTTTCATTTATGAGTCCTATTTCAGTGACCACAAACCACTTGTAGTTAGATTAAAGAGAAAATAAAAAATTTTAAAATGTAAAGAAATGACTTTTAAATAAAAAAAATTTCAGGTATATTCATTACACAAGAAAATTCATAAAAATATGTCTAAAATCTAAACACAATTACTGATAACTACATAATGCTGATATCTAACATAAGTACTGATACATAATACGAAAATGCGCTAACACGTCCTGAGTTCCAAAAGGGACCAGGCTTAACATGATTTTTTTTTTCTGTTGGCTATCTCTTGTTACCTAGAGAAGCTGAAATTCGAGCTAGAATTCGGTCGGCAATGGCAGCAATGACGAAGTTAACCAAAATGTGGAATCGCTAAAAACATTAGCCTGCCAACACTGCACAGGCTTTACAGGGCTCTCGTAAAAAAAACCATTGTCCTTTTATTGATGTGAGACCTGGACACTAATGGCAACCACTGAAAGCAAACTTTAGGCATTTGAAAACAAATGCATGAGGAAAATTTTCAAGATCTCCTATTTAGAACACAGAACGAATGAATATGTCTGGGACAAAATAGCCTAAACTTTATTGCGGGTCATCAAGAAACCATTATAACAACAATTAAGAGATGTAAAATGGCATGGTTCGGTCATGTACTGCGACACTACAACATGACAAAAATAATCCTTCAATGCAATGTAGAAGGGCGCCGGCGAAAAGGTCGACAGTGGAAAGGCTGGCTGGACAACGTAAAGGTATGGGCAGGGATGAAACTGCATGAATTATTGACTGCCGCTCAATATAGGCAAATGTGGAGATTATCTGTTGATGTGTCCATGCGCTCCCTCCAACGACCGCAACGGTCACGGGACTGATGAAGATGACGATGTGATTACGATCTTTTGCTAGCCTACATAACCTACTGCTGGTGGTCTAGAATATTAAAGAAAATGTTAGGATCTTAATGTCTCAATTAGGAAACATCAAAACAGAACTAAAATACAAATTACACAAACTATTTGTGTAAGAAAACAATAAATTTAAGCTTTATTATCAACTAATACAAATAGTGGTAAACGTTTCGGCTCATGCCTTCAGCAGTACAAAAACATTTACTCACATATATCTTAAAGATATCTCTCTAGAGCATGACGTACTTTATGGACGGCCCAGTTGTCTGAAGACAAATATTTCTGGCGACGTACCAGCAACTTGACTCGAGCTGTTGTTCTTCTGTTGCGTCAACAGTCCTTGAAATTGAACTCATTATTTTGGCAACTTCCCCTCAACTCACACGAGTCATCGTTCACCTCGTCCGAAATTTGGACCTGGAATGGGTGCCTGAGGAAACCGGGAAAACCAATATTATCAACATTTAAAACTAATTTTTAATAATGCAAGAGTGGACATCAACCACGAATAAGCGTACGGCGCTATGATCTTCTGTACAGAAGTTCATCATCTGTATTTGACAAGATAAGATAAGAATTTAGCGTAAAGATAGTCGCTTCATTTTAAAATGATTAGCAAAATATTTTTTGCCCCTCCCCTGTTGCAGCTTATATCGAAATGATAAGCATACGATCGCTGCACGCCATTTTTTTGCGCGTCGTAGATTTTCTCAGACTCAAAGTTTTACCCGGAAGTGCACTCCACGATTGGTGCGACTTTGGAGTAATGCCACTTGAGTGGCGAGATGGGTGTTAGCAGGAGATCATCGTGCACACTTGACTTGGCCTCTTGGGGCAGCTGAGAAACATCTCTTCCTTTTTTATTTTTAACTCATAATGGTTGCTGAGAAATTTCTCTGAAAGCTGTTAAGGTATTTTTAAAAAGTGTACACTGCCTTTTTTCCGTATGCAAGAAAAAAAACATTATTCTCGTCTTACCATGCCATCTGGGATTCGGACGCGGGGGTTGTTGCTTTATCAAACCAGGAAAACTAATGTTAAATCAATATTCAAAATTCTGATAGAGGAGCAAGACTAGACATAAGCCATGGATAAGCGCAGGACTCAGTAATCTTCTTTATGGAAGGAGCATCTATATTAGTTAAGTTAAGATTTCATTATTCTCCACCCCACCCCCGCACACGCTCTTTCAATCAATCTCTTAACTTTAAAGCTTCTTCACCTCCTTGTCTTTTAGTTAAATTGAAATTCTTGTTACAATCCATTTAGAGCAGTGGTCCTCAACCTTTTTAACGCGGCGGACCTGTTAAAGTTTGATAAATTTACAGCAGCCCACTAACCTGGGGGTATGGGTGGGCGGGGGTTTCGGCTGCAAAGATTGTTTATACAGGTATTTTAGATTATTTTGTTTTTTTTAAATAGTTTTAATTATTTGTACTTCAAAATAAAATACAGTGACATAAAAAGTGAATTAAACATTATTTAATATCTTAATTTACTAGAATGTGATATCAATGAGAACCCTTAGCTTGTTTTTCTGCAACGAGACGGTTAAATTTGGGTGGTAATGGGAGACAATGACACCCGAAGTGTGCTGCCTATTATGTCCATTTTATTATTCCGCTGTTTTATCTTCGTTGATGTCACTGCAGGAAACTCCGTTTCACACAAATAGGAGGCCGGAAATAGCAGTAAGGATTCAATTGCTTTTGTGGCCATCTCAGGATATTCCGCCATGACTTTAATTCACAAGACTGAAAGAGTTGTTTTCTCGAACGTAGTTTTAATGGCCACTGTCATTTTACTATCTCGAATAGTTGAATTTCTTCTTGCACAGTCATGGTAGATTCACCTGGTTTGATGACAAATGGGTCACGGATCCATTCCTTACAAGTTTTTGGGTCTTTTGTTGTAGGGAAGTAGCGCTCAAACTCTTTTAAAAGCAAAGACGGTTTATCGTGCACCAACTGTGACAAAGAGTGCACAGGATGAATGTTGCCCAGAATCCCAGTTAATGTTTGAAACATACCCAAAATGCCTTTGCACACGCGCCGTTTCCACAAATCCAGTTTGGCTTTAAATGCAGGTACGTTGTCAGCCAACTTGATAACATTTGTCATTTTCCCCTGAAGGGACAGATTGAGTTCATTGAGCTGGCTGGATATGTCACACAGGTAAGCAAGTTTTGAGACCCAATACTTAGTCACTGAAATGTGCTGCCAGCGGTGACTTCTTGTCTGAGAGAAATCTTTGCATTGACTCTCGAATTCAAATATTCTGCTTAGCGATTCATAACATATTAAATCTTCATAAAAATTAACTATTAAACGTATCAGTATAATCACATGTCACCAGAGGCGTAACCAGGGTTGGTGTCAGCAGAGGGCGATTAAACCCACTAAACTCCTTCGAGTTTTCCTGTGCATAACATGATCATACATAATTTCACATTTTAGTGTCACCCCCCCCCCCGATGGTGTCACTCAGGGCGGCCCGCCCCCACCGCACCCCCTACTCCATAGCTAAATCCACCACTGCGCTCAACTCATACTTAACTAAAGTATCTGCTATTGCTGTTAAGTGAAAATATTTATTGTGTCAAAATATACTCTTCTTAATCAATTGATTTGTTAATTCGAAACCATTCTCAATCATGTATCAATCCATTCCATTGTCTTTCTCTCTCAATTCCCACTCTCTCAGTTCTCTATCAATATTTTCTATCTCTTTTAATTCCCCACCCTCAATCTTTTGTATTTCTCACTCTCTCTGTCTCTCTCATCTACATTCACAAACACACACAAGACCTAACATGATGTAATTAAACTCAGTATCCTCCCCCCCCCAGACTTGAGCCAGAGTTTGATGGCGTCGACCAGCAAGTGGGACCCGTGGGGGACAGAGGACCAGCCAACGGACAAACCGGTCACTTCCCGACCGGGGGACCTGCTCCAGTTCTGGCACATGGCGTCCACACAGACCCTCTGCGCGAGGGGGAGATACCCCAAAGTAAATTTCCCGAGCCCCACCGAGTCACCCAACCTGACATTTTTACCACAGTACGAGGGCGATTACGCAAGGGTTCTCTCTTATTCATGTTCGGTAGATACCCCCGAGTTGCATCTTTCAGCGGTGAGTTCGCCGAACGCTTGTCGCTTGAGCGTTACAAACCAGGGAAGGTCAAAGTTAAAAATAGATAAAATTTTCACACGGACTGCAAAGAGACCAAACAGTAAGTTTCTTTTGGGTGTAAGTCTTAAAGTGAAGCACGCACCGCGCAAGCAGACACAAACTAAGTCTGTTTCAAGGTTAGACGAACAAAATGCCAGCGACGCTCCCGAAAGTCAGGAGCGGGCTGCGCCGAACAATAAAAAAAGACGGAAAAAATACGCGTCCCAACATGGCTACGACGGCTTTCCGCCTCTCTTCGACAAATCTCGCCTCGGCGGTTCTCACCACCAGACCGCCCACCGCCAGAAACGCTCGAAAACCCAAGAGACAAAGTCTGACGTTGGCTGCGCAATCAAATGCCAGACGTTTCAGTCGCTTCCCCGACTTCATTCAACATTTTGGGACTACGAACCCGGTGAGCTAGTTGTCCAGGCCAAGAAAAGCCCAACGGAAAACGATCCCCAGGGCCGTGACGGCAGTGAGGTTGTGCTCAAAAAGAAAGAGCCAACGGTGCACGTCCAGAATACCGACAACCTTTATTTTTCCTGCTTCCCGCTCCTTGTGGAGAAATGCGACGGCCAGAACAGACAAAAGCAAAAGACGTTCGCCCGACTGCTGAAAGGGAGATGCGGGCTGGCCAAACCCGAGCTGGAAAAGGTCAGCTTCGACCTGATTCAGCGGGAGACGCGGAGGTCGGAGGACAAGGTCACGGTGTCGAGAAGCGCCATGACACAAACGGTGAAGCAGAAGAGCGACGCCAAGAGGATCCACAGAAAGCACCGCAGCTGCGTGACGGCGTCGAAGGCCGGCGGGTTGTTGGAGGATGTCCGGGACGCGGGGTCGCCGCTCCACAACGTGAGACGCTCGTTTGACGTGCCCGTGGTGTCGTATCAGGTAAGAATTCCATCACCTCCTTGTTGTACTGTGCCTGTTTTTTTGTGCGCGCAGTCCTCCTTTTCGGTATGCAAGTGTATGACCGAAGTTTAATATTTGTTGAGGCGACGGGGCCATTCCATGAACGACGCGATGTTTCCGCTCAGGCAAATACGTTAAAACAGTGGCGTAGCTAGGGGAGGGGAGAAGGGTCCAAATTGAAAATTTCGCCATTGGTCAAAATAATGGTGCCTCCAAAGAGGCCAGGCTCCTGGGCCTCCATAACCCCTAGCTACGCTACTGCGTTAAAATTTGGGCTATGATCGAGTTTGTGTTTATTTATCAATGCATTTTTGTTTAAAGAGTGGCCGAGGTGGGGTCACAAATTTAAAATTTTACAATGAATACAAAAATCAAAACGATATATATATAATAACAACAAAAAAAAATTTAAAATTAAAAAAAAATCATCAGGGGCGTAGTAAAAAGTATATAGGCTTAAAAATGTTGACAACATGTTGAAATATAAAACACATTTAAAACTTTAAAAATATTCACCTGTTATATTTTTAAACCCTAGCAATTTCCGAAGCAGACACCCTCCAGCCTCTTCCCGAACGTGTGGCAAGCGATTCTGAGAAGTCGGGAGAAAAAAACTCCGGAAATGGAGGTTTCCGAAACTGACAGCTCCGATGATGACGAAACACCGGAACCCGCCGAGGCCGCCACCAATGCCAGCCAATCACAGAGCTCGGCCGCCAAGTCCGCTTCGTACAGTTCCGTCTGGCCGCCGTCGGAGTCACGTGACGAAGTCAGCCAAAGCAGCACGTCCTCCCCCGGAGACCACGTGAGCCGCAACAAACGCAAAGAGAAGAAGCCATCCAAACTGACGGGGAGGAGCACGAAGAACGATGGCGTGGGGCTGTTCACCTTCCTGAAGGAGGCCAAAGAGATCATATTCACCCCGTACAACTCGTACAGCCACCAGGACGGCGAAAGTGGGGACTTGACAGATTGGCGTGGGTTCGAGTCGTCGTCTCAGGATGCCGAGATTAAGCCGAATGCGGTTCACTGTGGTAATGTATGGCTACAGTAATGATGCCTTCATATTAATGTAGGTTTTCCCAGTATGAAGTAAGTTTTATGTGAATTCACCTTTCTGGCAGCCAATGTCACAATAATCCAACATCTTTCTCAGGGCAAACAGTTATTATTATGATCAATTGGTAAAGACAACGACCTGTTTTGAGGGGCACATCATGTACGTCGTAATGCATCCAATGTATTCCTTTTTATAATTTTTTTTTGGTGTATTCGGTACTTTACACTCAATTCAAATAGGAAGAAAATGAAACAAATATTTTTTTGCACCCTAAAAATAAAAAAAAATGCAATTCTATTAATTTTTCAACATAGAGATAAGTTTGGGCAAAATAAATAAATCCATTAATTAATAATCAATATTTAAAAACTCGATGATGTCAAACGGATTACTCATTAAAAAAATTATTCCCCTTCATCTAATACGAACCATCTAAACGGTGCCATGCTTTTATTGTGCCCTTAATGCAATGCGAACCAATACAACTGTCCCATGCTTTTCTCTTGCGCTTCATCCAATGCGAACCAATACAACTGTGCCATGCTTTTCTCTTGCCCTTAATCCAATGCGAACTATCTAATCCTCGCCGTGTTTTCCTTCCACCGCTAAGGCTGTTTACCCGAGCCACCAGCGACAGATATAGACACCAAAAGACACGTGGTCACCTCAACAAAGCTTATCTACGACGAGGTCAAGCGGGAATGCTCCGTTAAAGGTTACGAGGTCCTCCGAACCCTGTGGCGCGGCTCCAGTTACCAACACAGCAAAATTTTTCTGGCATGCAACAGAGCTAAACCAGAGTTTTCTCCCGTAAGTCATTAACATACTGTTAGAGTTCTCAGTCTCGGCATTTTGAAACTATCAAGCACAAGCTCTGTTCATTAATCAGTCTCTAAAGAAATATGTTTATGCATGATAGGGGCAAAAGCCCGAAATTCCGAAAATTGCTGACCATTCCGCCTATTTAACCTCAGGAAGCGACGGAGCCATTGGACAGTCCAGACCATTAGCCTGATATTAACCATGCAAGTTTGTAAAAAAATATAGATGTAGTTCAAATCATTCTTATGTATATAAATATTGTTTCAAAAACGTTTACTCGATTTTTTAAAAATAATTAAAATTTCCTGCAGTCTATATCATGAAAAAGAAATCAGGAATAAAGTTTTCAAAAGCCCATGCAATTTTAGCAAACTAAATGTGCCAGATGGCTTAAAAATTCAGGTGCAAATTTCCCATCAGCCAAAGTTGGACATAATGTACACTTGCTTACACCCAGAGGCGTCACTAGGGTTGGTGTCAACCGGGGGGGGGTAGCTCATGGTGTCACCCGGGGCGGTAGCTCATGGTGTCACCCGAGGCAGTAGCTCATTGTGTCACACCTCTTGATTTAACCCATAGAACTCGTCCTAATAGGAGCATATAGAATTTTACCGTCTGGTTTCACCCCCCCCCTGATGGTGTCACCTGGGGCGGCCCGCACCCCCTAGCGACGCCACTGCGTACACCAGACGTGGAAATTGGTTGAATTCATCCAAGAAGCTTTCATGCCGTTGTCCTGAACGCCGAGAGCGATCTCTTCAAGCTGGGAATTGAACAAGGACGTGTTTTCAAACAATTGTACTCTATGTCGATTTCAAACAATTGTACTCTATGTCGTTTTCAAACAATTGTACTCTATGTCGTTTTCAAACAATTGTACTCTATGTCGTTTTCAAACAATTGTACTCAATGTCGTTTTCAAACAATTGTACTCCATGTCGTTCTCAAACAATTGTACTCCATGTCGTTCTCAAACAATTGTACCCCATGTCGTTCTCAAACAATTGTACTCTATGGTTTTCTCAAACAAATGTACTCCATGTCGTTCTCAAACAATTGTACTCCATGTCGTTCTCAAACAACTGTACTCCATGTCGTTCTCAAACAACTGTACTCCATGTCGTTGTCAAGCAACTGTACTCAATGGTGATCTTAAACAAATGTACTCCATGTCGTTCTCAAACAACAGTACGCCATGGTGCTCTCAAACAAATGTACTATATGGAGCTCTTAAACATTCTGCAGGAAAAGCTGCTTATGTTGGCATCCGTTGTCACAGATGAAAAAATCTCAGAGAACCGACGTGTCTTAACAACCACAAACGGGAGGCTAATAGAAAATGTCATAGAACTTAATCTTTATAGATAATATTGATTAATATTTTACTATACTAACTAAATTCACTTATTCTGTAATTTAGTAGAATAAATATAGCCCTTATGTAATTATAAAAAATGTTAACAAACACACAAAATCGGCTCATGAACTACTTATTCCTACTTGGACGATATGTACGATATTGAGCTTTGAATAATTCCATCGCCAGGTAGAGATCGTAGCGTTCGAGCAGCCTTACACCAACCTGACCACTGGCCTCTACAACGTGTGCGGCAAAGCGGCTGCTAGGCAACGCCTCAATAACAGGATACCAACTATTCCATCCCAGAAAAATTTGGTAAATTCAATGATGCTCTCTGGTGTCTTGCCTAGGCTGATTGCCTAACGTCTCTTTGGCTATTTACATTACCCAAAACAAATAAATAATATGCATATATTAGTGCAGAGGAAATTAACTATTAATTAATGGTTTAAAATTTAATCGATTAAAATCAATTTGATCTTAAAAAATTCAGTTAAAACTTAATAAAATATTTCTAATATTTTGTTCCCTCCAATTTATTCATAATTTATATTTTTAAATCCCTTCACCGTCTTCTGTCTGTCTCTCTCTCTCTCTCTCTCTCTCTCTCTCTCTCTCTCTCTCTCTCTCTCTCTCTCTGTCACGCTTGGTCATGGTCCCGCCCGTGCGCAGAAAGACAAAAGTAAAAAATGAGCCACTTCCAGTGATGCTATCGAGCTGTAGCTTTGAAACTTTGCACATGAGCTTTTGTCACATAACAATTTATTTTATCAAAATATCAGATCGATCGAATTTACCGTAATTAAATTAATTAATTTTTAGTTTATCTCTATGTATCTCTATGTAACATGTACATTTTGTGCTAGTCTGTATGCGGTGCGTATGATATTAACATATTTTAATGTGTTCTCGATCTGTAAATGCTTATGCTAGTCTGTCACGCGGTGCTTATTATATTGCACATAATACTTTTAGTTATATCTCATTTATAAGGGATTTATAGTCACAGACGTTGTTCTTACTGATTGTTTATTATTTTGTTGCTTATACACTTTCCCCTCGCTTTATTATTATTTATTATTTAGACATGCATACGTAAACAACATTTTTTTGTTACTTATTTCTTAAATAACAGAACGAATTTGAAGTGTTAGGTGACAAAATTTGGGAGCCATGGAATTACCGCGACTTAACCGATTTTGCGAAATAATGCATCGCGATTTATAGGGATCTATATAAACGTTAAAAATATAATTAATCAAAATTAATCGATTTATCGAAATAAATCAATAACAGCCCTAGTATACATGTTAATATTACATAAAATAATATAATATAATACAATAATAAATAAAAGTAAAATAGCTGAATGAACCAAAAGTAAGGTGCCAGTACCGTCTCACCTTGCAGGTGATGCTGTTTCACCGGTTCTGCACCACTAACGTCGTGTACCAGGTGACGGAACACTTCCCCTGGCCGTCCCTGTCCCACCTCATCAGCACCTCGGCCAACGGCTGGGTGGGTGCCGTCAGGAAGGGCCTGACAGAGGAAACACGCAGGAGCATCTTTAGACAGATTTGTAGTGGAATGTCGCACCTCCATCTGGTGGGCGTCATACACGGGTACGAACTTGGTCGTTTGGGGGGTGTCGTTAGGGGATGGGGGTTAGGGCATGGAGGTTAGGGCATGGTGGCTAAGGCATGGTGGCTAGGGCATGGTGGCTAAGGCATGGTGTTAGGGAATGTTGGTTATGGCATTGTGGTTAGGGCATTGTGGTTAGGGCATGTGGGTTAGGGCATGGGGGTTAGGGCATGTTTGTTAGGGCATGTGGGTTAGGGAGTGGTGGTTAGGGCATCCTGGCTAGAGCAGAGTGGTTATGGTAGGGTGTTTAGGGTATACTGCTTTTGTCAGCAAGAATCTAGAATCACAAGAAAGACATTAAAAAAAATAAAACAATCGTAAAAAGCACTTCTTTGAAAGTAACGATTATAATGGATACGCTAAAGGTAACCTAACAATTTTTAATGAATTCCAACAAACGTTAAAATATTTTACTTTTATTAGCATACATTTTTTTCTATTTGCTATGTATAGAGGCTTGAAACAACCAAGGTTTAAATAAATTTGATCACTTGGGAAAAAAAAATTGATCCTCTCTTTCGGACTTTTTCAGTCACGATAGTTTGAGAACTGTTAAGGTGTAAATCTCATCCCCCCACACACACACACACAAATAAAGTATAACAAAAAAAAACAAAAAACAAAAAAAAACACAGAAATGACAAAGAAAAAGACAATACCATTTGTTTAGCCCAGCTCTACGCGATGAATCTACCACTGCCGTCAACGTGTCGATTTTTATTTATGTTTCTTTTTTTCCCCCTTGTACGATGTCTATATTTATATTTCTTTTGTCGAACTTTATTCTCCAATAAGACGTCTTAGCAAGAGTTTTAGAATGAACGGCTGCTCTGTGACACATTTATTAAACTAATATATTTTTGTTGCCCGGAAAGCTATTCCTTAAACAGTGTGGTAAAGCAGTGGTTCTCAAGCTTTTCGGTATGGCGGACTGGCAGAAAATGTTCCACTTCACCAGGGACCAATGAACTATTTTCTCTGTAATAACTTGGAAGCGAAATGCAATTTAAAAAAAAATATTATTTGTTTCATTTTATGTGATTATTGCCGAAATATTGACACAATCTATATGGTTAGTATTAATGGTTGCAAACTGAGGATTATATTTTTATATCCTTTCTTTGTAAAACTTCTGCGGCGATCCGGTAGCGGATATCGCACGGACCGGAACCGGTCTGCGGACAGAGCCGACCTTAGGGAATTGGGGGCCCTAGGCGAAGTGAATTTGGTGGCTCTAAATGCAATAGAAAAAAAATAAAAATTTACTATGATTAGGTTGCAAGGCCCCAATTAATCGGAGGCCCTAGGCTGCTGCCTAGTTTGCTTATGCCCAAGACCGGCCCTGCCGCCGACAACTACTTTAAGAAGCGCTGTAGTAAAGGAAATTGCGAGTACCGCAGTTTTAATAGTTTTCATTGGTTGCCTGTTCTGCCATTGGCCGTACTGTCTGACCTAGTAACACTTGTGAATTATTTAAATCTACAGTGACCTCAACTGTAACAATATCCTAGTCACTGACCGTCTACAGGTCAAGTTGTCTGGTAAGTTGTCATTGACATGTTAGTGGTATGCTCATTTAAGACCCATACGAACG
This sequence comes from Radix auricularia, assembly GCA_002072015.1. Taxonomy (NCBI): domain Eukaryota; kingdom Metazoa; phylum Mollusca; class Gastropoda; family Lymnaeidae; genus Radix; species Radix auricularia. The sequence continues at coordinate 51,791 of MUZC01004805.1, read as the reverse complement.
TCACTCATCGCTACTAAAGCCTGCAAATAAAATGATGTCTTTAATTAGGTAAAACTTGTAAAAAAAAAAAACAACAACAAATTTTCAGTTATAAAGAAACACCTCGGAAAGGCATAACTTATATTAACACTTTAAGAAACACATACAACTTATCATGTATGCGCGTTTTTTTAAGTTTATAAAAATGTGAAGGCCAAGAAAGTTATCAGGTACACCCACGCCCACTTTTTGTACATTGACTTGACATTTAAGGGATATTTTTTTAATTTTTTTTTTAGAGCAAGAAATTTCTGAGTGACATAAAAATATAGTTTTAAGATGTTATATTTGCTCCAATCAGGAGTAAATGTTTTGTGATTAAAACTAAGCTGTGTGCTTTAAAAAAAGTCTAAAATTTTAGCGCTGATTTTGTGATCAATATCACGTTGCATAAATCAGTTCTAAGGGGCCGTCCATAAACGACGTCACGCGATTTTGGCCCAATGTTACCCTTACACCCCTCTTCACACTTCCTTAAAAAATCTTAGACACCCCTCCACTATGACGTTAAAAAGCTTTGATCAACCCCCCCCTCCCGTAAAGTAATATTTTCTATTTGAAAATGAGCATGCTTCAAATCGCTTTGTTGTCATTTTAGTATGTATTTAGTGTAAGGCTGAACTCTAATATCGTTAACACGCGTGAAACTATGTAAAAAGTCAGAAAATAAGTAGTAAGAAATCGAATATTTAAGTGGAGCTTTTATTTAATTCATCATGTTTTGACGTGACAATTCTTACCCCCCCTCAACCTCGTCACACATCGTCACAAATGTGTGAACCTCTCCCCACACCTCCCCGCCCAGGTGCGTGACGTCATTTATGGGCGCCCCTTATCAAAGCCGTGAAAGCTTTTCAAAGCTCAAATTAAATTAAATTTTAAAAAAAAGCACCTTGTAACATTCTTATTTTCAATATACTTGTGTTAGAGATAACGGCTATCATTATTCTCATTAATGAAAAACGTCCGAAATTCCCGTGTGATGGTCAGGTTATGGTCCGGCCTGTCAGCGTGTTCTCATGTCCTATCAGGTTATGGTCCGGCCTGTCAACGTGTTCTTATGTCCTATCAGGTTATGGTCCGGCCTGTCAACGTGTCCTCATGTCCTATGACGCCAACAAGGGACGCCTGAAGCTCGGAGCCGGAGCCTACGACATCTACACCCCGCCGGAGCTTCTCAGCAAGACGGCATCATGGACCAGGAGCTGTGACGTCTGGTCTATGTACGTCACGGAGGTCAAGTTCTCGCTATTTGTGACGTTATGTTTCAAGCCGAGTTCATCGGAACCCAGTCAGTTATATTCGGCCCCTAATTCTAGCCAATCACTTCAAAACCTCTACTAGTATTAATGATAGCAGAAAATAAAATATAATTGAAATATACAAAACCAAGTATAGGTAAAGGTAGCTTGAATCATATATGGGAATATGTTATTTATATATATTATGTATATTTATCTTTGTTCCCTGTGTGTGTGTGGGGGCGGGTCACTATTTCTTTGTCCATGGGCCCAAAATGGTGTCAAGACAGCCCTGAGGCGGTGCCTACATTTTTTTTTTTAATCCGGAGAGAGTTAATAAATAAGACATAAAAAAACAGCCGGTACTTGGGCTAGAATTCTACAATAAGAAACATGATTACATGTTATCCTATGCAAACAATTCAGACTAGAATGACCTTTTTAAAACTATATCGAACGCATATGGAAAGACTACACTTAATAAGAGTAAGGGTAATTTTGTTTTTATTTCAGACATAATAATTGACATATTTTATGAATCTGTGGCCACCTGTAGTAAAACTTTAAACTAAATGGCGTGGCATCTGTTCTATGTTTGTTATTTTTTGTTTGTTTCTTCTTCAGGGGCATAGTACTTCTGGAAATGACGCTGGGTGAGATACCCCCGGCGGTAAACGCCGCTGTTCGCCTCAATGGCAGCATCAAGAAATTTGAACGGATAGCACTGGACAACTGTGGCTACCGTGCGCATGACAACGTTTTTGTATACCCATACACACATATTACTTATTAGTTGTTATTTGGTAACCCACACAGTATACACTATGACATATAGAATCGCCGCTTTCTTTTCCCTCAGTTATATTCCCCAACAAACCAGGCAGACCAACATACTATCAGCATTCAAATTTCTAATAAAATTGCCAGACTAGACAACTACCATGCTTAAGCGTAAGACGCAATAATCTTTCGCATAGTAAGAGAGTCTGAGATGATAAAAGATTAATAACTTAAAACATTGCAACAGAAAAAAAATCACACAAAAGCCATGCCCAAAATGTCACATTTTATCCCCGCCCCCACCCCCGTTTTCATGTATCTGTTACAGAGCTGAGTATCTTGATTGACAAGATCTTACAGCCACGCCCATCTCAAAGACCCAGCGTCTGGTCCCTGTCCCAGCATGCCTGGATGTCTGATGGCACTGAGATGGCGGGAGAAATGAAGAAGCACGCGCGGAAGAAGGGCGTCAGACGGACAGACGGGTCGACCTTCCCCTTGGTCAGTTGACCCTAATGCCAAGATATGAGGGTCAGAGGTCAGGGACATTGTCAGGCCGTTGCCATGGCTTCTCGGAAGTTTGAAAGGGAGAAATCCATAGATAATTTTAACACAAAGGCGTGCGGGGGTGTGGGAAGGGGAAGCAGTGTATTACATAAAGGCACCTATAGCTCAGGTTAAATTTTGGAATCGATACATTATTCGGTTTTCCCGCGATTGAGCGATCCATTGTATGCAAACAAAAATACAGAGATAAAAACACATATGGCGTTTTATTGCACCACATGGCATGAATGTTTTTTTTTTTTTTTACTGACGTAGTAATTAAACGCCACGACCACTCTCTCCTTAAGCTTTAATCTCCCTATTACTGTCTTAACCCTATTGCTTCAATTGGCTATGATCTACTTTGATATTTGATGAGAATTTGTTTATTCTGTTTGTTTGCAGAGGCGGGCTCTTTGCCGAAACGTTCTTTGTTTTGTGACGTCTTCTCGGGTTTATAATACTCTGTTTGCAAAACATGTCTACCTATCTTTAAGCCTGATAGCAGTCTCACCCATATTCTATAGATTTATTTGCCTGATACCTTGGTAAAATTTTTATTTTTCTTCACACTCCCAAACCACCACCTTCTCCCAAACCACTAGCCCAAGAGAGTACAGAACCAAGACCCGCTGTCTCGGGAGGCGTTCTACGCTTACTCCGAATCTGACACACCTCCGACATGCGACAAGACGCCGTTCTGCCCCGGCTTCAGCCCACCCTACTCCGTCACCAACCAGGAGCCCGCCCCACGTGACGCCAGCGACGAGAAGGGCGACGGGGACTTCGACATTGTGCTGCGCGGGGTCAAGCAGTACTTCAGCGGCGGCGACGTGTTCAGCGACGAGAGGGGCGCCGCTGCCGTGAAGATGGACGCCCCGGGGAGGTGCGTCGAGCACTTGCGAACTTCACAGTTCAGCCCCGCCCGCAAGGCTCAACCGCGGCGTCTCGCGCTGCAAGAAAGTCCCTGCAGGGACGCCGTCAAAAACCAGGTGTTTATCTTCAGGAATGGCGGGAAAAATAGCAGAATCGGATTTCTGTCACGTCTGATCGAGGGGTTGGACTGCATGACGTCGGGGACATCGAAAAAAGGGGAAAACGGAAAGGCCCCAGAATGTTCCAGATCAAATGTGGCCTCCATTAGAGCACATGATGTGTTGCCAGATAAGACACATCAGACCAATGACCTATATTCGAAACCTTCAGCTTCGTGCAAAGAAAAATCGGTGGAGAGGAAAACCTACAAGCAGGAAGAGGCAGGATCCTCGTACCAAGAGCCCTTGACCTTCGCCACAAAAAGTTGTTACACAGTACCCAGCCCAAAGCAGATGTCCTGCTACGGCGTGGCTCTGAAGCGGTTGGAGGAGAGTTCGGAACATTCTGGAATGGAAGAGTTTTGCGAGAGCGGAGGCAGCTGCAAGCGGTTTAGCGTGTGCCTCAGCGACTTCGTGTTGGAGGATGACGACACGGCTCTGGAAGAACTGGAGCAGCTTATACAGAAGGAGGAGCAACTGTTTTGGAGGAACGAAATGTTGAAGAAAGGGGCGAAGTGTGTTTAAGAGATAGCATCGTGGATTAAACCGCACGTAAAGACGTGCTAGAAAACCATGCGTTGACTCAACGTTTTTTTTTAATAACAGCCAAATTCGATGGCTATGGTTCAAATGCTAGGTGAATTTTCTGATATAATAGCTGTAGCCTAAAGTTGATTTGACTGACGCAATCCAACTACTCGCAAGTAGAGCCACACGGTTAACCAACGCAATCTTAGTTTCCACTTTTGCTGGTGAACCAACGCAATCTTAGTTTCCACTTTTGCCGTTGATATTGGTCAAAGATGAGGGGTAACTTCTTACAATTAAAAATAATAATAATAAATAAATGTCTATAATAATAGAAAAAGTGTTCAAGAAATTCTGTCAAGCTATTTTTAAACTTATTTTTAAAATTTTGATTACATTTTCTAATTTTCATGGGTTGTAAGTGTACTTTGCATCCTTGACTACAGCATTCGAAGTTTTTTGGTGAATAGGATCAGGTTTTCATACTAGGAAAATTAATTGTCACTGGCTTTCCATTTCTAAACATTTTAAAAGCATTTTGAGGTATTGGGATATAATAATGTGGACCTAAAATGAAAAAAAACCCACTAACAATAACCATATTGTTTTAAAGAAAAAATATATATTAAAGTGTGTTAAAAGAATCTGTTACGGTCATCACTGAATCTGAATAATTTGTATCTTTTCAAAAGTAGCTTTTTCAAAAATTGTGTTCTTAAAGTAATTTAAAATTAATACTTAACCTTTTTGGTAGACACTAAAAAGTAAAAATAAGAATTCCATTAAGATTCTACTAGGAGGATAAATTATTGAAAGTCTTTCTGAAGTTAGTGGCAATGAAAATGCATGCTCTAAAATATTTTCACTTGGCTTCCCTAAAAGTTATTTAAAATGAAAATATAATTTTAGCTCTTTGATCATCATGGTATGACCAATCTACAAAATACTTTCCTAAATATATATTATATTGAAAATATTCAAACACAATATTTTATATTAAATAAATGACACTTAATCAGTCATTAGATTTTCTTATAGACATACATTATTTTAGCTCAATGTCGATTTTCGACAAATATAACAGTAGGCTTTGATCAATATGATAATTTCTTCTACCCGAGGTAAGCAGGATTCCGAACTGGTGTCGAGATTGTTATTGCTCCTGGCTCTTGGATACTTCAACTTCCTCTTTTTTCCTAAATGCCGTGTCCTTGTTTGTTTTTCTTTTCTTTTCATTATTTATCACATAATATGTTTTAAGATATTTGTAAGTAATTATTTATGTTATTAAACTGATGAAGGCATTACCCGAAACGTCTACTATTATTAGTATTAGTTCATGATAAAGCTTCAATTTATTGTCTTCTTACACAAATAGTTTGTGCAATTTGTTTTTTTATTAAAAAAGCTTTATGCAGTCCCATTCTGTATGATATATTAGTCTTGGAGGAAGCAACAAGGCCAGATCGGTCAAACTCAACTTCGTCACCTGAGTCTCTTGTTATTCAGGATGAGAAATAAATAGAGGGGGCACTATTCTTTGAGCGACATGCGCGCTCGGATGGCTTAACGAGAGTCCCGGATTCGAGTCTCTGTGAAGTCAGCACTAGTGGATAAAGGTGCATCTGTGTCCTCCCATCCCTGAAGGGCGCCTCGCAATAGTTGGGCTGGGCATTGTACTAGACACTCGACGCCCTCGGAGAGGAAATTCTCTTATTGGAAGAATTTTTTCTTCGACCCTAAGGAATCTGTCTTTCATGATCTAAAATCACCCTGAATTTTTTTTTAAAAGCAACAGTTGCAGCAACACTATTATATAACCACAGCTTTTAAACATCAAATGACGCAAACAAGACCCAAAATACTCTCTTTGCCAAGTCTATAAAATATGACGCAATATTTATAACTTAGCAGTTTCTCTTACGTATTAGAAAACAACGTTAATATCCGACCGGAAACTTTGAAAATAGCTACACAGCTTTTTGTTATTTACTGTATCAAGTTTTTTTTAGGATAGTTCTACACATTTGTTTGGATTTCTATAATAAATTTAGAGAAGACGCCGTGAAACACAGACAAAAGAATGAACGGTTTGTAGTAATAGTTTATTTTTGAAAGATTTGTCATTATAATTTTGTTACAGCTTTTAATTTCATATAGTAAGAAAAACAATCTATTGACATTTTAAAACAAATGTCCGATCTTCGATAGTGAAGAGGATTAGCACCACATCAAACGTTGAAGCATATACCTCATTCTAGTTCATTCTCGAATATAGTGGCATACGGCGTAGTTCTGTTTTAAGTGGAAATAATTTATTAGTTCTGCGATCTAAAGTTTATATTATTTTACTTACACACATAAAAACAAATAACAGAATCCTGACCATTTAATTTAAAGAACATTCAGAACTCAGAACATATATTAAAATAATATTTATAATGAAGTATAGTATAGTAGTATGCTATTCATATATTGAAAGTCTTTTGTTTAATTAAAGGGATTTTCGTGTAAACTATACTTCCCAAATTTCTTGTAATAAAAAAAAGTAAGTGATAATGGATCCTAGTCCTCCATTTTTACCAGTTAAGCCTTCTTATGTTTAATCGTATTAGTGCTTTCGAGTAGTTACGCTTTAGCGTATTGGTGATTTGATAAATGGGGGTCTTCAGTGTCTTAATGATTTAGAGTATTGGTGATTTGATAAATGGGGGTCTTCAGTGTCTTAATGATTTAGAGTATTGGTGATTTGATAAATGGGGGTCTTCAGTTTCCTAATGACTTAGAGTATTGGTGATTTGATAAATGGGGGTCTTCAGTTTCCTAATGACTTAGAGTATTGGTGATTTGATGAATGGGGGTCTTCAGTTTCCTAATGACTTAGAGTATTGGTGATTTGATGAATGGGGGTCTTCAGTGTCTAAATGACTTAGAGTATTGGTGATTTGATGAATGGGGGTCTTCAGTGTCTCAATGACTTAAAAGAGTATTGGTGATTTGATAAATGGGGGTCTTCAGTGTCTAAATGACTTAAAAGAGTATTGGTGATTTGATAAATGGGGGTCTTCAGTGTCTCAATGACTTAAAAGGGTATTGGTGATTTGATAAATGGGGGTCTTCAGTGTCTCAATGACTTAAAAGAGTATTGGTGATTTGATAGATGGGGGTCTTCAGTGTCTCAATGACTTAAAAGAGTATTGGTGATTTGATAACTGGGGGTTTTCAGTGTCTCAATGACTTAAAAGAGTATTGGTGATTTGATGCATCAATGCAGTGGCGTAGCTAGGAAGGGAAAAAATATTATCAGATTCATTACTCTCAACACCACACAGTATCTGACAACACAACTAATCATTTATACAGTGGCGTATCTATGGGGCTAGGTGTCCAAATTCAAAAGCCCCAACTTTCCATTTACGTGGGGCCCCCAAAGAGCTTGAGACCAACCGGGCCTCGAAAATGCCTAAAAATGCCTAGCTACGCCACTGCTATCGGAGCTGGAACCAAACAGTACCTGGGTGCTACTTCTGTGGCCAGAAAGGAGACCATTCCCAAAAACAAAAACCAACGGTTTACGTTATAATTGGGCACAACCATTACGTTCACACTAATGTTTACTCTAGGATTATTTGTGTGTGTGTGTATATATATATATATATATATATANTATATATTTGTGTGTGTGTGTGTGTGTGTGTGTGTGTGTCTCATAACCTCGGGGTCGTAGTGGGTTCCAATATTTCCATTAGATAGAACGCTCTCTGGTAATGGTAGATCTGGCGGCGCCCATCTCCTCTTCAAGTCAGCGGGGGACATTTCTAACAATAGTCATTCATCAAAATATTCAATGTGGCTTTAACGTGGGCATTATGCAATATACCCTTTTCGGTTCACCCCTCTCCACTGCTTTTAATATGTACTATACACAAATGATGAATTTATTCTGAATACTTAATTTTAAAAAGTTTTCAATTGTAGATTTTTTTTTTATCTTAGGGGCAATTAAAAATATCTTTACAAAATGAAATAATTATCGCTAGGGGAAAAGACTTGTTACAATTTCTTTAACATACAAAACTTTTTGTTTCCTTCCCCGATATCTTAATTGTACTATTAATTGTCTTCAGTCTATGCTATTAAAGAACATTTTTTCCCTTGTGTTGATAAATGGGCTATGAATTCAAACAACCCAATAAAACACAAAGTAATCGAATAGAGTATAGAGCATGGGTACACTGAAAACTGCGGAAACAAAACAACCACGTATCAACACATAGTCTTCCGCAGCAATCATATAAGCGCGCAATATATCTCTACAGGTATTTATTTACAAAACAAAACATTTTTTTTTATCTATATCCTCTGTGTGGTGATCGAGGTATTGTTAACAGTACGCTATGACATCTTCGAAAAAAAATTGTTGACGAAACCGCAACATCCTTACAATAATTTGATAGTTTTAGGTTTTTTAGATTATACAACGACTAAGAAATTGGACATAATTCGGAGCAAGTGGCATATTCTCTATCTAAGGCGCAGAGTGGATGCTTAAATATTTCTTCCAGAATTCAAAATATCCAAGTCTTCCATCTTAAAATGAGCTTTTTAAAAACTAGCTTTCTCATTCTTATTGTATAATTTGGTGAATGTATTGTAGTTGAACTTACATATTCTTTTCTCGTCAAAAACCTTAAATTAAAATGGTTGCAATTGCAAGCAGGCTTATTAACAAATATATATTTTTAAAACTGGGTATGTATTTTCCTGAAAAGACGCCACAGAACAATAAACGTTTCGGCAAATAGCCTTCCTTAACGAACAAAAAATACTGAAACTAAAACGTGTTAATTGTCTTTTTGTTCGTTAATAGTCTTGTTGTCGGAGTATCCGTTGTCGGTTAGGTTAATAGACAATAAGTCAAGGGAAGCTTTTTCAACAAGTTTTTTTTTAGCTATGACATACGAGGGGATTGTGTGGCTAGCAAAACAAATAATAACCAATAACTGATGCCAATCTTGTGTGTGCCATTAGGGGGAGACAAGCTGGAGGAGACAACTGGTGTCAGAAGCACGGAGACGTTAAGGCCCTTGGCGAACGACGGAGAGAAGCTCAAAGAAACTCTTAGACTTCCGGTGAGCTTGGGGGACAGAAACAAGGAGGGGCCAAAATCATCGGCCACCAGGTCAGAGAATCTCAAGGACATAGCCCTGATGTCCAACAGCAACAATGACAAGGTGAAGGATTCTGTCAGGAAATCTAGCAATAACAATGATAGGCTGATTGAAGAAAACACGAAATCAGGCAATGGTAAGACTTTACTTTTAGTTCATAGCCGACAGTGAGTTTAATACTGACAGATGTAAAAGATATCCTTGTAAAATGTAATGAGTCTATTTCAGACTTGAAGACTCGATGAGATAGAAAATTTCTCTCCCTTGCCAAAAGAGTTAAAATATATTTTAATCTGATTTCTTTATTATATGTTATTATGCAAAAGTTTCAGTAAAATATAAACATTGTTTCCATATTTATAATACATGTATTATAGCGCTTAGCTGCACTCATAAATGTTTTTTTAAAAAAAATATAACATTCAATTCTACGGTATTTCTTTGTTTTCTTCAAAAATATATTGTTTCTGAAAAGAAAAAAACAACAAGAAAATTTCATAATCAAAATAGAGAAATGAATATGAAATATACTAAAGTGAGGTGTAGTAATTATTCGTCATCTGTTTTCTAAATTAACCTTGTACCTAGTAATGAATACAAATAAATATAGTAAATAACCTTACATGCATTATGCCTGTCGATATAAGAACTTTTGAGCTTTATCCCATTTACTTTCCTATGTTAGAAAGATGGTAGTTAAATAACACGGAATTTTGGGTTACAATTTCAAGACGTTCATGCTTTATCTAAAACATGGTTAAATTGTGTTCAAGACGTTCATGCTTTCTCTAACCCATGGTTAAATTGTATTCAAGACGTTCATGCCTTTTCTAACCCATGGTTAAGTTCTAGAAATTAATTCCACCGAAAGACTCAAGAAGAGCACGGACATCGTCCAAGTGACGTCATTCGTGGGCCAACCGAGACGTGACGACAGCAGCGACGGCAACAACAACAACAACAGCATCGACTCCAGCATAGAGCAAGACACCCTGCAGCCGATCAACGGGCTCCAGGCGAAGACTTGCGGCTCAGAGCTGGAGAAAGGGAGCAAGGAGACCCCGGCGTCGGCCTCGACCTCCGGGTCGACCTTGACCCCTGACACTACAACGTCAGAGGAGGTGACCTTCCACGACCCTCGACAAAATCAAGTGTTCCAAGTCTTGACGGGCGTGCAACATTTACGAAAGAGCGGCCAGTTCGCTGATCTGACAGTCAGGGTTAAGGACGTCGAGTTCAGGTGAGTTATTTCTTCAGTTGAATAAATTTAGCAATTTTTTTCTTATTATTTTCGGTAAGACAAAATTTATAAAAACACATTTTAACACATTTTATGCTAAGAAGATTGTTTAAATCATATATTGAGCCAAATAAGCACCCACCCCACGTCTTTAGTAATATCAAATTAAAGTACTTGAACTTATAAGTTTTAAATTATTTTCTTCTCTTCGGTCCACATGTAAAAACATGGTTTTTAAAAATCTTCTTTTACCTCTATTTATTTTATAATTTTTAGTCCAAGTGTAAAATCATAGAGTATGTAGAAAGTTTTATTTCTTCCTTTATATTACTTTTATTATACATAAGAAAATTCATAAAATACAAAATTGCCTAATTGGTTCAAGAGGTTTTACTCATGCAGTTCACTCATTTTCTCACCTATAGATCTCTTCTAAATTATAAATCTTTAATTTTTATATCAAGCACCTCATAAACGCCTGCCTAACGTTTTAATACCCCGAGGATGTGGTCACGGAATGAACTCCGGTGGCACGTGGATGTCAATGACGGCAAATGGATACAGATGCTATTTTGAAATAAACTAAAAATGAATTAATTTAATTACGATCCATGCGAATGATCTGAAACTTTGATACAATGCATCGTCATCCAAGATCTATCGATGATAAAATTTTGAGATCTCTAGAACCATCAAAACTGGTTTAATTTTACGTTGGGAAATTTGGATTTTTTTCGGACAGGAACGAAATCAAGTAAATAAAAGCGTGGTAGAAACAGCATAATTATGTTATTGAAATAAATTCAGAGCCATACTTATTGCAGTTTTAGTGTTGAAATTACACAAAATGCTTACATTTCCTTGAATTTTTAGTTTTAAACGTAATGTATGGTTCACACATAATCACTTTAAAAAAAAATTGAGTTTATGTCTCTCTCAGATAACAAGTTTCCCGATACCTTGCTATATTTTAACAGGAAAAATAGGCAGAGGGTCATCTGATATACCCCCACTTGTCTTACACGCCAAAATATACGTAGTTTCAAGCCCCAGCTAAGACATTACTTTTTAATCTTTAAAAATGTTTGTGTTTGTGCCCGTTCATTTCCCACTTTTTTTCGATCATTACTTCACAACACGGCTGTAAGCTTTGTTTCTCGACATTGGCATATTAACTTCGTGTTCTCCGCTGTGCTTAGTGACAGAAAAGTAGTCACACACTCTCCTCAATAATTACTTTCATAAAATGCCACCCGTAGCTAAATCATTAGCGACGTATGCTACGACGCGGGACGGCTAGTTAGATTTACACATGTAAGACCAGTAAGGCTACTCCTTGTGTTTCGCAGGTGCCACCGGTTTGTTCTGGCCACCAACTCACAGTTCCTCAGTAAGCCTACTTCTTGTGTTTTGCAGGTGCCACCGGTTTGTTCTGGCCACCAACTCACAGTTCCTCAATAAGCCTACTCCTTGTGTTTCAAAGGTGCCACTGGTTTGTTCTGGCAACCATCTCACAGTTCCTCAGTAAGCCTACTCCTTGTGTTTCACAGGTGCCACCGGTTCGTTCTGGCCACCAACTCACAGTTCCTCAGTAAGCCTACTCCTTGTGTTTCACAGGTGCCACCGGTTCGTTCTGGCCACCAACTCACAGTTCCTCAGAGCCATGATAGAAGACTACTGCCAGTGTCGGCTGGAGGACGACAGCAAGCCAGGAAGCGGGGACGGCAACCTCAGGGACGACGGCGACAGCATAAACAACAGGGGCAGCGCCCCCAGCACCCCGACCACCACCAACTGCAGGCCCAAGAACAACACCAGCGGGGGCGGGGACCAGTTGGTGAAGGCCACCGGAACCAGAACTAAAGACCTCATCGTCCTTAAAGGCATACAAAGTGATGTCTTTTCTAAGGTAAATCATCATTTTTTTAATATCTCGAGACAGCGACATACGCTACATTCCGAGATGAGCTTATATCTCCCAGGTGATCTTTTGACATTAAAAATATAAATATTATCATATAAATTATATTAAACCAATAGGAAAAAACAACAAAATCAAGAAAAGTGGTAAGTTAAATGTCTAGACGTGTCAATAAAACTTAGAATTTTAATTAAAATTTCTCGTTTAGATTAATTTTTAAATTTTGAATCTATTTTCTTCGAGAAATAATATCAAAAGTCATTTGTCTAAGTTAAAGATACTCAACAAAATTTTCTAAACAATTTTTATTCGCGTTTTCTTATGGTCCTCGGAGAGTAAATTGTTGGTAGACATGTTGATTCAGTTCGTTCAGATTTCCGAGTGTGTGGTTCGCCCGCTGAATGAAGGGTTGGATGGTGTTACCAGACAAAACAAGGTAAAAAAATGACAAGTGAAAAAACGACAAGGAGACAAAACGATAAGGAGACAAAACAACAAGGTGACAAAGTGACAAGGTGACAAAACGACAAGGTGACAAAACTACAAGGTGACAAACGTCAATGGGACAAAACGGCAAGGTGAAAAAATGACAAGGTGACAAAACGAAAAGGTTACAAAATGACAAGGTGACAAACGTCAAGGTGACAAAACGACAAGGTGAAAAAACGACAAGGTGACAAAACGAAAAGGGAACAAAACGACAAGGGGAAAAAATGACAAGGTGACAAAACGACAAGGTGAAAAAATGACAAGGTGAAAAAACGACAAGGTGAAAAAATGACAAGGTGACAAAACGTAGAGGTAAAAAATGACAAGTGAAAAAACAAGTTGACTAAGTAACAAGTGACAAAACGACAAGGAGACAAATCAACAAGGTGAAAAAGTGAAAAGGTGACAAAACAACAAGGTGAAAAATGACAAGGTGACAAAACGAAAAGGTTACAAAACGACAAGGTGACAAAAATCAAGGTGACAAAATGACAAGGTGACCAAACGAAAAGGTGAAAAAATGACAAGGTGACAAAAGTCAAGGTGACAAAATGACAAGGTGACAAAACGAAAAGGTGAAAAAATGACAAGGTGACAAAACGTAGAGGCAAAAATGACAAGTGAAAAACGACAAGTTGACTAAGTAACAAATGACAAAACGACAGGGTGACAAAACGACAAGATGACAAAACGTAGAGGTAAAAAATGACAAGTGACAAAATGACAAAACGATAAGTTGACTAAACGACAAGTGACAAAATGACAAGGTGACAAAACGACAGGGTGACAAAATGGCAAGTGACTAAACGACAAGGTGAAAAAACGACAGGGTGAAAAGACCTTGTCATTTGTATCCCTTGTCATTTTGTCAAAGAATTGATGAATGTGTTGGGGGGGGGTGTGGACTAGCTCAAATTAAAACAAAAAGATTCTCAAGCAACCCTTTAACGTGGATTTTATAAGCAGATGTTGAAAAGTGAATGATTTTACATAAATCGATTATTAATGGGTATAATGCTGATCAGGACAATTGAAATAAAAATTTGTAAAAGTCTTTTAATGACTGTACATTGTTTACAAAGCCACAATTATAAAAAATCGAAATTTCTTAAAATGAATTAGGCCAGTGCTTCTGAAATGTAGTAGTATAGCGGACCGACGTAAAAAAAAATTAAGCAATTAAAATTTATGAAAATAAAACATTGAAGTTCCATCAACATTCAACTAAATTCCTTTAGGCACATCGAGTGCTCATCTAAAACTTCACAAAGGAATATTACTCGAATATTTAGATTGTCAACTTTTTGAAAAAAATTCTTCTTCATTAAAAAAGAAAATTAAAAAAAACCATAATGAAAACCACAGTTTTTGACTATAAATCCTTTACTTACCAGACATAACTGAAAGTATGTTCATTATAATACGCATCACACGACAATCCAAAAACCCCAAAAAATTAAATAATATCTCATATATTGTGGGGAATTTAGGGCGGGTAGGGCGCTGCGTATGTTTGGCCTTTGAGGTGCCGCGGGCGAGTCCAGGTGGCCAGAGCCGCTAGTCCAGGACTACCGGGTGAGGCCAGAGGTGCGAACTTGGGAATCAGAGGACGAACGAAGCTTTGAAGACGAGGACTGACCACGGGCAATAATCTAGCCCAGGTGTCAAGTATGGCAGACCGAGATACTGGGCCGTAAGGTAGATGAAAGGTGCCGACAATGTAGAGCGGGTCAGAGACAAGAAAAGGGGGGGATTACTGACCATGACAGGGTACACCCACCTACCCCCGTCTTATCTAAGGGGAGGTACAAATTGATTGACGGTGGACTTTCGTACAGGAAAGTCTGGGGGCGGAGCCTGGAATGGACTAACGCTCGGACCGAGACTGACTGAGGGACACACGGGAGAGAGAGACACGCAGGGAGAAGAAGCAGAGGTAGATAGAAGCATATATAGAGAGATGCACGAATAATGAATGTACTGAAGTTAAGAGATTAAAAGTAATGAAGTGTACATTCTGCCTTGGTGTTTAGTGTTTAAAGA